>JALJVW010000131.1:328672-778432 GCA_024865655.1 Emberiza elegans | reverse complement strand
CCTTCCCTTTCTCCCTTCATGTTTCCCACCATTTCTCCCCTTCTGTTTCATACCTTTTTTTCCTCTCATTTCCTGTCCTTTTCACTCAAGTTTGCTGTCCTTTTTGCCTTCCATTTCCCACATTTCCCCCTCACAGTTCCTGCCCTTTTGGCCCCTTCATGATCCCCACCATTTTGTCCCCTCACGTTTCCCCCCCCCTTTTTCCCCTCACATTTCTGGTCCCTTTCTCCCCTCACGTTTCCCTTTTCTCCCCTTGTTTCATACCTTTTCTTCCTCTCATTTCCTGTCCTTTTCACTCAAGTTTGCTGTCCTTTTTGCCTTGCATTTCCCACTTTTCCCCCTCACATTTCCTGCCCTTTTTGCCCCTCGTGATCCCCACCATTTTGTCCCCACCATTTTTCCCCTCACATTTCCAGCCCCTTTCTCCCCTCACGTTTCCCTTTTCTCCCCTTGTTTCATACCTTTTCTTCCTCTCATTTCCTTTCCTTTTCACTCAAGTTTGCTGTCCTTTTTGCCTTCCATTTCCCCCCCCTTTTCCCTGCCCTTTTCTCCCCCCTTCCCCCCCTTCCCCTTTTCTCCCTCATTTTGTCCCCTCCTTTCCCCCTTTTCCCCTCATTTTCCTGCCCTTTCTCCCCTCCCCTTGTTTCCCACCTCCTCATTTCCTTTCCTTTTCCTCAAGTTTACTGTCCTTTTCTTTTGCCTTGTCATTTCCACCTTTCTTTTCCCTCACATTTCCCCCCCCCCCCACGTTTCCCTCTTTTTCCCCTCATGGCTCCTTCCCCTTTCTCCCCTCACATTTCCCACCTTTTCTCTCCTTGTTTTATACCTTTTCTTCCTCTCATTTCCCATCCTTTTCACTCAAGTTTACTCTCTTTTTTGCCTTGCATTTCCAGCCTTTTTCTCCCCTCACGTTTCCCACCCTTGTTCTCCCCTCACATTCCTCACCATTTTGTCCCCTCACATTTCCCACCCTTTCCTCCTCTTCCTCCTCACATTTCCCACCACAATTCTCACTTTTCCCCCACCAAGTTCCTCTGCGAGCTATAACATAATTGCTTCCATATTCTTTCCAAAATGGTGAACTTTTTCCATAGGCAGAGCTACCTGTATGGTGCACTAATTACCAATTCTGTAGTCAATTTAAGTAAGCTCGTTATTTCATTTAAAAAGATAATATATATCAAACGAATATATATAACAGACATAAACAATATTTATTTAATATACTCATAACATTCCTAATGTATGTATTTTCCTAAAACACCTAATCTATAGTTTAATTTAATATACTCATAACATTCCTAATGTATATATTTTCCTAAAACACCTAATCTATAGTTTAATTTAATATACTCATAACATTCCTGATGTATATCTTTTCCTAAAACACCTAATCTATAGTTTAATTTAATATACTCATAACATTCCTGATGTATATCTTTTCCTAAAACACCTAATCTATAGTTTAATTTTATATACTCATAACATTCCTAATGTATGTATTTTCCTAAAACACCTAATCTATAGTTTAATTTAATATACTCATAACATTCCTAATGTATATATTTTCCTAAAACACCTAATCTATAGTAATAATATCTATATGTTCCTAATATATGAATGTTAGTAACATATATAATCTATCTATAATCTATCTATCTTGTTGACTTATATAAACTATATCTAACTATAGAACTATAGGGGGTTCAGAGTGGTCTGTGGCTGGCCTTGGATCCAACCACACCGACTCCTCCCCGAGGATTTTAGACAGCCAGATCCAGGCACTGAGGATTCTTCTCTGTGGCCTGCAAAATTTCAGAATATTTCAGATATTTCAGAATATATCAGGTTCTGTGACAGAAGCAGAGCCCAAAAGGACCAGCAGATGCATCGGGGCCGTGTGGCCACCACAGCTTCTCTTACCTTCCTGCTAACAGATGAACTTGGAGCGGCTGCTGAGCCATAAATCAGCTTTTTATGCCTTGAGTGTCTTGAAAAGATGTCCCAGCCGGGACAGTAAACTCGAGTGAAAAGAATCCCAAGGACCAGGATCTGGATCTCTTTCCTCATTTTGACCGGCCTGGGGGAGGCAGGAGGAAGATCAGAAGGGCTGAGGGTGGGCAGGAGCCCCGGGGGTGATTCCAGACCACCTCAGGGGTTATGGGGAATGGATCCCTACCGGTCATGGGCTGTGCTTTCAGAGGGACCTTCAAAAGCCAGGGCATCCTTTGCTTGATGATGATGAGGATGATGATGATGATAATTCACAAGGTGTTGGAGTTGGTGTCCCTGGCCAGCCCAACATGAAGGTCCCTCTCTCTGTTCAGTGCCCCCAGCAGCACAGCCCACTCAGGGACAATCCTGATTTGCGCTTGTCCCTGAGAGAGTCGAGGATCAGGCTGGTCTGAGCTGCCAGGGCACGGATGGTGGGTTCCTTGTCTCGTGTTACTATCATGCCAAGTTCTACAACAAAAATGGAGCCCGGATGAGGCCTTGTGGAAGCATTTCCCTCCCTTTTCTCCCCTCATGTTTCCTGCCCTTTTCTCCCCTCACTTTTCCCTCCCTTTTCTCCCTCATATTCCTGGCTTTTCTCCCTTCATGTTTCCCTCCCTTTTCTCCCCTCATGTTTCCTGCCCTTTTCTGCCTTCAATTTTCTACCCTTTTCTCCCCTCACCTTTCCTGCCCTTTTCTCCCCTCATGTTTCTCTCCCTTTTTCTCCCCTCATGTTTCCCTCCCTTTTTTCTCCCCTCATGTTTCTCTCCCTTTTTCTCTCTTCACCTTCCCTGCCCTTTTCTCCCCTCATGTTTCTCTCCCTCTTTCTCCCCTCATGTTTCCCTCCCTTTGTCTCCCCTCATGTTTCTCGCCCTTTTCTCCCCTCACGTTTCCCGCCCTTTTCTCCCCTCACATTTCCCTTTATTCCCCCTCATAATAATCCCCCCAAGGCTCCCCACTCACCCGAGAGGATGGCAGCCATGGTCTCCTCGTTCCGCTTTATCAGGCGCCGTGCAGCCAGCCCTGGGCACAGAGCTCCCATCAGCCTCTGCTCCTCAGCAACATGGCCGCCCTACCCTCCCCTCAGCAGCCCGGGGTTGGAACCAGGCAAGATGGCCGCCAAAGCCACCAGTGATGGCAGGGAGGGCACAAGAGGGACCCTGGGGACTGGGACTCACCAAAGAACCTGAGGGCTGCCTCTCGCAGCGGGTCCTGAGGGCTCAGCAGGTAGGGCTGGCTGTCCAGCACGAATTGTTCAGCCCTGCTGCTGTCCTTGGCCAGCTGGAGAGAGGACAAAGGTGTGGGCATTCCTCAGAGCACCCCCATGGCTCAGAGCCCTCCCTCATCCCAGGGCCATGGAGGGGACATGAAGGGAAATCATGGAGGAGGTTCCTGTTCTTTACACAGGGACAAGGGCGCAGCTCCAGGCTTTGGGCCCACATGCAGAGCTCACATCCCTCACATCCCTCTCCCAGCATGGGGCTCATCCTCACCAAGCACTCGCCCATCTCCCATGTCTGCTCCTTCTGCGCCAGCTCCTTGAGCTCTTTCCAGTTGAGGAGCTCTGCTACAGCCACGACGGCTTCCTTGGAGGCCTGGGGGACAGAAACTGTGAGGTGGCACCAGGGCCTGTGGAAGGACCCCACCCCACAATGGTCGGGACCCCTGAGGGGTGGTGTCAGCCATGCTCAGACATCGGTACCTGGGCCACGCTGGGGGCCTGGTCACTCATGTGAAGAACAAGCTGGACCAGGGCCTTCCATGAGATTCTCCTCATGGCTTTCTTGTCCCTCCATGCAGTTTTGCCCAGGAGCTCTCTGAAGAGGGAGATGGAGCGCTCCCGCAGACAATCTTCCTTCTGGTTAGGAAGAACAAAAGGTGAGCTCTGCACACAACAGCTCCCTGCCCGTGGCCAGGAGGGGCTGAGCTGAGGTTTCCCACCCTTTTCTCCCCTCACATTCCCTCCCTTTTCTCCCTCATGCTTTGGGCCATTTTCCTCCCTCGTGTTTCCCACCTTTTTCTCCCCTCACATTTCCCATCCTTTTCTCCCCTCACGTTTCCCGCCCCTTTTCCCCTCATGTTTCTTGCCCTTTTCCCCTTCACATTTCCTTCCATTTTCCCCCTCACATTTCTCTCCCTTTTTCTCCCCTTATGTTTCCCACCATTTTCCCCCTTCACCTTTCCCTCCCTTTTCTCCCCTCACGTTTCCCACCATTTTTCCCCTCATCTTTCCCACCATTTTCCCCCTCATATTCCCACCTTCTTCCCCTCACATTTCCCTCCATTTTCTCCCCTCACATTTCTCTCCCTTTTTCTCCCCTCAGGTTTCTCTCCCTTTTTCTCCCCTCACCTTTCTCTCCTTTTTCTCCCCTCACCTTTCCCTCCCTTTTCTCTCCTCACATTTCAGGCCATTTTTTCTCCCTCACATTTCTCACCATTTTCTCCCCTCACATTTCCCACCTTTTTCTCCCCTCACCCTCCCCACCATTTTGAGACCAGACTCAAACTCCAAGCTCCCAACCCAGAGCGAGCAGAGGCCCAGCTGGGCTGCAAAGCCCAGAATCCATCCCAGGAGAGCCCAGAGGAGTGGGACCTGCTCCCAGTGCTGCTCCCAGGGCCCCTCTGCGGGCTCAGGCTCAGCCTTACCGCATCAAAGAGGCTCCAGAGCCTCTGCACGGCCTTCAAAGCCATGCTGCTGGCCTCCTCCTTCTTCACTTGCCCCAGAACGTTGCGGAAGGTGTTCAGGGCCATCACTGAAACGTCCCAGGACCAATGTCCCAGGAATTTCAGCATCTCGGGCAGGAGGCTTTTCATTTTTTTGGCCTGTGTACAAGACAGTTTCCATTCTGTGAGAACTTCTGGGCCTGGTCAGCTCCCAAAACATCCACCAGGCCACATCATGGCAGGCAGGGCATTCAGAGCAGTCACCCCAGCACCATCCCAAGCCACCATCTTCTCTGAAACCTCAGAGTCCAGGTGCCACGTTCTGCCCTTGACAGATGCCTGCTCACCGTCTCGGTGCTCTCCGACAGTGTCTCCAGAGCCCTCAGCACCAGAGGGACCATTTCCGTCTTTGGAGATGTCAGAAGGCTCAAGTTCTTGTAGAGTGGCCTTATTCTGTTCTCCAGCACATCACCGTAGGCCAGCATCTGGAAAAAAAGCAGCAGAGAGCTGGCAGGGCTCCCCTGGCACAGCTGAGGGCAAGGCCACGTGGGCTTTCCCTGAGGACTCACAGATAAGAAAGCAAGGCACGACTTCTGCTGCCCGGAGAAGAGGTCTTCCTCACAGTCCTGGACTTGGGCTTGCAGCTCCTTCAGAACCTTCTCCAGAGTCTGGCGCACGGAGAACATGGCCTTCCACAGGCTAACTTTGTCACTGCAAAGCAGAGCGCTGTCAACATGGCCGCCTCGGCTACCACAGCGCTGCCTGCGCTTGGGGTGGCCTTGGGTCTGGCAGCCATAATCTCCCCACAGGGAAAAAGCGCTACAGATGCTCAGGGCCAGTACCTGAAATTTGGTGTGGCCTCCAGAGCTGTTGGGATGACGGTCTCAGGCCACTTATTGGCCATGAAGACAAGGAGGGAGTGAAAGCTGTTAGCGGTTGCTGTGTTTTGCTCGTTAGAGTAGAGAAAGATGTGTTTCACAACCTTTGGCACCTGCAGGGAACACAAGTCAGGGTGATGCTGCTGTGTCTTGGGCTGCCCTGCCCATTCCTCTGTCAGGGTTTAAATAACACGGTTAACCCATCACAAAGCACTGCCAAAGAAGGAAGTTCACATAAGATAAGCCACCACACCAGGCACAGATGTGGCAAAAAGGAAGGCATTAATTCCAGGTCTGAACAGAGGTTTGGAATCAGCACCCCGGACAAAATCCCACAGAAAAGCACAGACAGCAACAAGAAGAAGAGCAAGTGAGGCAGATCTGGCTAAGCCGCCTCAAGGTGGCGTCAGGAGCCTCCCTTTGGGAGGGAGGGATGGAGGCAGGAACATGACAGGGCCCGAGGGCAAGGCAATTCCACCACAGGACACTTACATCCGTCAGCCACATCTCAGGGAAATTCATGGCCTCCTTCAGCAACTCCACGGGCCCATCCTTGTTCATGAGGTTGGTGCGTCCCAGGATCTCGATGGCCTCGAGGACGACTCCCGTCTTCTCATCTGGCCCGAGGTGTCTCCCAAAGGCCTGGGGCAGGAAGGAATGGAGCAGAGGCCAGTGCCAGCCAGTGCCATTTCCCCCCCTCACATTTCCTCCACTTTTCTCCCCTCACATTTCCCATGTTTTTCTCCCCTTTTCCCACCTTTCCCCCCATCACGTTTCCCTCCATTTTCTCCCCTCACATTTCCTGCCTTTTTCTACCCTCATGTTTCCCTCCCTTTTCTCCCCTCATGTTTCCTTTCCTTTTCTCCCCTCACGTTTCCCGCCATTTTCTCCCCTCCCATTTCCCACCATTTCCCCCCACACATTTCCCTTCCTTTTCTCCCCTCACATTTCCTTTTTTCCCTCATGTTTCCCCCACTTTTCTCTCCTCACATTTCCTTTCCTTTTCTCCCCTCACATTTCTGGCCCTTTTCTCCCCTCACATTTCCCATAATTTCTCCCCTCACATTTCCCACCCTTCCCCCCCTCACATTTCTCTTCTCTCTCACATTTCCCACCCTTTCCCCCCCCTCCATTTCCCATAATTTCTCCCCTCACATTTCCCTTCCTTTTTTCCCTCACATTTTCCCCACTTTTCCCCCCTCACATTTCCCACCCTTTCCTCCCTTGTGTTTCCTGCCCTTTTCTCCCCTCACATTTCCCATAATTTCTCCCCTCACATTTCCCATAATTTCTCCCCTCACATTTCCCATAATTTCTCCCCTCACATTTCCCACCCTTTCCTCCCTCATGTTTCCCGCCCTTTTCTCCCCTCACGTTTCCCACCCTTTTCTCCCCTCACCTTCCCCACCATTTTGTACCCTCACATTTCCCACTCTTTCCTCCTCCCATCTCCCGCCCACAATTTCTCACAATTCTCATTTCACCAGGGACATCCCCACTGATTGTGCACCCTCTTGCACACACAAATCCCCCGCTGATGCCACAGGTGAGAGCCCCAGCAAGGTGGCATAGCTCCATACCTGAATTTTCAAGGCACCGGGCGCGTTCACCCAGGAGGTGATCTCAAATTCCCAGTGTTCTGGGGGCTTGACATCACTCTTTGGCACGTCACCTAAAAAGATGTGATGGTGGCACCCACACCAAGAACAAGGGGCCGTCACAAGGCCAAGAAGACAAATAGGAGTATATGGGGAACGCAGCCCACCGCAGCTTCTCTTACATTTCTGCTCAGTGACGAACGTCATGATGGGGCAGAGAATTTCCACCACCGCTGAGATGCTTTCTTGTGGCTTGAACAACTTGAAGAACATATGGCCCAGCAGCTTCCCCAGGACTGGGATCTGGATCAGTTTTCTGGGAGCATCATCATCATCGTCGTCATATTCCTCAGCCTGGGGGAGGCAGGAAGAAGAGCAGAAGGGCTGAGGTGAGGTCTGAGGGCATTTTGGGGCTGTGGCTGTACCAGGACACAGAAATGGCCTGGCTTGGAGGGTGACCAGTCCTTACCTCCTTGGTGACAATGTCAGCCAGCAAACGGCTCAGCAGTTTAATCCTGCCTATGGCCCTCTCCTGCACTGTTGCTATGTCACAGAACAGGTAATCCATCAGAATCTGGGGACAGAGAAGCTACAGGTGAGAAGAAAAAGTTCTTTTTCCCTCGAGAAAGATCTTTTGCTGATAACAAGCTGTTAAATATCAGTGCATGACTGATAAGAACTACAGCATCCCATTGCGAGATGCTCCGCCCAGAGGGAGGAGCCAAGCATTTATAATCCAGAAGTTCTAAAACACCAGCACAGCTTCTCCCCTAGATTCCTTTTCTACAACAAAACAGAACCCTGCTCCAACAGAACACATCTGACACCTGAGGAAAACTGCAGCCACAATTCCAATTAGACTGTCGCCACAATTCCAATTAGACTGTAGCCACAATTCCAATTAGACTGTAGCCACAATTCCAATTAGACTGCAGCCACAATTCCAGTTAGACTGCAGCCACAATTCCAATTAGACTGTAGCCACAATTCCAATTAGACTGTAGCCACAATTCCAATTAGATTGTAGCCACAATTCCAATTAGACTGCAGCCACAATTCCAATTAGACTGCAGCCACAATTCCAGTTAGACTGTAGCCACAAGTCCAATTAGACTGCAGCCACAATTCCAGTTAGACTGCAGCCACAATTCCAGTTAGACTGTAGCCACAATTCCAGTTAGACTGTAGCCCCAATCCAATTAGACTGTAGCCCCAATCCAATTAGACTGCAGCCACAATTCCAATTAGACTGCAGCCACAATTCCAGTTAGACTGTAGCCACAATTCCAATTAGACTTCTACCAACACAAGGTGTCAAGTTGAGTTCTGACTCAGGTCAGTGTTGTTCTAGAGCCCTGTATTGTTTATTTTATCCTTTTTTTTTAAAGAACCGTCATTTCCTGCTCTTTTTTTTTTTTTTTTCCTGAGAGTCCCTTAATTTAAAATTTACAGCAATTTAGAAAACTAAAGCCTCAAGCAAAGCCTGCAAGGAGGCTCCTCCTTTGGTACGAGCCAGGACAAGACTGGACATAACCCTGAGCTCCTTCCCCTCCAGAGTGAGGAACACCTGGAGATGTCCCTTCCACCTTCCCCACAGTCCAAACCTCCAAGATGTCCTGCAGGATCTCGTAGCTTTTGGTGCCGGGAGAGTTGAGCACCATCACCTGCAGCATGGTGTCCATGGAGAGCAGGGCCTGCGAGGGTGACAGAGAGCAGTGGCCGTGATTCTGCTGTCCCTCCCACCACCAGGACACTGATTTGAACTCGCAGTGTGAGGGGAGGAACACGGGAGCAGGCTGTGTGTGCTGGGGGCAGAGCAGCCAGCAGTGCTGGAGCCCAGCAAGGGATGAAGAAATGAGGGTTGGAAAGTGAAGCTGGGATTGGATCTTCAGCCCAGGAGCAGCCCAGAAGGGCTGGAGGCTCCTCCAGTTCTCCCAGCACTCACCCGAGTACAGAGGGTCGCCTGATCGCTTGGCATGGCCGAGCGTGGACGAAGGAAAAAGACGCTGTTGAAGCAGAGTTTTAAAATCTTTTTGGTGTCCAGCGCTGCTCCGACGGTGCTGCCAAGAGAGAGAGGGCCCAGTTGGACACTGGTGGTGGGAGCAGCACCTCAAGATGTCCTGCAGCACCACTGAAGGTGCTGCATTTTTCAATTCCCATTTTTCAATTCCCCCATTTTTCAATTCCCGTTTTCCCATTGAAAAATGGGAATTGTGAGGGGAAAAAAGAGTGGGAAAAGTGAGAGGAAAAAAGGAGGGATGGGCAGGGTCTGAGGGCCCTTGGGTCAATACCTCAGTCCAGCAAAGGCCAGCATGGCGAGGCGCCGCAGCCGACCGCAAATCTCATCCCTGGGCTCCAAATTCAGCAGCATCTGCAGAGCACAGCTGGGCTAGAACACGGCAGCTGCCACCAGAGCCATGCCCTGCCCTCAGAGGAAAATGAGGGCCCGTGCCCCCTCACCTGGATCATCTCCACCAGGTTGTACTTGCTGCAGAAATCGCTCAGGTCCTCAGAGAAATCATGGAGAATGGCATCTCTGCACAGGCTGGAGATGCTTTGGAGGAACTCCTCCTTCTGCTCCTCCTCCTGGAACTGGGGGGACAGTGACAATGGGGCAGCATGAGTGTTAGCATTCAAAGACACATAACCACGAGGAATGATTATGTTGGTGCTTTTATTAAGAGCTCTGGGAATCGGGGTATTACAACCCAAATCTGATTCCGACCATACAGCTCAGATGAACATGTTTTTATAGTCTATTGTTATATAACTTTCATGTTAATAATTAAACTTATATTGTTCTATTATATACATAGATTTCAGCAGAGCATAGCCCCCCTAAATTTCCATCATAGTTTCTCACTATTCTTCTAATGGTTATATAATAATTGTATTTCATTACTAAACAATTATTATGTTTAACAATTATATAATTTATCATGTTGCTTACGCAGGTGCAGTGATCTGGGAAAAGCACAAGGCCTAACATTTCAGAATCTATTTTAATATTTTCCCAGGCCCCACTATCATGAGGATACCCAGGGCCCTGAGGGAGCAGAGCCAACATCCCCACCCAGGCACAGCCACCACCCAACATGGGTATACCTTGCTGGGATCGGTGGCAAAATCATGGATGAACTCCAAGGAGTGTTGCGAATAAGCAGGTATCCAGCTATCATCTAACAAAGAGGGAAAGAAGGGAGAGTTTCAGGGTGTGCTGTGACGGGAGAGAGGAAAGGAGCAGAAAATGGGTCCCCTTTGCTGCTAGGCCCCAACCCTGCCCAGCCCCTCAGGGTCCCCTCACTCACTGAGATGCTCCGCCATGATCATCGGGATGGGCTCTTCTGCAGATTTGCTCTTTTTAGGAACATCCGGCTTCTCCCAGCCCACCTTGAGCCCAGTTGGAGAAATCGCCTCCATTCTGCAGAAGAAAGGATGACTCTAGCGAAGGGTGGTAAATGTAGTCAGGTGAATATTTGATGAATTCAAGGCAAGAGGTAAGCTGTGCTCGCAGGTTTGACACCAGCTGTGCACTCCCGTCCTCTCTGGTCGATGCCCTAACGGACACTGAGGGTTGGGGGTTACTGCCCAGTCAACAGACCCTGGTGGCATGGGTCCTTTGTGACACGCCAGTGTTCCACACTGAACATTCCACGTGTGGATCCCTTCTGTAGTACATGGAGACCAATTTCTTTTATATTACATATAGAATAATTTTATTTGTAGAGAATAACTTATTAAAAGCAGCGATGAAATGAAGGAAGAGTCCTGAGCTGCTAAAGGTTATGGATGGCAAAAAAGATCAAGGGCTGTGATGGCAGTGAGGGGGATGGACATGGAGACAGCCAGGAGTGGAAGACTTGAGAGGAAAAGCCAATATAGGGGGGAAATATGAGGGGATAAAAAGGCAGGAGCAAAAAGGTGGGAAAGGTGAGGAGAAAAAAATGTCAGGAAACACGAGGGGAGAAAATGGTGGGAATTGTGAGGGGAGAAAAGTGGGGGAACGTGAGGGCAGAAGGCCGTGTAACATGAGGGGAAAAAAGGCAGAAAATGTGAGGGAAAAAATGAGAAATGTGAGGGGAAAAAAGGTGGAAAACGTGAGGTAAAAAAATGAGAAATGTGAGGGAAAAAATGGTGGGAAGTGTGGGGGGAGGAAAGGGCAGGAAACGTGAGGGGAGAAAAGGCAGTGAGGGGGATGGACATGGAGACAGCCAGGAGTGGAAGACTTGAGAGGAAAAGCCAATATGGGGGGGGAAATATGAGGGGATAAAAATGCAGGAGCAAAAAGGTGGGAAAGGTGAGGGAAAAAAATGTCAGGAAACACGAGGGGAGAAAATGGTGGGAATTGTGAGGGGAGAAAAGTGGGGGAATGTGAGGGCAGAAGGCCATGAAACATGAGGGGAAAAAAGGCAGAAAATGTGAGGGAAAAAATGAGAAATGTGAGGGGAAAAAAGGTGGAAAACGTGAGGTAAAAAAATGAGAAATGTGAGGGAAAAAATGGTGGGAAGTGTGGGGGGAGGAAAGGGCAGGAAACTGAAGGGAGAAAAGGGTGGGAAACAAAAGGGGAGAAAATGGTGGGAAATGTGAGGGGAGAAGGCCCCATGAAACATGAGGGGAAAAAAGGCAGAAAATGTGAGGGAAAAATGAGAAATGTGAGGGGGGAAAAGGGTGTGAAACATGAGGGGAAAAAAGGTGGAAAACGTGAGGTAAAAAATGAGAAATGTGAGGGGGGAAAAGGGTGTGAAACATGAGGGGAAAAAAAATGTGAAAAAAAAATGAGAAATGTGAGGGAAAAATTGTGGAAAAAGTGAGAGAAAAAATGGTGGGAAGTGTGAGGGGAGGAAAGGGCAGGAAACGTGAGGGGAGAAAAGGGTGGGAAACACAAGGGGAGAAAATGGTGAGATATGTGAGGGGAGAAGGCCCCATGAAACATGAGGGGAAAAGGCAAAAAAACGCAGGGAAAATGAGAAATGAGGTTAAAACATGGGGGAAAAAGGTGGAAAAACGGGGTAAAAATGAGAAATGTGAGGGAAAAATGGTGGAAAAAGTGAGAGAAAAAAATGGTGGGAAGTGTGAGGGGAGGAAAGGGCAGGAAAAGTGAGAGGAGAAAAGCGAGGGGGAAACATGAGGGGAGAAAGGGGCAGGAAACATGAGGGGAAAAAAGGCAGGAAATGTGAGGTTAAAAATGGGGAACATGAGGGGAAAAAAGGTGGAAAAAGTGAGAGAAAAAATGGTGGGAAGTGTGAGGGGAGAAAAGGGCAGGAGAAGTGAGGGGAGAAAAGGGTGGGAAATGTAAGGGGGACAGGCAGAAAGTGTGAGAGGAAAAAGGGCAGAAAATGTCAGGGGGAAAGTGAGAAATGTGAGGGGAAAAGCAGTGAGTAGTGTGAGGGGAAAAGGGTGGGAAACGTGAGGGGGCAAAAGGGCGGGAAACGTGAGGGGGAAAAAGGGCGGGAAACGTGAGGGGAAAATGGAAATGCAAGGGGAAAAGGAGGAAAACATGAGGAAAAAAAACAAGACATGTAAGGGGGAAAGGCAGGAAGTGTGAGAGGAAAAAGGGCAGAAAATGTGAGGGAGAAAGAGTGAAATGTCAGGCAAAAAGAGCAGAAAATGTGAGGGGACAAAAGGGCAGGAAATGTGAGGGGAGAAAAAATGGTGGAAAATGTGAGGGGAAAAGGGGGGAAATTTGAGGGGAAAAAAGGCAGGAACTGTGAGAGGAAAAAATGGGAAACATGAGGAGGAAAAAGTGTGGGAAATGTGAGGGGGAAAAAGAGCAGGAAACCTGAGGGGGAAAGGGTGGGAACTGTGAGGGGAATAAAGGGGGGAAACGAGGGGGGGAAAAGAGCAGGAAATGTGAGGGGAAAAAGGTGGGAAATGTGAGGGGACATAAAGGGAGGGAAACATGAGGTGAGAAAAGGCAGCAAATGGAATGGAAAAGAGCCAGGAAACACCGAGGGAAAAGAGAAGAAACCATGAAGTGGAAAAGGTAGGAAATGTGCTCCCCAGTTCCTCAGGTGCCCCCTCCCCAAAATGAAGCACAAAGACTCTGGGGGATTGCTCAGATTCTTTATTTTTATTGGGCTCATGGGGCCTTCGTCACCCACACGCTCTTCTTCCTCACCAGCATGGGCTCGTGGCTCTGCAGGATGGTGCTGGCCTGGCGGTGGCAAAGATGGGGGTCAGCCCCCCAAAATGAGGGGGAACCCCTCAAATGTGACCTCAAAATCCACCTCACCAATTAAACACCCCCCCCCAATTAAAGACCTCCTAATTAAACCTCCCGAATTAAAGATCCCCCAAATACAGCCCCAAAGATAACCAGTTAACTCCCTCAGTTAAAGACCCCCCACAATTAACATCCCTAATTAGACATCTCCATTTAATCTCCCCCAATTAAAGCTCTCCAATTAAACCCCTCAATTAAAACACCCCAATTAAACCCAAGTAAAAACATATTTAACCCCCCCCAAGACCCCTCAATTAATCCCCCCGAATTAATCCTCCCAATTAAATACAGCCCTATTAAACTTCCCAATCAAACCCCCCTAATTAAAGCCACTCTAATTAATACCCCCCCCTCCCAAAAGTAAGCCCCCCCTCACCATTTTTTGTCACCATCACTGGGGCACTGTGGAGGGAGAGACAAACGTTGAGGGGGCTTCAATTCCCCCCCAAACCCACAACGCCCCCACCCCAATATCAGGAACCCCTCCCAAGGTACCCCCAAAATTTTGGGGACCCCTTCAAATCTTGAGGAGCTCCCCCAAATTTTAGGGAGCCCCTTCTCCCCCTGGTAATCACAACCCTCCCCAGGTATTCATGACCTCCCCAAAAATTTTGGGAACTCCTCCTGATTCTGGGGACCCCCCAGATTTTGGGGAGCCCCCTCACCCCAAAATCAGTCTCAGGTATTCACCAGGTGTTCACCTCCCCCGAAATTTTGGGAACCCACCCCAATTTTGGGGACCCCTTCCGATTTTGGGGACCCTCCCCCAAATTTTGGGGACCCCCTCACCTCAAAATCAGTCAGGACCCCCCCAGAATTTGGGGATCCTCCCGATTTTGGAGGGCCCCCTCATACCCAAAATTAGTCCCAGGTACCGCAACTCTCTCACAGGTATTCACGTCCCCCAAAATTTTGGGAACCCACCCTGATTTTGGGACCCCCCGCGATTTTGGGGATCCCCCCCCAGATTTTGGGTACCCCCTCACCTCAAAATCAGCCAGGACCTCCCCAGAATTTGGGGATCCTCCCGATTTTGGAGGGCCCCCTCACCCCAAAATCAGTCTCAGGTACCGCAACTCTCTCACAGGTATTCACGTCCCCCAAAATTTTGGGAACCCACCCCGATTTTGGGGACCCCCCCCAGATTTTGGGGACCCCCCCCAGATTTTGGGTACCCCCTCACCTCAAAATCAGCCAGGACCTCCCCCAGATTTTGGGGATCCCTCCCAATTTTGGGGAGCCCCCTCACCCCAAAATCAGTCTCAGGTATTCACCAGGTGTTCACCTCCCCGGAAATTTTGGGAACCCACCCCGATTTTGGGGACCCCTTCCGATTTTGGGGACCCTCCCCCAAATTTTGGGGACCCCCTCACCTCAAAATCAGTCAGGACCCCCCCAGAATTTGGGGATCCCTCCCAATTTTGGGGAGCCCCCTCACCCCAAAATCAGGCTCAGGTATTCACCAGGTATTCACCTCCCCCAAAATTTTGGGAACTCCTCACAATTTTGGGAACCTCCGATTTTGAGGACCCCTCCCCCAAATTTTGGGGACCCCCTCACCTCAAAATCAGTCAGGACCCCCCCAGAATTTGGGGATCCTCCCGATTTTGGGGAGCCCCCTCATACCCAAAATCAGTCTCAGGTACCACAACTCTCTCACAGGTATTCACGTCCCCCAAAATTTTGGGAACCCACCCTGATTATGGGGACCCCTTCCGATTTTGGGGACCCCCCCAGATTTTGGGTACCCCCTCACCCCAAAATCAGGCTCAGGTATTCACCAGGCATTCACCTCCCCCAAAATTTTGGGAACTCCTCACAATTTTGGGAACCCCTGCGATTTTGAGGACCCCCCTGATTTTGGGAACCCCCCCAGATTTTGAGGACCCCCTCACCCCAAAATCAGCCAGGACCTCCCCCAAATTTTGGGGTGCCCCTTCTCCCCCCGGCTGTTCTTCACCCAGCACCTCCCCCAGGTGCTCACAACCCTCGCCCAGGTATCCACGACCTCCCTCCAAAATTTTGCAAACTGCTCCCGATTTTGGGGACCCGCCCCCGGATTTTGGGGCTCCCCCGCCCTATTTTGGGACGCCCCTCACCCCGAATTTCGAGCCGGCACTCGGTGAGGGCCTCGCCCAGCTCGTTGACAGCCCGGCAGGTGTAGGTGCCGCCGTCGAAGGGTCCCGGCTTGCGGATCAGCAGCGTCAGCACCCCCTGGCTGTGCCTGGCCAGGAACTTGGGGTCCTCCCCGATGGCCACCTGGTTCTTCAGCCACACCACCTTGTGCTGGCAGGGACACCCCTGGTTTTGGGCCCCCCTCACCCCAAAAACACCCCAGGGCACCCCAAAACCACCCAGGCCTGGGGATGTGTTCACAGCCCCACTGAGACACCCCAAAAACCTTTCCTCAGGTGAACCCCACACCTGGTTCTTCAGCCACACCTCCCTGAGGTGGGAGGGACACACCTGGTCAGGGGAGCCCCAAAATGCGCCCCAAAAATACCCCAGGGCACCCCAAAAACACCAAAAACAACCACGGCCCCACTGGGACACCCCAAAAACCCTTCCTCAGGTGAACCCCACACCTGGTTCTTCAGCCACACCACCTTGGGCTGGCAGGGACACACCTGGTCAGGGGAGCCCCAAAATGCACCCCAAAAACACCCTGGGGCACCCCAAAAACAACCATGGCCCCACTGGGACACCCCAAAAACCCTTCCTCAGGTGAACCCCACACCTGGTTCTTCAGCCACACCACCTTGGGCTGGCAGGGACACACCTGGTCAGGGGAGCCCCAAAATGCACCCCAAAAACACCCCAAAAACACCAAAAACAACCACGGCCCCACTGGGACACCCCAAAAACCCTTCCTCAGGTGAGCCCCACACCTGGTTCTTCAGGCTGAGAGGGACACACCTGCTCAGGGGAGCCCCAAAATGCACCCCAAAAACACCCCAAAAACACCAAAAACACCCCAGGGCACCCCAAAAACACTCACACCTGGGGATGCATCCATAGCCCCACTGAGACACCCCAAAAACCCTTCCTCAGGTGAACCCCACACCTGGATCTTCAGCCACACCACCTTGGGCTGGCAGGGACACACCTGGTCAGGGGAGCCCCAAAATGCACCCCAAAAACACCCCAGGGCACCCCAAAAACACCCCAGGGCACCCCAAAAACACCCAGGCCTGGGGATGTGTTCACAGCCCCATTGGGACACCCCAAAAACCCTTCCTCAGGTGAACCCCACACCTGGTTCTTCAGCCACACCACCTTGGGCTGGCAGGGACACACCTGGTCAGGGGAGCCCCAAAATACCCCAAAAACACCCCAAAAACACCCCAAAAACACCCAGGCCTGGGGATGTGTTCACAGCCCCATAGGGACACCCCAAAAACCCTTCCTCAGGTGAACCCCACACCTGGATCTTCAGCCACACCACCTTGGGCTGGCAGGGACACACCTGGTCAGGGGAGCCCCAAAATGCACCCCAAAAACACCCCAGGGCACCCCAAAAACACCCCAGGGCACCCCAAAAACACCCAGGCCTGGGGATGCATCCATAGCCCCACTAGGACACCCCAAAAACCCTTCCTCAGGTGAGCCCCACACCTGGATCTTCAGCCACACCACCTTGGGCTGGGAGGGACACACCTGGTCAGGTGAGCCCCAAAATGCACCCCAAAAATACCCCAGGGCACCCCAAAAACACCCAGGCCTGGGGATGCATCGATAGCCCCACTGGGACACCCCAAAAACCCTTCCTCAGGTGAACCCCACACCTGGTTCTTCAGCCACACCACCTTGGGCTGGGAGGGACACACCTGGTCAGGTGAGCCCCAAAATGCACCCCAAAAATACCCCAGGGCACCCCAAAAACACCCCAGGGCACCCCAAAAACACCCAGGCCTGGGGATGTGTTCACAGCCCCACTGAGACACCCCAAAAACCCTTCCTCAGGTGAACCCCACACCTGGATCTTCAGCCACACCACCTTGGGCTGGCAGGGACACACCTGGTCAGGGGAGCCCCAAAATGCGCCCCAAAAACACCCCAGGGCACCCCAAAAACACCCCAGGGCACCCCAAAAACACCCAGGCCTGGGGATGTGTTCACAGCCCCATTGGGACACCCCAAAAACCCTTCCTCAGGTGAGCCCCACACCTGGATCTTCAGCCACACCACCTTGGGCTGGCAGGGACACACCTGGTCAGGGGAGCCCCAAAATGCACCCCAAAAACACCCCAAAAACACCCCAAAAACACCCCAAAAACACCAAAACCACCCACACCTGGGGATGCATCCATAGCCCCGCTGGGACACCCCAAAAACACCTCAGGACCCCAAATCTCCACCCAAACCCCCCCAATTTGGGGGTGAACATGATCAGAGGTACCCCAAAACACCCAGGACCCCAAATCTCCACCCAAACCCCCCCAATTTCGGGGTGAACACACACGGGGGTACCCCAAAACCCCCTCAGGACCCCAAATCTCCACCCAAAACCCCACAATTTGGGGGTGAACATGATGAGGGGGATCCCATAACCCTCTCAGGACCCCAAATCTCCACCCAAACCCCCCCAATTTCGGGTCAACATGCACAGGGGTACCCCAAAACACCCAGGACCCCCAAATCTCCACCCAGCACCCCAAATCTCCACCAAAACCCCACAATTTCGGGGTGAACATGATCAGGAGGACCCCAAACCCCACCCAAGACCCCAAATCTCCACCAAAACCCCACAATTTGGGGGTGAACATGATCAGGGGTACCCCAAAACCCCCTCAGGACCCCAAATCTCCACCCAAACCCCCCCAGTTTTGGGGTGAACATGATCAGGGGTACCCCAAAACCACCCAGGACCCCAAATATCCACCAAAACCCCACAATTTGGGGGTGAACATGCACAGGAGTACCCCAAAACCCTCTCAGGACCCCAAATCTCCACCAAAACCCCACAATTTGGGGGTGAACATGATGAGGGGGATCCCATAACCCTCTCAGGACCCCAAATCTCCACCCAAACCCCCCAGTTTTGGGGTGAACATGATCAGGGGTACCCCAAAACCCCCTCAGGACCCCAAATCTCCACCCAAACCCCCCCAATTTCGGGTCAACATGCACAGGGGTACCCCAAAACACCCAGGACACCCAAATCTCCACCCAGCACCCCAAATCTCCACCAAAACCCCACAATTTCGGGGGGAACATGATCAGGAGGACCCCAAACCCCACCCAAGACCCCAAATCTCCACCCAAAACCCCACAATTTGGGGGTGAACATGATCAGGGGTACCCCAAAACCCCCTCAGGACCCCAAATCTCCACCCAAACCCCCCCAATTTGGGGGTGAACACGCACGGGGGTAACCCAAAACCCCCTTAGGACCCCCAATCTCCACCCAAAACCCCACAATTTGGGGGTGAACACACACAGGGGTACCCCAAAACCCCCTCAGGTCCCCAAATCTCCACCCAAACCCCCCCAATTTGGGGGTGACCACGCACGGGGGTAACCCAAAACCCCCTTAGGACCCCCAATCTCCACCCAAAACCCCACAATTTGGGGGTGAACATGATGAGGGGGATCCCATAACCCTCTCAGGACCCCAAATCTCCACCCAAACCCCCCAATTTCCGGGTCAACATGCACAGGGGTACCCCAAAACACCCAGGACCCCAAATCTCCACCCAGCACCCCAAATCTCCACCAAAACCCCACAATTTCGGGGTGAACATGATCAGGGGTACCCCAAAACCCCCTCAGGACCCCAAATCTCCACCCAAACCCCCCCAAATTCGGGGTGAACATGATCAGGGGTACCCCAAAACCCACCCAGGACCCCCAAATCTCCACCCAAACCCCAAATCTCCACCCAAACCCCCTCAATTTCGGGGTGAACACGCACGGGGGTACCCCAAAACCCCCCTCAGGACCCCAAATCTCCACCCAAACCCCCCCAATTTCGGGGTCAACATGCACAGGAGTACCCCAAAACCCCCTCAGGACCCCAAATCTCCACCCAAACCCCCCCAATTTCAACACACACGGGGGTACCCCAAAAACCCCTTAGGACCCCAAATCTCCACCAAAACCCCACAATTTGGGGGTGAACATGATGAGGGGGATCCCAAAACCCTCTCAGGACCCCAAATCTCCACCCAAACCCCCCCAATTTCGGGTCAACATGCACAGGGGTACCCCAAAACACCCAGGACCCCCAAATCTCCACCCAGCACCCCAAATCTCCACCCAAACCCCACCAATTTGGGGGTGAACATGATCAGAGGTACCCCAAAACCCCCTCAGGTCCCCAAATCTCCACCCAAACCCCCCAATTTCGGGGTGAACATGCACGGGGTACCCCAAAACCCCCTCAGGACCCCAAATCTCCACCCAAACCCCCCCAATTTCGGGGTCAACATGCACAGGGGTACCCCAAAACACCCAGGACCCCCAAATCTCCACCCAGCACCCCAAATCTCCACCCAAAACCCCTCAATTTCGGGGTGAACACACACGGGGGTACCCCAAAGCCCCCTCAGGACCCCCCCAGACCTTGGGGTGCCCCCTGACGGCGCAGTTGAGGGCGGTGGAGTATCCGGCCACGGCGCTGCGATCCACCAGAGGGGTCAGGAACTGCGGGGCCGAGCGGAAATCGTGCTCCTGGTACTGGGGGGGCTTCAGCCGCAGCTCTGTGGGGGGGTCCCGGAAGGATTTAGGGGGACCCCAAAATTTTTTGGGGGTGATCATTGGTTGGGGTTTCATCCCCATGCAGAAATAAGGGGGGGGATCAAGGTGAGGTCACAGTGTCCCTAAAAATGCTTTGAAATCTTCATATTCCCTGATAAACACCCTAAATTAATACCTCTCGATTAATTAAAAAACCCAATTAAGAGCTCAATGAAGCCCAAAATTTAGGGTTTGGGCTTTGGGTGGTTTTGGGGATCATGGAGATCTTCCTGAACCCACAAGAACGGAACCAAATCCTTTCAAATCTACCCCAAAACCACCTCAACCCCGCCCCCCCTCCAAAAACATCTCAAACCCCTCCAAAACCACCTGAAACCTCCCCAAAACGACCTCAGACCGCCCCAAAAGCCCTCAAAATTTGGGGTACCCACTCTGGGGATGCTTTGAGTGGTTTTGGGGATCACAGGGATCATCCCGAACCCACAGAAACGGAACCAAATCCCTCCAAATCTACCCCAAAACCTCCTGAAACCTCCCCAAAACCACCTCAACTCCCCCCAAAACCACCTCAAATCCCACCAAAACCACCTCAAACCTCCCAAAAAACACCCAAGTCTCATCCAAAACTACCTCCACTCCCCCCAAAACCACTCCAAAATTTGGGGTACCCACTTTGGGGAGGCTTTGAGTGGTTTTGGGGATCACAGGGATCATCCCGAACCCACAGAAACGGAACCAAATCCCTCCAAATTTACCCCAAAACCTCCTGAAATCTCCCCAAAACCACCTCAACTCCCCCCAAAACCACCTCAAACCTCCCAAAAAACACCCAAGTCTCATCCAAAACTACCTCCACTCCCCCCAAAACCCCTCCAAAATTTGGGGTACCCGCTTTGGGGATGCTTTGAGTGGTTCTGGGGACCACGGGGCTCTTGCAAAACCCACAGAGGCGCCCCCAAAACTGCCCCAAACCTCCCCAAAACCACCTCAAATCCCCCCAAAATCACCTCAAACCGCCTCAAAACCACCTCAAACCCCCAAAACCACCTCAACCCCCCCAAAAAACCCCTCAAAATTTGGGGTACCCACTTGGGGGATGCTTTGAGTGGCTTTGGGGATCAAAGGGATCTTCCTGATCTTTGGGGATCCAAGGGATTTCCTCACAGAAACCTGCCCGAATTTGCCCCAAACCCCCCACAAACCACCTCAAACCCCCCCAAATCTTTTCAGTCTCCCCCAAAACCACCTCAAATCCCCCCAAATAGCCCCCGAATTTCGGGGTACCCGCTTTGGGGATGACAGCAGTGTTGGAGGACAGCCCGGGTTTCTCGCTCAGCCCGCACAGGTACCCCCCAAATCCACCTCAAACGCCCCCAAAACCACCTCAAACCCCCAAAACCACCTCAAACCCCACCAAATCTTTTCAGTCTCCCCCAAAACCACCTCAAACCCCTCCAAACCATCTCACACCTCCCCAAATCCATCTCAAACTCCCCCAAATCCCCCCAAAACCACCTCAAACCCTCTCAAATCCACCTCACCACCCCTAAAAACCACCTCAAATCCCCCAAAACCACCTCAAACCGCCCCAAAAGCCCTCAAAATTTGGGGTACCCACTCTGGGGATGCTTTGAGTGGCTTTGGGGATCAAAGGGATCTTCCTGATCTTTGGGGATCCAAGGGATTTCCTCACAGAAACCTGCCCGAATTTCCCCCAAACCTCCACAAAACCACCTCAAACCCCCCCAAATCCACCTCAAACCCCCCCAAATCTTTTCAGTCTCCCCCAAAACCACCTCAAACCCCTCCAAACCATCTCACACCTCCCCAAATCCATCTCAAACTCCCCCAAATCCCCCAAAAACCACCTCAAACCCTCTCAAATCCACCTCACCACCCCTAAAAACCACCTCAAATCCCACCAAAACCTCCCCAAATCCCACCAAAACCACCTCAAATCCCCCCAAAACGACCTCAAACCGCCCCAAAACCCCTCAAAATTTGGGGTACCTACTTGGGGGATGCTTTGAGTGGCTTTGGGGATCACAGGGATCATCCTGAACCCACAGAAATGGAACCAAATCCCTCCAAATCTACCCCAAAACCACCTGAAACCTCCCCAAAACCACCTCAACTCCCCCCAAAACCACCTGAAACCTCCCAAAAAACACGCAAGTCTCATCCAAAACTACCTCCACTCCCCCCAAAACCACTCCAAAATTTGGGGTACCCACTCTGGGGATGCTTTGAGTGGTTTTGGGGATCACAGGGATCATCCCGAACCCACAGAAACGGAACCAAATCCCTCCAAATTTACCCCAAAACCTCCTGAAATCTCCCCAAAACCACCTCAACTCCCCCCAAAACCACCTCAAACCTCCCAAAAAACACCCAAGTCTCATCCAAAACTACCTCCACTCTCCCCAAAACCACTCCAAAATTTGGGGTACCCACTTTGGGGATGCTTTGAACCACGGGCTCTTGCAAAACCCACAGAGGCGCCCCCAAAACTGCCCCAAACCTCCCCCAAAACCACCTCAAATCCCCCCAAAATCACCTCAAACCGCCTCAAAACCACCTCAAACCCCCAAAACCACCTCAACCCCCCAAAAAACCCCTCAAAATTTGGGGTACCCACTCTGGGGATGCTTTGAGTGGCTTTGGGGATCAAAGGGATCTTCCTGATCTTTGGGGATCCAAGGGATTTCCTCACAGAAACCGGCCCGAATTTGCCCCAAACCCCCCCCAAACCACCTCAAACCCCCCCAAATCTTTTCAGTCTCCCCCAAAACCACCTCAAACCCCCTCAAAACCACCTCAAGCCCCCCAAAACCACTTCAAATCTCCCCAAATAGCCCCCGAATTTTGGGGTACCCGCTTTGGGGATGACGGCGGTGTTGGAGGACAGCCCAAGTTTCTCGCTCAGCCCGCACAGGTACCCCCCAAATCCACCTCAAACGCCCCCAAAACCACCTCAAACCCCCCCAAAACCACCTCAAACCCCCCCAAAACCACCTCAAACCCCCCCAACACCACCTCAAATCCCCCCAAATCCACCTCAAACCCCCCCAAATCTTTTCAGTCTCCCCCAAAACCACCTCAAACCCCTCCAAACCATCTCACACCTCCCCAAATCCATCTCAAACTCCCCCAAATCCCCCAAAAACCACCTCAAACCCTCTCAAATCCACCTCACCACCCCTAAAAACCACCTCAA
Source organism: Emberiza elegans (assembly GCA_024865655.1). NCBI lineage: Eukaryota > Metazoa > Chordata > Aves > Passeriformes > Fringillidae > Emberiza > Emberiza elegans. The sequence goes on along the minus strand of JALJVW010000131.1, from coordinate 755,161 downwards.
ATCCCACCAAAACCACCTCAAATGCCTCCAAATCTTTTCAGTCTCCCACAAAACCACATCAAACCCCCCCAAAATCACCTGAAACCCCCTCAAAACCACCCCAAACCGCCCCAAACCCCCTCAAAATTTGGGGTACCCACTCTGGGGATGCTTTGAGTGGCTTTGAGGATCAAAGGGATCATCCTGATCTTTGGGGATCCAAGGGATTTCCTCACAGAAACCTGCCCGAATTTGCTCCAAACCTCCACAAAACCACCTCAAACCCCCCCAAAACCACCTCAAACCCCCCCAAACCACTTCAAATCTCCCCAAATAGCCCCCGAATTTTGGGGTTTTTTGGGGATGGTGTTGGAGGACAGCCCGGTTTTCTCGCTCAGCCCTTTGGACCCCCAAATCCACCTCAAACCCCCAAAACCACCTCAAATCCCCCAAAACCACCTCAAACCCCCCAAAACCACCTCAAAGCCCCCCAAAACCACCTCAAACCCCCCAAAACCACCTCAAACCCCCCAAATCTTTTCAGTCTCCCCAAAACCACCTCAAATCCCCCAAATAGCCCCGAATTTTGGGGTACCGCTTTAGGATGACTGGCGGTGTTGGAGGACAGCCGGGTTTCTCGCTCAGCCCCACTTTGGTACCCCCAAATCCACCTCAAACCCCCAAAACCACCTCAAACCGGCTGTCCCCAAACCCCCCCAAATCGCCCCCGAATTTTTGGGGTACCCGGGTTTGGAGGACAGCCAGGTTTCTCGCTCAGCCCCCAAATCCACAGGTGGGGGAAATCCACCTCAAACCCCCCAAAACCACCTCAAACCCCCCAAAACCACCTCAAACCCCCCCAAAACCTCAAACCCCCAAAACCACCTCAAGTTTCAAACCCCCCAAAACCACCCCCAAACCCCCAAAACCCACCTTTCAAATCCCCCCAAAACCACCTCAAACCACCTCAAACCCCCCAAATCGCCCCAATTTCCCTGTCCCCTTTGGGGATGACGTTTGTTGGGGACAGCCGATTTCTCGCTCAGCCCAAACCACTCGCTGAACACCTTGAACAGGTTTCGTTGCCCATCACCAGCTCCGAGGCCGTGCAGCGCAGGGGCGGTTGTGCTCGTATGGTGAACCACTTGGCCATGGGGTTTGGGGGGTTTGAGGGGTTTGGGGAACTTGGGGTGGTTTTGTTGAAATGGTTTTGATTTGAGATGGTTTTGGGGGCAGGGACCTGAGGGTCACACCTGGGTTCAGGGGTTTTGGGGGGTTTGGGGGGGATTTTTGGGACCTCAATGGGGGAGGCGGTTTTGGGGGTTTGTGGGGGTTTGGGGCTGTGATCGGTTTGGGGGATTCGTGAGGTTTTGGGGTTTGAATGGTTTTGGGGGATTTGGGAGGTTTTTGAGGAGCTGAGGGGTCATTGGGGTTTGAGGCGGTTTGGGGGGAGGGGTTTGGGGGCCTTTGAATGGTTTTGGTGGGGATTTTGGGGGGGATTTGAGATGGTTTGAGGGCAGGTTTTGGGGGTTTCAGGGGCTGAGGGGTTTTGGGGGATTTGAAGGGGTCGTTTTGGGGGGTTTGGGGGATCGTGTTTTGAGGAGGTTTGGGGCTGAGGGGTCATTTTGTGAGGGGTTTGGGGGCAGGGACCTTTTGGGGGTTTTGAGATGGTTTTGAGGTGGTTTTGGGGAGCTGAGGGGTTTTTAGGGGATTTGAGGTGTTTTTGGGGGGGTTTGAGATGGTTTTAGGGAGGTTTGGGGGACATTTTGGGGACCTGAGGGGTTTTTAGGGGGCTTTGAGGTGGTTTTGGACGTTTTTGGGGGTTGTGAGGATTTTGAGGTTCAGTTCAAGGATTTTGGGTTCCTTCTGGGGGGGTTCCTCTGATTTGGGGGTACCATTGAGCATTTTGGGATTTCCATTGAGAATTTGGGGTTCTATTGAGAATTTTGGGGCTTCCATTGAGAATTTTGGGATTCAGTTGAAGATTTTGGGGTTCCATTGAGCATTTTGGGGTTTCTTTGGGGTAATTTTGGGGGTTCCACTGAGAATTTTGGGGTTTCTTTGAGAATTTGGGATTCAGTTGAAGATTTGGGGTTTACACTGAGCATTTTGGGATTTCCATTGAGAATCTGGAGGTTCTATGGAGAATTTTGGGGCTCCACTGAATATTTTGGGGCTTCCATTGAGAATTTGGGATTCAGTTGAAGATTTTGGGGTTCCATTGAGAATTTTGGGGTTCCATCGAGCATTTTGGGGTTTCATTGAGAATTTGGAGTTCCATTGAGAATTTGGGGTTCTATTCAGAATTTTGGGTTTCCATTGAGAATTTTGGGATTCAGTTGAAGATTTGGGGGTTCCACTGAGAATTTTGGGGTTTCTTTGATAATTTGGGATTCAGTTGAAGATTTGGGATTTCCATTGAGAATTTGAGATTTCCATTGAGAATCTGGGGGTTCTATCGAGAATTTTGTGGTTCCGTTGAGAATTTGGGATTCAGTTGAAGATTTGGGGTTTCCATTGAGAATTTGGGGCTCCACAGAATATTTTGGGGCTTCCATTGAGAATTTTGGGATTCAGTTGAAGATTTGGGGGTTCCACTGAGCATTTTGGGGTTTCTTTGGGGTGATTTTGGGGTTCCATTGAGAATTTTGCAGTTCCACTGAGAATTTTGGGGTTTCTTTGAGAATTTGGGATTCAGTTGAAGATCTGGGATTTCCATTGAGAATTTAGGGTTCTATTGAGAATTTTGGGGCTTCCATTGAGAATTTGGGATTCAGTTGAAGATTTGGGGTTTACACTGAGCATTTTGGGATTTCCATTGAGAATCTGGAGGTTCTACTGAGAATTTTGGGGCTCCACTGAATATTTTGGGGCTTCCATTGAGAATTTGGGATTCAGTTGAAGATTTTGGGGTTCCATTGAGTATTTTGGGGTTTCTTTGGGGTAATTTTGGGGGTTCCATCGAGCATTTTGGGGTTTCATTGAGAATTTGGAGTTCCATTGAGAATTTGGGGTTCTATTCAGAATTTTGGGTTTCCATTGAGAATTTTGGGATTCAGTTGAAGATTTGGGGGTTCCACTGAGAATTTTGGGGTTTCTTTGATAATTTGGGATTCAGTTGAAGATTTGGGACTTCCATTGAGAATCTGGGGGTTCTATCGAGAATTTTGTGGTTCCGTTGAGAATTTGGGATTCAGTTGAAGATTTGGGGTTTCCATTGAGAATTTGGGGCTCCACAGAATATTTTGGGGCTTCCACTGAGAATTTTGGGATTCAGTTGAAGATTTGGGGGTTCCACTGAGCATTTTGGGGTTTCTTTAGGGTGATTTTGGGGTTCCATTGAGAATTTTGCAGTTCCACTGAGAATTTTGGGGTTTCTTTGAGAATTTGGGATTCAGTTGAAGATTTGGGATTTCCATTGAGAATTTAGGGTTCTATTGAGAATTTTGGGGCTTCCATTGAGAATTTGGGATTCAGTTGCGGATTTGGGGCTTCCATTGAGCATTTTGGGATTTCCATTGAGAATCTGGAGGTTCTACTGAGAATTTTGGGGCTCCACGGAATATTTTGGGGCTTCCATTGAGAATTTGGGATTCAGTTGAAGATTTTGGGGTTCCATTGAGTATTTTGGGGTTTCTTTGGGGTAATTTTGGGGGTTCCATCGAGCATTTTGGGGTTTCATTGAGAATTTGGAGTTCCATTGAGAATTTGGGGTTCTATTGAGAATTTTGGGTTTCCATTGAGAATTTTGGGATTCAGTTGAAGATTTGGGGGTTCCACTGAGCATTTTGGGGTTTCTTTGGGGTGATTTTGGGGTTCCATTGAGAATTTTGCAGTTCCACTGAGAATTTTGGGGTTTCTTTGAGAATCTGGGATTCAGTTGAAGATTTGGGATTTCCATTGAGAATTTAGGGTTCTATTGAAATTTTGGGGGATTGAGAATTTGGGATTCAGTTGAAGATTTGGGGTTTACACTGAGCATTTTGGGATTTCCATTGAGAATCTGGAGGTTCTACGGAGAATTTTGGGGCTCCACTGAGGGTTTTGGGGCTTCCATTGAGAATTTGGGATTTCCATTGAGAATCTGGAGGTTCTACTGAGAATTTTGGGGCTCCACTGAGGGTTTTGGGGCTTTCATTGAGAATTTGGGATTTCCATCGAGAATCTGGAGGTCCTATGGAGAATTTTGGGGCTCCACTGAGGGTTTTGGGGTTTCTTTGAGAATTTGGGATTCAGTTGAAGATTTGGGGCTTCCATTGAGCATTTTGGGATTTCCATTGAGAATTTGGAGGTTCTACTGAGAATTTTGGGGCTCCACTGAGGGTTTTGGGGCTTCCATTGAGAATTTGGGATTCAGTTGAAGATTTGGGGTTTACACTGAGCATTTTGGGATTTCCATTGAGAATCTGGAGGTCCTATGGAGAATTTTGGGGCTCCACTGAATATTTTGGGGCTTCCATTGAGCATTTTGGGATTTCCATTGAGAATCTGGAGGTTCTACGGAGAATTTTGGGGCTCCACTGAGGGTTTTGGGGCTTCCATTGAGAATTTGGGATTTCCATTGAGAATTTGGAGGTTCTACTGAGAATTTTGGGGCTCCATGGAGGGTTTTGGGGCTCCCCTGGGGCCGATTTCGGGGTGCTGCCCCCTCACCATGGTTCTCTTGTCGGCCTTCATGATGGTGTACCCCGTGATCTCGGCGTTGCCGTCGTCCTCGGGGGGCTCCCACTCCACCAGGGCGTTGAACCCCCAAACCTCCTTCACCTGCACCTTCCGGGGGGGCCCCGGTTTCTCTAGAGGGGGGGGATGGCATCAGGGACACCCCAAAATCCCCCAAAACATCCCTGGGAAACAGCACCCAAAATACCCCAAAAACACCCAAAAAATCCCACAAAATACCCCCAAACCACCCCGAAACATCCCTGGGAAACAGCACCCAAAATACCTCAAAAACACCCCAAAAATCCCACAAAATCCCCCCAAAACATCCCTGGGAAATAGCACCCAAAATACCTCAAAAACACCCCAAAAATCCCCCAAAACACCCCAAAATTGCCCTGAAACATCTCTGGGAAACAGCACCCAAAATACCCCAAAAACACCCAAAAAATTCCACAAAACACCCCAAAATCCCCCCAAAACATCCCTGGGAAATAGCACCCAAAATACCTCAAAAACACCCCAAAAAATTCCACAAAACACCCCAAAAACATCCCTGGGAAACAGCACCCAAAATACCTCAAAAACACCCAAAAAATTCCACAAAATACCCCCAAACCACCCCGAAACATCCCTGGGAAACAGCACCCAAAAATACCCCAAAATCACCCAAAAATCCCACAGAACCCCCCCAAAATATCCCTGGGAAACAGCACCCAAAATACCTCAAAAACACCCAAAAAATTCCACAAAATACCCCAAAACCGCCCTGAAACATCTCTGGGAAACAGCACCCAAAATACCTCAAAAACACCCAAAAAATTCCACAAAATACCCCAAAACCGCCCTGAAATATCCCTGGGAAACAGCAACCCAAAATCCCCCCAATACACCCCAAAACCACCCCAAAACCTCCCAGTGCTCCCAGTTCCCAGTCCCAGCGCTCCCAGTGCTCCCAGTTCCCAGTCCCAGCGCTCCCAGTGCTCCCAGTTCCCAATCCCAGCGCTCCCAGTGCTCCCAGTTCCCAATCCCAGTGCCCATCCCTGCTTCCCCCATTGCCCTCTCCCATCACTCCCAGTCATTCCCATCGTTCCCAGTGCTCCCAGTTCCCAATCCCAGTGCTCCCAGTTCCCCTCACACCAGTCCCATCACTCCCAGTCCGTCCCAGTGCTCCCAGTTACCGACGATGCGCAGGCGCATCTCGGCCGTGTCCTCCATGCCCTCGATGCGCACGCTGAGCCCAGCGCTCCCAGTCACTCCCAGTCACTCCCATCACTCCCAGTTCCCAATCCCAGTGTTCCCAGTCCCTCCCAGTCACTCCCAGTTCCCAATCCCAGTGTTCCCAGTCACTCCCAGTGCTCCCAGTCACTCCCATCGTTCCCAGTGCTCCCAGTTCCCAGTCCCAGTCACTCCCAGTCACTCCCAGTTCCCAATCCCAGTGTTCCCAGTCACTCCCAGTCACTCCCATCGTTCCCAGTGCTCCCAGTTCCCAATCCCAGTGCCCAGTCCTGCCTCCCTTCATTGCCACTCCCATCACTCCCAGTCCCTCCCAGTGCTCCCAGTTCCCCCAGTTCCCACTCCCAGTGCCCATCCCTGGTTTCCCCAGTTCCTCCCAGTCAATCCCATCAGTCCCAGTGCTCCCAGTCCCCAGTGTCCAGTCCCTCCCAGTGCTCCCAGTTCCCAATCCCAGTGTCCTCCATGCCCTCCCAGTCCCACTCCCAGTCCCCAGTTCCCATCACTCCCAGTCCCTCCCAGTCACTCCCAGTTCCCAATCCCAGTGCTCCCAGTCGCTCCCAGCGCTCCCAGTTACCGACGATGCGCAGGCGCATCTCGGCCGTGTCCTCCATGCCCTCGATGTGCACGCCGAGCCCAGCGCCCAGTCACCCCAGTCACTCCCCAGTCACTCCCAGTCACCTCCCAGTCACCCCCAGTCGTCCACGTCACCAATCCCAGTGCTCCCAGTCCGGGGGCGGGGCTCCCATCCCACTCCCAGTCGCCCAGTTCCCAATCCCAGTCTGTGTGGGGTCCCCCAGTGTTCCCATCGCTCCCCCAATCCCAGTCTGTGGGGTCACCCCAGTGGACTGGGTTACGATTCCCAGGCGCATCTCGGCCGTCCCAGTCCTCCCTGCCTTCTGTCGATCACTCCCAGTCCCTCCAGTCATCCCAGCCCACGTCGCTCCCATGCTCCTGAGCCCCACGATGCCCCAAATCCATAGCCTGTCCTCCATGCCCTCGATGTGGGCCCCCAGTCAATCCAGTGCTCCCAGTCACTCCAGTCCGGTCACTCCCAGGCCCGGATCCCAGTCAATCCCATCACTCCCAGTCGCTCCCAGTTCCCAATCCCAGTGTTCCCAGTCGCTCCCAGCGCTCCCAGTTACCGACGATGCGCAGGCGCATCTCGGCCGTGTCCTCCATGCCCTCGATGCGCACGCTGAGCCCGTAGCGCCCCGAGTGCCCCCTGGCGGCGGCGCGGATGAAGAACACCGTGTCCCGGTCCGACGTGCGCACGTGCACGTCCTCGCCCAGGGGCCCGCCCTCCTTCGTCCACGTCACCTGGGGGCGGGGCTTACCCTGCCGGGGGGGCGGGGCTTGGTTAGGCCTATGGGGGCTGTGGGGTTCAAGTGGCCCTATGGGGCTGTGGGGTTGTGGGGTTCTCTTATCAATATGGGATCTGTGGGGTTGAGGTGTCCCTATGGGGGCTGTGGGGTTCAGGTGTCCCTATGGGGCTGTGGGGTTGTGGGGTTCTCTTATCAATATGGGATCTGTGGGGTTGAGGTGTCCCTATGGGGCTGTGGGGTTGAGGTGTCCCTATGGATCTGTAGGGTTCAGTTATTCCTATGGGATCTGTGGGGTTGAGGTGTCCCTATGGATCTGTAGGGTTCAGTTATTCCTATGGGATCTGTGGGGTTGAGGTGTCCCTATGGGATCTGTGGGGTTGGGGTGTCCCTATGGGGCTGTAGAGTTGAGGTGTCCCTATGGGATCTGTGAGGCTGTGGGGTTCAGTTATCCCTATGGAATCTGTGGGGTTGAGGTGTCCCTATGGTATCTGTGGGGTTGGGGTGTCCCTATGGGGCTGAGTTATCCCAATAAATCCATAGGGCTGGGCTGTCCCTATAGGGCCGGGTGACCCCAATGAATCCATAGGGCTGAGTGACCCCAATGAATCCATAGGGCTGAGCTGTCCCTGTAGGGCTGAGTTATCCCTATAGGAGCTGTGACGCTAATAAATCCATAGGGCTGAGTTGTCCCTATAAATCTGTGGGGCTGAGTTACCCCAATGAATCCATAGGGCTGAGCTGTCCCTATAGGGCTGGGCTGTCCCTATAGGGCCAAATGACCCCAATGAATCCATAGGGCCGAGCTGTCCCTATAGGGCTGAGTGACCCCAATGAATCCATAGGGCTGGGCTGTCCCTATAGGGCCGAGTGACCCCAATGAATCCATAGGGCCGAGCTGTCCCTATAGGGCCGAGCTGTCCCTATAGGGCCGAGTGACCCCAATGAATCCATAGGGCCGAGTGACCCCAATGAATCCATAGGGCCGGGCTGTCCCTATATGGCTGAGCTGTCCCTATAGGGCTGAGTGACCCCAATGAATCCATAGGGCCAGGCTGTCCCTATAGGGCCGAGTGACCCCAATGAATCCATAGGGCCGAGCTGTCCCTATAGGGCCAAATGACCCCAATGAATCCATAGGGCTGGGCTGTCCCTATAGGGCTGAGCTGTCCCTATAGGGCTGAGTGACCCCAATGAATCCATAGGGCCGAGTTGTTCCTATAGGGCTGGGCTGTCCCTATAGGGCTGAGTGACCCCAATGAATCCATAGGGCTGAGCTGTCCCTATAGGGCCGAGTGACCCCAATGAATCCATAGGGCCGAGCTGTCCCTATAGGGCCGAGTGACCCCAATGAATCCATAGGGCTGAGCTGTCCCTATAGGGCCGAGTGACCCCAATGAATCCATAGGGCCGAGCTGTCCCTATAGGGCCGAGCTGTCCCTATAGGGCCGAGTGACCCAATAAATCCATTTTGGGGTTGTCCCTATGGGCCGAGTGACCCCCGTGATTTTGGATTCCCTTTGCCCAGCAGCGTTCCCCGGATTTCGGGGTGCCCGCTCACCTGGAAGGGGATGACCAGGTTCACCTGCTCCCCCACCTTCCTCACGTACGTCTGCCGCAGGTGCCGGGGCAGCCGGATTTTGGGGCGCTCTGGGGGGGCAGTTGGACAATGCTTAGGGGGGGATCTATGGGGCAGAACCCCCCAATTTTGGGGTCTCCCCCGATTTTGGGGTCCCCCCCTTACCCATCATTTTCCCCCCTTAATTCCTTCAGGTTCTCCTCCCCAAAGTTTCAGCTCAGTTTTTGGGGTCCCTCCCCATGTTTAGGGTCCCTCCCCATTTTTGGGGTCTCTCCCCATTTTTGGGGTCCCTCCCCATTTTTAGGGTCCCTCCCCATTTTTGGGGTCCCTCCCCATTTTTGGGGTCTCTCCCCATTTTTGGGGTCCCTCCCCATTTTTGGGGTCTCTCCCCATTTTTGGGGTCTCTCCCCATTTTTAGGGTCCCTCCCCATTTTTAGGGTCCCTCCCCATTTTTGGGGTCTCTCTCCATTTTTGGGGTCTCTCCCCATTTTTAGGGTCCTTCCCCATTTTTAGTCCCCATTTTTCGGGTCCTTCCCCATTTTTAGGGTCCTTCCCCATTTTTGGGGTCCTTCCCCATTTTTGGGTTTCCTCCATGTTTTGGGGTCTATTCTGGGGTCCCCCCCCTCCTATTTTGGGGTCCCACTTCACCCCTCCCCCATGATTTGGGATTTCCCCTTAAAGGCTCAAGGATCCGCCCCAAAGGTCAGGAATTCCCACCTGGATTTGGGGATTTCCCCTTGGATTTAGGGATTTCCCCTTGGATTTAGGGATTCCCCTTTGATTTAGGGTTTCCCCTTTTGGTTTTTGGGGTTTCCCCTTTTGGGTTTGGGGATTTCCCCTTTGCTTTCTGGATTCCAATTTGATTTAAGGTTTCCCCTCATGTTTTTGGGATTCTCCTTTTGGGATTCCCCTTTGATTTAGGGATCCCCTTTGATTTAGGGATTCCCTTCATGTTTTTGGGATTCTCCTCATGTTTTAGGATTTCCCCTTCGGGTTTTGGGATTTCCCTCATGTTTTAGGGATCCCCCCTTTCGCTTTAGGGTTTCCCTTCATGTTTTTGGGATTCCTTCATGTTTTTGGGATTCCCCTCGTGATTTCGGGATTTCCCCCCCCCCGATTTCGGGATTTCCTGCCCTGATTTTGGGATTTCCCCCCCAGATTTCGGGATTTCCCCCCCAATTCCTGCCTCCCCCCCAATCCCTGCCTCCCCCCAGATTTCGGGATTTCCTCCCCTGATTTTGGGATTTCCCTCCCCGATTTCGGGATTTCCCCCCCCATTCCTGCCTTCCCCCCGATTTCAGGATTTCCTCCCAGATTTCCCAGTTCAGGATTTCCCCCCCCCCTGATTTTGGGATTTCCCCCCAATCCCTGCCTCCCCCCCGATTTCAGGTTTTCCCCAGATTTGGGATTTCCCCCCAGATTTCAGGTTTCCTGCCCTGATTTTGGGATTTCCCCCAATCCCTGCCTCCCCCGATTTTGGGATTTCCCCCAGATTTTGGGTTCCTCCCCAGATTTTGGGATTTCCCCAATCCCTGCCTCCCCCCAATCCCTGCCTCCCCAGATTTCAGGGGTCCCCCAGGTTTCGGGGTGTCCCCAGACCCACCGACGATCTCGCGGATGGTCACGGGCTGGGCCATGGTGGCCGGGGGGCTGCGGCCCGCGATGTTCACGCCCACCACGCGGAACAGCAGCTTCTCGCCCGTGGGCAGCCCGCGCACCGTGAGCCCGCAGCGCTCCACCAGCTCCGTGTTCGCGGCCGTCCAGTTCGTGTCTGGGGGGGAAAGGGAAATTTGGGGGGTGATGGGGTCGGGGATACCGGATTTTGGGGGGTTATGGGGTCGGGGAGGGGTTGTAAGTCGGGGGGGAGTTATGGGGTCCCCCCGATTTTGGGGGTTATGGGGTCGGGGGTACCGGATTTTGGGGGGTTATGGGGCTGGGGAGTGGGTTATGGGGTCGGGGGTATCGGATTTTGGGGGGTTATGGGGTCGGGGAGGGGGTTATGGGGTCGGGGATATCGGATTTTGGGGTTAGGGGGTCGGGGGGTATCGGATTTGGGAGGTTATGGGGTCGGGGGTATCGGATTTTGGGGTTATGGGGTCGGGGGTCCCGGATTTTGGGAGGTTATGGGGTCGGGGGTTTCAATTTCGGGGGGGTTATGGGGTCAGGGGTATCGGATTTTGGGGGGGTTATGGGGTCGGGGGTATTGGATTTTGGGGGTTATGGGGCTGGGGGCTCCACCAGTTCCGTGTTCAATCCTGTCCAGTTCGTGTCTGGGGGCAGAAATTCGGGTTATGGGGTCGGGGGGTCGAAGTTATGGGGTCGTGGAGGGGTTATGGGGTCAGGGGTATCCAGTTTTGGGAGGTTATGGGGTCGGGGGTGTTGGATTTTGGGGTTATGGGGTCGGGGGTATCGGATTTTGGGAGGTTATGGGGTCGGGGGTGTTGGATTTTGGGGTTATGGGGTCCCCCAATATTGGATTTTGGGGGTTATGGGGTCAGGGTATCAGATTTTGGGGGTTATGGGGTCCTATTGGATTTTGGGGGTTATGGGGTCAATTGTTGGATTTTGGGGGTTATGGGGTCATGGAGGGGGTTATGGGGTCAGGGGATGTTGGATTTTGGGGTTATGGGGTCCCCAGATTTTGGGAGGTTATGGGGTCCCCCCGTGTTGGATTTTGGGGGGTTATGGGGTCGAACCACCGGATTTTGGGGTTATGGGGTCAGGGGTATTGGATTTTGGGGGTTATGGGGTCGCCAGTGTTGGATTTTGGGGGTTATGGGGTCAGGGTATCAGATTTTGGGGGTTATGGGGTCAGGGGTATCCAGATTTTGGGGGTTATGGGGTGGGGGTATCGGTTTTTGGGGGTTATAGGGCTGGGGGGGTTATTGGGCTTGGGGGTTATGGGGTCGGGGGTGTTGGATTTTGGGGGGTTATGGGGTCATGGAGGGGGTTATGGGGTCGGGGGTGTTGGATTTTGGGGGGTTATAGGGTCGGGGAGGGTTATGGGGTCGGGGTATCAGATTTTGGGAGGTTATGGGGTCGGGGTATCAGACCTCACCCCTCCACCAGGTACCCCTCAATTCCCTCCCAAATTTCATCGATTCCCACCAAATTTTGGGATCCCCCAGTTTCGGGGATCCCCCTGAAGTTTTGGGATCCCACCCCCAAATTTTGGGGTGCCCCCCGGATTTTGGGGCGCCGCACTCACCGCCCTCGCGGCACCACTCCACCAGGTAGCCGTCGATGCCGCCCGCGCCCAGGCGCTCAGGTGGGCGCCACTTGAGCGTGGCCGTGGTGTCCGTCACGTCCTCCAGCGTCAGGTGCGTGGGCTCGCTGGTGGGGGCTGCACGGGGCCCCAAAATCGCCGAAAATCAGCCCAAAATCATCGCGAAATCAGCCCAAAGTCGGCCCAAAATCAGCCCAAAATCATCCAAAATGAAATCAGCCCAAAATCAGCCCAAAATATCCCCAAATCCTCCCAAAATCGGAAAATCCCCAAAATCAGCCCAAATCAGCCCAAAATCACCCCAGCCCCAAATTGGCCCAAAATACCCCCAAAATTGGCCCAAAAATCAACCCAAAATCATCGTGAAATCAGCCCAAAGTCGGCCCAAAAATACCCCCAAAATCAGCCCAAAAATCATCACAAAATCAGCCCAAAGTCGGCCCAAAAATACCCCCAAAATCGGCCCAAAAATCATCACAAAATCAGCCCAAAGTCAGCCCAAAAATATCCCCGAAATCGGCCCAAAATCATCACCCAAAAAAAGTCGGCCTTAAAAATATCCCAAAATCCGCCCAAAAATCACCAAAAATCATTGCAAAATCAGCCCAAAATCAGCCCAAAAATATCCCCGAAATCGGCCCAAAAATCAGCCCAAAATCATCGCGAAATCAGCCCAAAGTCGGCCCAAAAATACCCCCAAAATCGGCCCAAAAATCACCAAAAATCAGCCCAAAATCAGCCCAAAGTCAGCCCAAAAAAACCCCCAAAATCAGCCCAAAAATCAGCCCAAAATCATCGCGAAATCAGCCCAAAGTCGGCCCAAAAATACCCCCAAAATCGGCCCAAAAATCAGCCCCAAAATCATCACGAAATCAGCCCAAAGTCGGCCCAAAAATATCTCCGAAATCCGCCCAAAAATCACCAAAAATCAGCCCAAAATCAGCCCAAAGTCAGCCCAAAAAAACCCCCCAAATTGGCCCAAAAATCAGCCCAAAAATCATCGCGAAATCAGCCCAAAGTCGGCCCAAAAATACCCCCAAAATCGGCCAAAAAATCAGCCCCAAAATCATCGCGAAATCAGCCCAAAGTCGGCCCAAAAATATCCCCGAAATCCGCCCAAAAATCATTGCAAAATCAGCCCAAAGTCGGCCCAAAAATACCCCCAAAATCGGCCCAAAAATCAGCCCAAAATCATCACAAAATCAGCCCAAAGTCGGCCCAAAAATACCCCCAAAATCGGCCCAAAAATCATTGCAAAATCAGCCCAAAATCAGCCCAAAAATATCCCCGAAATTGGCCCAAAAATTAGCCCAAAAATCACTTCAAAAATCAGCCCAAAGTCCCCAAGAATCACCCCAAAAATCGGCCAAAATCAGCCCAAAATCATCGCGAAATCAGCCCAAAGTCGGCCCAAAAATACCCCCAAAATCGGCCCAAAAATCAGCCCAAAATCATCACAAAATCAGCCCAAAAATACCCCCAAAATCGGCCCAAAAATCATTGCAAAATCAGCCCAAAATCAGCCCAAAAATATCCCCCAAAATCGGCCCAAAAATCAGCCCCAAAATCACCCTAAAAATCAACCCAAAACCACCCCAAAATCACACAAAATAACACACCAAAAATCGCCCCCAAATCACCCCAAAAATCACCCAAAATCAGCCCAAATCAGCCCAAATTCACCCCAAATCAGCCCCAAATCACCCCAAAATTACCCCAAAATCACCCCAAAATCAGCCCAAATTCACCCCCAAATCACACCAAAATCAGCCTAAAATCCCACCAAAAATAATCCCAAAAATCAGCCCAAAATCACCCTAAAAATCACCCCAAAAATACCCCCAAATCAGCCCAAAATCACCCCCAAATCACCCCAGAATCATTCCAGAATCACCCCGAAATCATCCCCAAATCATTCCAAAAATCACCCCAAATCATCCCCAAATCACCCCAAAAATCACCTCAGAATCATCCCAAAATCGCACCAAAAATCGCCCTGAAATCACACCACAATCATCCCAAAAATTACCCCAAAAGCACCCCAAAAGCACCCCAAATTCATACCCAAAATCACCCAAAAAATCACACCAAAATCACCTCAAATATAACCCCAAAATCACCCCAAAATCACCCAAAAATCACCTAAAAATCAACCCAAAGTCACCCCAAAATCACCCCAAAATCACCCAAAAATCACCCCAAAAAATCAGCCCAAAATCACCCTGAAATCACCTGAAAAATCAGCCCCAAATCACCCCAAAATCAACCCCAAATCACCTAAAAATCACCCCAAAATCATCCCAAAATCACACGAAAAATCGCCCTGAAATCACCCCAAAATCGGCCCAAACCCAGCCCAAAATCGCCCTGAAATCACCCCAAAAATCCCAAAATCACACCAAAAATCGCCCCAAAATCACCCCAAAATCACCCCAAAATCACACCAAAATCACCCCAAAATCGCCCCAAAATCACACCAAAAATCGCCCCAAAATCACACCAAAATCACACCAAAAATCGCCCCAAAATCACACCAAAAATCGCCCCAAAATCACACCAAAATCACCCCAAAATCACACCAAAATCACCCCAAAATCACCCCAAAATCACCCCAAAATCGCCCCAAAATCACCCCAAAATCACCCCAAAATCACCCCAAAATCGCCCCAAAAATCACCCCAAAATCACCCCAAAATCACCCCAAAATCACCCCAAAATCACCCCAAAATCGCCCCAAATCCCCTCCAGGACCCTCAAAATGCCCCGCGATCCCCCAGACCCAATCCAGGACCCCCAAATCCCCTCTGGGACCCCCAGATCCTCCCCAAATCCCCTCCAGGACCCCCCAAATCCCCCTGGGAGCCCCCAGACCCAATTCTGGACCCCCCAAATCCTCCCCAAATCCCCTCCAGGACCCCCTAAATCTCCTCCAGGACCCCCTAAATGCCCCTGCGACACCCCCAGACCCAATTCTGGACCCCCCAAATCCACCTGGGAGCCCCCAGACCCAATCCAGGACCCACAAATCCCCCTGGGACACCCCCAGACCCAATTCTGGACCCTGAAATCCTCCCCAAATCCCCTCCAGGACCCCCTAAAACACCCCAAATCTTGCCCAATTTCCCCAAATTTTGCCCAAATCTCCCCGAATTTTGCCCAAATCTCCCCAAATTTTGCCCAAATCTCCCCAAATTTTGCCCAAATCTCCCCAAATTTTGCCCAAATCTCCCCCAAATCCCCCCCCCCCCCCCACGCACCGATGGGCATGAAGGGGGGGGTGTTGAGGCTGGGGGCCGAGACCCCGATGGCGTTGACGGCGAAGACCCGCATCTCGTAGAGCACCCCCTCGATCATGCGCGTGGACTCGAAGGTGAGCGCGGGCAGCACCTCGAAATTGAGCTTCATCCAGCGGTGCGAGCCCTTCTTCTTCCTCTCCACCAGGTAACCTGCACAGGTGAGACAGGTGTGTGAGGGACAGGTGAGACACAGGTGAGACACGGGAGTGACAGGTGTGTGTGTGTGAGGGACAGGTGTGTGAGGGACAGAAACTGAGCTTCATCCAGCGGTGCGAGCCCTTCTTCTTCCTCTCCACCAGGTAACCTGGGACAGGTGTGGGACAGGTGAGACAGGTGAGACACGGGAGTGACAGGTGAGACAGGTGAGACACAGGTGTGTGAGGGACAGGTGAGGGACAGGTGTGTGAGGGACAGAAACTGAGCTTCATCCAGCGGTGCGAGCCCTTCTTCTTCCTCTCCACCAGGTAACCTGGGACAGGTGAGACAGGTGTGGGACAGGTGAGTGACAGGTGAGACACGGGAGTGACAGGTGAGGGACAGGTGAGACACGGGAGTGACAGGTGAGGGACAGAAATTGAGCTTCATCCAGCGGTGCGAGCCCTTCTTCTTCCTCTCCACCAGGTAACCTGGGACAGGTGAGACTCAGGTGAGACAGGTGTGTGAGGGACAGGTGTGTGAGACACAGGTGTGTGAGGGACAGGTGTGTGAGGGACAGAAACTGAGCTTCATCCAGCGGTGGGAGCCCTTCTTCTTCCTCTCCACCAGGTAACCTGCACAGGTGAGACTCAGGTGAGACACGGGTGGGACAGGTGAGGGACAGGTGAGACAGGTGAGTGACAGGTGAGACACGGGAGTGACAGGTGTGTGAGGGACAGAAATGGAGCTTCATCCAGCGGTGGGAGCCCTTCTTCTTCCTCTCCACCAGGTAACCTGCACAGGTGTGGGACAGGTGAGACAGGTGAGGGACAGGTGAGACACAGGTGAGACATGGGAGTGACAGGTGAGACAGGTGAGACACAGGTGTGTGAGGGACAGGTGTGTGAGGGACAGAAATTGAGCTTCATCCAGTGGTGGGAGCCCTTCTTCTTCCTCTCCACCAGGTAACCTGCACAGGTGAGACAGGTGAGACAGGTGAGACAGGGGAGTGACAGGTGTGTGTGTGTGAGGGACAGGTGTGTGAGGGACAGGTGAGGGACAGAAACTGAGCTTCATCCAGCGGTGCGAGCCCTTCTTCTTCCTCTCCACCAGGTAACCTGCACAGGTGAGACAGGTGTGGGACAGGTGAGACACGGGAGTGACAGGTGAGACAGGTGAGACACAGGTGTGTGAGGGACAGGTGAGGGACAGGTGTGTGAGGGACAGAAACTGAGCTTCATCCAGCGGTGCGAGCCCTTCTTCTTCCTCTCCACCAGGTAACCTGGGACAGGTGAGACTCAGGTGAGACACGGGTGGGACAGGTGAGGGACAGGTGAGACAGGTGAGAACAGGTGAAGGACAGGTGACACAGGTAAGGGACAGGTGAGGGACAGGTGTGACAGGACACACGGACAGAGCCCACACAGGTGTGGGGATGGGGAGGGCTCACCCAGGTGCCCACCCAGGTGCCCACCCAGGTGCTCAGCCAGGTGCCAGGTGTGGGACAGGTGAGGGACAGGTGTGGGACAGATGAGGACAGGTGAGGGACAGGTGTGACAGGACACACAGACAGAGGACACACAGGTGTGGGGATGAGGAGGGGACACCCAGGTGCCATCCAGGTGCCAGGTGCCCCTCAGGTGTGGCTCTCACCTGTCACCGGCTGCCCCCCGTCGAACTTGGGCGGCTCCCAGACCAGCACGGCCCAGTCCTCGCCCACCTGGGTGACGCGAACGGCCTCGGGCGGGTCGGGCACATCTGCGGGGACAGGTGAGGTTACCTGTGTGCCCAGGTGTGTGCCCACAGGTGTGCCCAGGTGTCCCCAGGTGTATCCCAGGTGTGCCCAGGTGCGCTCCGTACCCACGACGCGGATGTTGATGGCGGCCGTGTCCCCCTCCCCATTGTGCCCAGGTGTATCCCAGGTGTGCCCAGGTGTGCCCAGGTGTATCCCCAGGTGTGCCGTACCCACGACGTGGATGTTGATGGCGGCCGTGTCCCCCTCCCCATTGTCCCCAGGTGTGCCCAGGTGTATCTCAGCTGTCCCCAGGTGTGCCCAGGTGCGCCCAGGTGTATCCCAGGTGTATCCCCAGGTGTGCCCAGGTGTGCCGTACCCACGACGCGGATGTTGATGGTGGCTGTGTCCCCCTCCCCATTGTCCCCAGGTGTATCCCAGGTGTATCCCAGGTGTGCCCAGGTGTCCCCAGGTGTATCCCCAGGTGCCCCCAGGTGTATCCCAGGTGCCCCCAGGTGTGCCCAGGTGTGCCAGGTGCCCCAGGTGTATCCCAGCTGATGGCCAGGTGTCCTCAGATGTGCCGGGTTGGTGACCAGGTCTCGTGAGTGCCCAGGTGCGGCGGGCGCCTCGATGACGAAACTGCTGAGCCTCACCGGCGGGTTTCCAGGTGCACCCCTCCTATCCCCAGAACTCCTGCACAGGTGAGATGGACAGGTGTGGGACAGGTGAGACAGGTGAAACAGGTGAGACAGGTGAGACAGGTGAGATGGACAGGTGAGATGGAAATGTATGGGACAGGTGAGATGGACAGGTGTAGGACAGGTGTGAGACAGGTGAGATGGACAGGTGTGGGACAGGTGGGACAGGTGTGGGACAGGTGTGGGACAGGTGAGGGACAGGAGCTGCTGAGCTCGTGCCGGTCCTCCAGGTGCACGCGGCCCTCCTTGCCCGAGAACTCCTGCACAGGTGAGACAGGTGTGGGACAGGTGTGGGACAGGTGTGGGACAGGTGTAGGACAGGTGAGGGACAGGTGTGGGACAGGTGAGGGACAGGAGCTGCTGAGCTCGTGCCGGTCCTCCAGGTGCACGCGGCCCTCCTTGCCCGAGAACTCCTGCACAGGTGAGACAGGTGTGGGACAGGTGAGATGGACAGGTGTGGGACAGGTGGGACAGGTGTGGGACAGGTGTGGGACAGGTGTGGGACAGGTGTGGGACAGGTGTGGGACAGGTGAGGGACAGGTGAGACAGGTGTGGGACAGGTGAAACAGGTGAGACAGGTGAGACAGGTGAGATGGACAGGTGAGATGGAAATGTATGGGACAGGTGAGATGGACAGGTGTGGGACAGGTGAGATGGACAGGTGTAGGACAGGTGTGGGACAGGTGAGGGACAGGAGCTGCTCAGCTCGTGCCGGTCCTCCAGGTGCACAAAGCCCTCCTTGCCCAAGAACTCCTGCACAGGTGAGACAGGTGAGACAGGTGAGGGACAGGTGTGGGACAGGTGTGGGACAGGTGTGGGACAGGTGAGGGACAGGAGCTGCTCAGCTCTGCCGGTCCTCCAGGTGCACGCGGCCCTCCTTGGCCGAGAACTCCTGCACAGGTGAGACAGGTGTGGGACAGGTGAGATGGACAGGTGAGATGGACAGGTATGGGACAGGTGTGGGACAGGTGTGGGACAGGTGAGATGGACAGGTGTGGGACAGGTGAGGAACAGGTGAGATGGACAGGTGTGGGACAGGTGAGATGGACAGGTGAGATGGACAGGTGTGGGACAGGTGAGACAGATGAGACAGGTGAGGACAGGTGGGACAGGGTGACACACAGCTATTACAGGTGACACACAGGTGACACAGAGCTATTACAGGTGACACAGGTGACACAGGTGACACAGGTGACCTCACCTGCCCGTCCTTGGTCCAGGTGACCGTGGGCAGCGGCTCCCCCGAGATGGGCACAGTGACACAGGTGTGACACACACAGGTAACCCCAGTGACACAGGTGTGACAGTGACACACAGAGTTATTACAGGTGACACACAGGTGACACAGGTGTTCTCACCTGCTCGTCCTTGGTCCAGGTGACCGTGGGCAGCGGCTCCCCCGAGATGGGCACAGTGACACACACAGGTGTGACAGTGACACAGGTGACACAGGTGACACACAGAGCTATTACAGGTGACACACAGGTGACACACAGGTGACACACAGGTGACCCAGGTGTTCCCACCTGCCCGTCCTTGGTCCAGGTGACCGTGGGCAGCGGCTCCCCCGAGATGGGCACAGTGACACACACAGGTGTGACAGTGACACACAGGTAACTCCAATGACACAGGTGACACACAGGTGACACACAGGTGACACTCAGGTGTCCCCAGGTGACCTCACCTGCCCGTCCTTGGTCCAGGTGACCGTGGGCAGCGGCTCCCCCGAGATGGGCACAGTGACACACACAGGTGTGACAGTGACACACAGGTGACACACAGAGCTATTACAGGTGACACAGGTGACACACAGGTGACACACAGGTGTCCCCAGGTGACCTCACCTGCCCGTCCTTGGTCCAGGTGACCGTGGGCAGCGGCTCCCCCGAGATGGGCACAGTGACACACACAGGTGTGACAGTGACACACAGGTAACTCCAATGACACAGGTGACACACAGGTGACACACAGGTGACACAGAGCTATTACAGGTGACACAGGTGACACACAGGTGACACTCAGGTGTCCCCAGGTGACCTCACCTGCCCGTCCTTGGTCCAGGTGACCGTGGGCAGCGGCTCCCCCGAGATGGGCACAGTGACACACACAGGTGTGACAGTGACACACAGGTGACACACAGAGTCCTTACAGGTGACACAGGTGACACACAGGTGACACACAGGTGTCCCCCCAGGTGACCCCACCTGCCCGTCCTTGGTCCAGGTGACCGTGGGCGGTGTCCCCCGAGATGGGCACAGTGACACACACAGGTGTGACAGTGACACACAGGTAACTCCAATGACACAGGTGACACACAGGTGACACAGGTGACACAGAGCTATTACAGGTGACACAGGTGACACACAGGTGACACTCAGGTGTCCCCAGGTGACCTCACCTGCCCGTCCTTGGTCCAGGTGACCGTGGGCAGCGGCTCCCCCGAGATGGGCACAGTGACACACACAGGTGTGACAGTGACACACAGGTGACACACAGAGCTATTACAGGTGACACAGGTGACACACAGGTGACACACAGGTGTCCCCAGGTGTTCTCACCTGCCCGTCCTTGGTCCAGGTGACCGTGGGCAGCGGCTCCCCCGAGATGGGCACGTCCAGCCGCAGTTTGTTTCCCGCCACCACCACCAAGGTGTTCTCCGAGTCCTTGCCCGAGCAGTCCAGGTGGATCTTGGGGGGCTCTGGGGGGCACAGCAGCGATGGCCACGAGTGCCCAGGTGTCCCCCCAGGTGTGCCCAGGTGTCCCCCCAGGTGTGCCCAGGTGTCCCCTGTCCCCACAGGTATCCACAGGTGTCCCCCCAGGTGTGCTCTGTCCCCTCAGGTGTGTCCTCTGTCCTCACAGGTGTGCCCAGGTGTCCCCCCAGGTGTGCCCAGGTGTCCCCTCCCACCCCAGGTGTCCCCCCAGGTGTCCTCTGTCCCCACAGGTGTGTCCAGGTGTGCTCTGTCCCCACAGGTATCCACAGGTGTCCCCCCAGGTGTCCTCTGTCCCCACAGGTGTGTCCAGGTGTGCCCAGGTGTCCCCCCAGGTGTCCCCTCCAGGTATCCCCAGGTGTGCCCAGGTGTGCCCAGGTGTGCCCAGGTGCCCTCAGGTATCCCCAGGTGTGCCCAGGTGTCCCCAGGTGTGCCCAGGTGTGCCCAGGTGTGCCCAGGTGCCCCCCCCCCCCTCACCTTGTTTGGGCACGTACTCCACCTTGATCTCTGTAAGGGGAGGAGAGGGCGGGGTTAGTGACGTCATAGCGCCCCCAAACCCACCCCAGTGACGTCATCGGGGGGGGGAATTCCCCAGTGACGTCATTGGGAACCCCCAGTGATGTCACGGTCCCAAAAGCGACCCCCGGACACACGAGCGACCCCAAAGTGCCCCCAAACAAACCCAAAACTCCCCAAATTGCCCCAAAATTCCCCAAATCCCCCCCAAAATTCCCCAAATTGCCCCAAATTGCCCCAAAATTCCCCAACCACCCCCAAATTTCCCCCAGATCCACCCCACCCCCCCCAAACCCCTCCAAACACCCCAAATTTCCCCAAATTCCCCGAATTTCCCCAAATTTCCCCAAATCCCCCCAAACTTCCCCAAATCCACCCAAATTTCCCCAATTTTCCTAAAATTTCCCCAAATTTGCCCCCAAATCTGATAAATTTTTAAATTTCCCCAATTTCCCAAATTTCCTCAACTCCCCAAATTCCTTGAATTTCCAAAATTTCCCCAGGAATTTCCCTAAATTTCCCAATTTCCCCAGGTTTCCCCAATTTTTCCCATTTCCCCAACCCCAATTCTAAATTTCCCCCCATTTCCCCAAATTTCCCCAACCAAAATTCCCCCCCAAATTTCCCCAAATTCCCCAAACACCCCCCAAATTCCCCCCCCCAAATTTCCCCCAAATTTCCCCAATTCCCCAAATTTCCCAAACCCCCAAATTTCCCCAAACCCCTTTTCCCAATTTTCCCCAAATTTTCACCCCCCCCCAAATTTTCTAATTTCCCCAAATTTCCCCAACCACCCCCAAATTTTTCCCATTTCCCTTTTCCCCAAATTTCCCCATTTCCACCCCCAAATTTCCCAAGGTTTCCCCAAATTTTTGAATTTCCCCAATTTCCCCAAATTTCCCAAACATCCCCCCAAAATTCCCCAAATTTCCCCAATTTCCCAAATTTCCCTAAATTTCCCGAATTTCCCCAAATTTCCCCAAATTTTCCCCAAATTTCCCAAATTCCCCAAATTTCCCCAAATTTCCCCAAATTTCCCCAAATTTCCCCATTTTCCCCCATTTTCCCTAAATTTCCCCCAAATTTCCCCAAATTTCCCTAAATTTCCCCAAATTTCCTCAAACACTCCCAAATCCCCCCAATTTTCCCCAAACCCCCTAAATTTCCCCAAACACCCCCCCAAATTTCCCTAAATTTCCCCAAATTTCCCCAAATCCCCCCAAATTTCCCCAAATTTCCTAAATTTCCCCAAATTTCCCCAAACACCCCCAAATTCCCCAAATTTCCCCAAATCCCCCAAATTTCCCCCAAATCCCCCAAATTTCCCCAAATTTCCCCAAATTTCCCCAAATTTCCCCAAATTTCCCTAAATTTCCCCAAATTTCCCCGAATTTCCCCAAATTTTCCCGGGATTTTCCCAATTTTCCCCCAAATCCCCCATTTCCCCCAAATTTTTTCCCTTCTAAAATTTGAGCTTGGCCGAGGCCCCAAATTTTTTCCGTCGGGCACGAAGGTGTAATCGCCCTCGTCCTCGGGCCGCACGTCGTCGATCACCAGCTTGTGGATCCTGGCGGGGCCCAAAATCCCAAAATTCCACCCCAAAAATCCCCAAAATCCCAAAAAAACCCCTGCTAAATATGTCAAAAATCCCCAAATCCCATCCATCCAAAACCTCAAAATTCAAAAAATTCCACCCCAAAATCCCAAATTTGGCCTTTTTTTTTGGGGTTCACGGCGTCGATCACCAGCTTGGGGATCCCCCAAAATCCCAAAAAATCCACCCCAAAAATCCCAAAAAATCCCCCCAAAAATCCCAAACTCCCCCAAAAAACCCCTCAAATCTATCAAAATTCCAAAAAATTCCACCCCAAAATCCCAAATTTGGCCTTTTTGGGGTTCACGGCGTCCATCGTCAGCTTGTGGATCCTGGCGGGGCCCAAAATCCCAAAATTCCACCCCAAAAATCCCAAAATCCCAAAAAAACCCCTCAAATAGATCAAAATTCCCAAAAATCCCAGTCAAAAATCACAAAATTCCAAAAAATTCCACCCCAAAAATCCCAAATTTGGCCTTTTTGGGGTTCACGGCATCGATCGCCAGCTTGTGGATCCTGGCGGGGCCCAAAATCCCAAAAATCCACCCCAAAAATCCCCAAAATCCCCCCAAAAATCCCCAAAATCCCAAAAAACCCCACTCGAATATATCAAAATTCCAAAAAATTCCACCCCAAAACCCCAAATTTGGCCTTTTTGGGGTTCACGGCGTCGATCGGCAGCTTGGGGATCCTGGCGGGGCGCAGAATCCCAAAAATCCACCCCAAAAATCCCAAATCCCCCAAAAATCCCAAAATCCAAAAAAACCCCTCAAATAGATCAAAATTCCCAAAAATCCCAGTCAAAAATCACAAAATTCCAAAAAATTCCACCCCAAAAATCCCAAATTTGGCCTTTTGGGGTTCACGTCGTCGATCGCCAGCTTGTGGATCCTGGCGGGCCCCAAAATCCCAAAAATCCACCCCAAAAATCCCAAAATCCCCCCAAAATCCCCAAAATCCCAAAAAACCCCACTCGAATATATCAAAATTCCAAAAAATTCCACCCCAAAAATCCCAAATTTGGCCTTTTTGGGGTTCACGGCGTCGATCGCCAGCTTGGGGATCCTGGCGGGGCCCAAAATCCCAAAAATCCACCCCAAAACTCCCAAAAATCCCCAAAATCCCCAAAATCCCAAAATCCCAAAAAAATTCCACCCCAAAATCCCCCCAAAATCCCATCCAAAAACCTCAAAATTCAAAAAAATTCCACCCCAAAAATCCCAAATTTGGCCTTTTTGGGTTCACGGCGTCGATCACCAGCTTGTGGATCCTGGCGGGGCCCAAAATCCCAAAAATCCACCCCAAAAATCCCAAAATCCCCCCAAAAATCCCAAAATCCCAAAAAACCCCTCAAATAGATCAAAATTCCCAAAAATCCCAGTCAAAAATCACAAAATTCCAAAAAATTCCACCCCAAAAATCCCAAATTTGGCCTTTTTGGGGTTCACGGCGTCGATCACCAGCTTGGGGATCCTGGCGGGGCGCAGAATCCCAAAAATCCACCCCAAAATCCCAAAATCCACCCCAAAAATCCCCAAAAAATCCCCAAAAATCCCCAAAATCCCAAAATCCCCAAAAAAATCCCACCCCAAAATCCCAAAAAACCCCCTCAAATCTATCAAAATTCCAAAAAATTCCACCCAAAAATCCCAAATTTGGCCTTTTGGGGTTCACGTCGTCGATCACCAGCTTGGGGATCCTGGCGGGGCCCAAAATCCCAAAATATCCACCCAAAAATCCCCAAAATCCGCCCCAAAAATCCCAAAATCCCAAAAAATCCCACCCCAAAATCCCCAAATCCCAAAAAATCCACCCAAAAATCCCCAAAAATCCCCCCAAAATCCCAAAAAATCCACCCCAAAATCCCAAAATCCCAACAAAATCCCACTTGGGATATTTTTGGGATATTTTGGGGATATTTTTGGGATATTTTTGGGAAATATTTTTTGATTTTTTGGGATATTTTTGGGATAGTTTAGGAAATTTTGGAGTTGTTTTTGGGATATTTTGGGGATATTTTGGGGATTTTTTGGGATATTTTTGGGATATTGTTTGGAAATTTTTGGGACTTTTTTGGAAATTTTTGGGGTATTTTTGGGGATTATTTGGGATATTTTTGGGATATTTTGGGATATTTTGGTGGATTTGGGGTTTTTTTTTGGGATATTTTTGGGATATTTTGGGGATTTTTTGGGATAATTTTGGGATATATTTCGGGATGTTTTTGGATATTTTAGGAATTTTTTGGAGTTATTTTTGGGATATTTTGGGGAATTTTTGGGATATTTTTTGGGTTATTTTGGGGGATTTTTTGGGGATATTTTTGGGAAATTTTTGGGATATTTTTGGGGATTTTTTTTGGATATTTTTGGGATATTTTGGGGATTTTTTGGCATATTTTTGGGATATATTTTGGGATATTTTTGGGAATTTTAGGAATTTTTTGGAGTTATTTTTGGGATATTTTGGGGAATTTCTTTGGGAATTTTGGGGGAAATTTTTGGGGTTATTTTTGGGATATATTTGGGATAATCTGGGAAATTTTTTAGGTTATTTTTGGGATTTTTAAAAATTTTTGGGGGATATGTTTGGGGGATATTTTTGGGATTTTGGAGGTTTTTTGGCATATTTTGGGAATTTTTGAGGATGGTTTTGGGGGGTTATTTTTGGGAATTTTTGGAAATTTTTTAGTGCTATTTTGGGATATTTTTGGGATTTTTTGGATATTTGGGGGGATTTTTTTTTTATATTTTGGGAATTTTTGGCATTATTTTTGGGATATTTTTGGGATAATTCAGGAATTTTTTGGGTTATTTTGGGGATATTTTTGGGAATTTTTTGGGAAATCCTTTTGTTATTTTGGAGATATTTTTTGGATTTTTGGGGAAATTTTTTGGGATTTTTTGGAAATATTTTGGGATATTTTTGGGATTTGGGGGGGATATTTTTGGGAATGTTTCAGGAATTTGGGAGGAATTTTTGGGGATATTTTGGGGAAATTTTTAAGGAATTTTTGAGGAATTTTTTTGTTATTATTTTTGGGAATTTTTGGGATTTTTGGGGAATTTTTGGGATTTTTTGGATATTTTTGGGGATTGTTTTGGTTATTTTGGGGATATTTTGGAATTTTTAAATTTTGGGAGGATTTTTGGGGATATTTTGGGGATATTTTAAATTTTGGGGGATTTTTGGATTTTTTGTTTTATTTTTTTTGGGATATTTTTAGGAAATTTTTGGGGAATTTTGGGGAATTTTTTTGGATATTTCAGGAATTGTTTTGGTTATTTTGGGGATATTTTTGGAATTTTATGGGAATTCTGGGGGAATTTTGGGGGATATTTTTGGGATATTTTGGGGGAATTTTGGGGGAATTTTTTTGGATATTTTGGGAATTTTTGGGGAATTTTTGGGGATATTTTTAGGTTATTTTGGGGATATTTTGGGGATATTTTTGGGATTTGGGGGGGATATTTTTGGGAATGTTTTGGGGATATTTGGGGAATTTTTGGGGATATTTTTGGGAATTTTTGGGGATATTTTTGGGGTTACTTTTGGGATATTTTGGGGACTTTTTGGGGGAATTTTTGGGGAATTTTTTGGGATATTTTGGGAATTTTTGGGGAATTTTTGGGGATATTTTTAGGTTATTTTGGGGATATTTTGGGGATATTTTTGGGATTTGGGGGGGGATATTTTTGGGATATTTTTGGGAATTTTGGGGATATTTTTGGGAATTTTGGGGGATATTTTTGGGGTTACTTTTGGGATATTTTGGGGACTTTTTGGGGTCTCACCTGCCCGTGTGGGAGATGTGGATGCGTTTGCTGGGCCGGACCTCGACGCCGTTCTTGAACCAGCGCCCGGTGACCTTCTCGTCCGACACCTCGCACTTGAACACGGCCTGCTCGGTGGCCTGCACCGTCAGGTCCGCGATGCCCTGCAGCACCTCCAGCTGCTTCTCTGCAGGCCCAAAACAGCCATGGAGACCCCAGAAATCCATGGGGAACCCCAAAAATCCATGGAGAACCCAAAAAATCCATGGGGAACCCAAAAAAATCCATGGGGAACCCAAAAATCCATGGAGAACCCAAAAAAACCCATGAGGAACCCATGGAGAACATCTGGAGAACATCTAGAGAACCTCCTGCAGCACCTCCAGCTGCTTCTCTGCAGGCCCAAAACAGCCATGGAGACCCCAGAAATCCATGGGGAACCCAAAAAATCCATGGGGAACCCAAAATATCCATGGAGAACCCAAAAAAGTCCATGGGGAATCCAAAAATACATGGAGAACCCAAAAGTTAATGAGGAACCCATGGAGAACATCTGGAGAACTTCCTGCAGCACCTCCAGCTGCTTCTCTGCAGGCCCAAAACATCCACATGGAGCCCAGAAATCCATGGGGAACCCCAAAAATCCATGGAGAACCCAAAAAATCCATGGGGAACCCAAAATATCCATGGGGAACCCAAAAAATCCATGGGGAAGCCAAAAAATCCATGGGGAACCCAAAAAATCCATGGGGAACCCAAAAGTTCATGGGGAACCCCAAAAACCCATGAGGAACCCATGGAGAACATCTGGAGAACTTCCTGCAGCACCTCCAGCTGCTTCTCTGCAGGCCCAAAACAGCCATGGAGACCCCAGAAATCCATGAGGAAACCCAAAAATCCATGGGGAACCCCAAAAAAATCCATGGGGAACCCAAAATATCCAAGGGGAACCCAAAAAAATCCATGGGGAACCCAAAAAAGTCCATCTGGAGAACATCTAAAAACCTCCTGGAGAACCTCCAAAATTCTTCTCTGAGAACCCAAAAAGCCATGGAGAACCCAAAAAATTCATGGAGAACCCAAAAAATTCATGGAGAACCCAAAAAATTCATGGAGAACCCCCTGAAGTCCATCCAGGGAACCTTCTCCATGGGGAACCCAAAACGTCCATGGGGACCCCGTGGAAATCCATGGAGAACCTCCTGCAAACCTCCAGCTGCTTCTCTGCAGGCCCAAAACATCCATGGAGAACCTCAGAACATCTGGAAACCCTTGAATCCATGGAGAACCTCCAATATCCTCTGGGAACCCAAAAAATTTATGGACACCCCAAAATCCATGGGACCCTTTGGGATCTCCAGGACCCTCCTGCAGCCCTCAAACATCTCTCTGGACCTTCCAAAACCCCATCCAACCCTCATGGACACCAATGGGACCCCCTGGGATCCATGGACCTTCCCTCAAACATCCCTGGATATCCCAGGAGCTCCCAGAACCTTCCAAACCTTCATCTCCCCAAAAACCCATGAGGAACCCATGGAGAACATCTGGAGAACCTCCTCAAACATCTCCAGGAGCTTCCTGGAGCCCCAAAACATCCTCAAAGACCCCAGGAATCCCAGGACCTCCCAAAAATTCCAGAACCTTCTGGGATCTCCTGACCTTCTCTGGAGACCCTCAAACATCATCTGGAGAACCCCTTGAGATGCCTGAAACTTCCTCAAACTGCTCCTCTGGAACCCCCAAAACCCACATGGACACCCCCTCCGATGGGACCCTCAAACACCTCCTCCGAACTCCCTCAAACATCTCCACCTTCCAGAACCCTTCTCTCAAACACCAGTCCAGACCTTCCAGGATCTCCCAGAACCTTCTCCCAAACATCTCCTGGATCTCCCAGGAGCTCCCAGAACCTTCCAGAACCCTCCCAAACATCTCCTGGAGCTCCCAGGAGCTCCCAGAACCTTCCAGAACCTTCTCTGAGGTGACCCTCAAACATCTCCTGGATCTTCCAGGAGCTCCCAGAACCTTCCAGAACCTTCTCTCAAACATCTCCAGGAGCTCCCAGGACCTCCCAAAAATCCCTAGAACCTTCTGGGATTTCCTGGACCTTCTCCGAGGTGACCCTCAAACATCTCCTGGAGTTTCCAGGACCTTCCAGAACCTTCTCTCAAACATCTCCTGGAGCTCCCAGGAGCTCCCAGAACCTTCCAGAACCTTCTCTCAAACATCTCCTGGAGCTCCCAGGAGCTCCCAGAACCTTCCAGAACCTTCTCTCAAACATGTCCAGGAGCTCCCAGAACCTTCTCTCAAACATCTCCAGGAGCTCCCAGAACCTTCCAGAACCTTCCAGAACCTTCTCTCAAACATCTCCAGGAGCTCCCAGAACCTTCCAGAACCTTCTCTCAAACATCTCCAGGAGCTCCCAGAACCTTCCAGAACCTTCTCTCAAACATCTCCTGGAGCTCCTAGGGCCCTAGGTCCTGGACAGAACCTTCTGTCAAACATCTCCAGGAGCTCCGGGACAGGGTGGACACGGGGTGGACATGGGATGGACCTTCCAAGATGACCTGGACATGGGATGGGTGTGGAGATGGACATAGGATTGGTTGGTCACACATGTGGACATGGAGATGGACGGTGTCCTCCAGGGATTTGGGGTGGACATGGGATGGACATGGAGATGGACATGGGGTGGATGTGGAGATGGACATGGGATGGGTGTGGAGATGGACATGGGGTGGACACCAGGTGGGTGTGGAGATGGGCATGAGGTGGACATGGACATGGACGTGAGGTGGGCATGGGATGGACATGGAGATGGACGTGGAGTTGGACATGGGGTGGACATGGAGATGGACGTGGGGTGGACACCAGGTGGGTGTGGGGTGGATTTGGGGTGGACACGGGGTGGACATGGGATGGACATGGGATGGATGTGGAGATGGACATGGGGTGGGTTTGGGGTGGACATGGGGTGGATGTGGGGATGGACATGACATGGACATGAGGGGATGGACGTGGAGATGGACATGGGGTGGACTTGGGGTGGACGTGGGGTGGAGATGGGATGGACATGTGGTGGGTGGGATGGACATGGGGTGGACACCAGGTGTGTGTGGGGTGGATTTGGGGTGGACATGAGGTGGACATGGATGTGTGGGATGGACGTGGAGATGGACATGGGGTGGACATGGGATGGACGTGGAGATGGACATGTGGTGGATGTGGAGATGGACATGGGGTGGACGTGGAGATGGACGTGGAGATGGACATGTGGTGGATGTGGACATGGACATGGGGTGGACGTGGGATGGACATGGACATGGGGTGGACACGGGGTGGACATGGGGTGGACACGGGGTGGACATGGGGTGGATGTGGGATGGACGTGGGGATGGATGTGGGGATGGACATGGGGTGGACATGGGATGGACATGGGATGGACGTGGAGATGGACATGGGGTGGACGTGGGATGGACGTGGAGATGGACATGGGATGGATGTGGAGATGGACATGGGATGGACACCAGGTGGGTGTGGAGATGGGCATGGGGTGGACATGGACATGGATGTGAGGTGGACATGGGATGGACGTGGAGATGGACATGGGGTGGACATGGGGTGGGTGTGGGGTGGACATGGGGTGGACATGGAGATGGACATGGGGTGGACATGGGATGGACACAAGGTGGGTGTGGAGATGGATATGGAGTGGACATGGACATGGACACAGGTGGACATGGGGGTGGACATGGGGACAGATGGACACGTGGTGGATGGACATGGACATGGGGTGGACACCAGGTGGGTGTGGGGTGGATTTGGGGTGCACACAGGGACAGTGATGGACATGGATGGGTGTGGACCGGACATGGGGTGGATGGACACACAGTGTGGGGGGGTTTGGGGTGGACAGGACCGACATGGGGTGGAGGGATGGACACAGGATGGACACCAGGACACAGGAGATGGACACTGGGCACGGACAAGATGGACACGGGATGCACACAGGACAGTGTGGATGGACACGGGATGGACACACAGACACAGGGTGGACACAGGACACGCGGCCGGACAGACGGACACAGGATGGACACAGGACACAGGATGGACACGCGGACGGACAGACGGACACACGGACAGCGCGGCCGGACAGACGGACACAGGATGGACACACGGACAGCGTGGATGGACACAGGATGGACACAGGATACGCGGCCGGACACACGGACACAGAATGGACACCGGATGGACGCAGGACAGCGTGGCGGGACAGACGGACGGACACAGGACACAGGACAGCGGATGGACACGCGGCCAGACAGACGGACAGTGTAGATGGACACACGGACAGCGTGGACGGACACACGGACAGCGTGGCGGGACAGACGGACGGACACAGGACACAGGACAGCGGATGGACACGCGGCCGGACAGACGGACAGTGTGGATGGACACACGGACAGTGCGGACGGACACACGGACAGCGTGGATGGACAGACGGACAGACGGACACAGGACAGCGTGGATGGACACGTGGCCGGACAGACGGACACAGGATGGACACAGGATGGACACAGGACGGACACACGGACAGCGGATGGACAGCGCGGCCGGACAGACGGACAGTGCGGACGGACACACGGACAGCGTGGCCGGACGGACGGACGGACGGACGGACGGGCCCGTACCACATGACCTGCGCGCCCTCCTCGGACACCTCGACCTCGAGCACCACGCGCTCGCCCACCACCACCTGCTGGTCCTCGGGGCCCTTCACGATGGTCACCGGCGGCTCTGGGGACACACGGACAGGTGAGGGACGGACACACGGACAGGTGAGGGACAGGTGAGAGGGGACCCCAAAACACCTCACAGATTCCCCCAAAACCCCACCCAGGTGACCCCAAAACCCCCAAAACCCCACCCAGGTGCCTCCATGGGCACCCCCAGGACCCCCAAATCCCACCCAGGTGACCCCAAAACCCCACCCAGGTGCCTCCAGGTGCCCCCAGGTGCCCGCAGGTGTCCCCAGGCACCTCAAACCCTCCCCAGATGCCTCCCTGGACACCTCCAGGACCCCCAAAACCCCACCCAGGTGCCTCCAGGTGCCCCCAGGTGCCCGCAGGTGCCCCCAGGACCCCCATGGGCATCTCCAAGACTCCCAAAACCCCACCCAGGTGCCCCCAGGTGCCCGTAGGTGTCCACAGGCACCTCAAACCCTCCCCAGGTGCCTCCATGGGCACCTCCAGGACCCCCAAAACCCCACCCAGGTGCCCCCAGGTGCCCCAGGTCCGCCCAGGACCCTCCAAAACCTCCACAGGTGCCCTCAAATCACCCCCCAGGTGCCCCCCAGGTGCCCCCCAGGTGCCCCAGGACCTCCATGGGCATCTCCATGACCCCCAAATCCCACCCAGGTGACCCCAAAACCCCCAAAACCCCACCCAGGTGCCCCCAGGTGCCCCCAGGACCCCCATGGGCACCTCCAGGACCCCCAAACCCCACCCAGGTGCCCCCAGGTGCCCCCCCAGGTGCCCCCATGGGCACCTCCAGGACCCCATAGGCCCCCAAAACTAAATCCCCCAGGTACCCTCAGATGCCCCCATGGGCACCTCAAACCCTCCCAGGTGCCCCCAGGTGCCCCCCCAGGTGCCCGCAGGTGCCCCCAGGACCCCCATGGGCATCTCCAAGAGCCCCAAATCCCACCCAGGTGCCCCCCAGGTGCCTCCATGGGCACCTCAAACCCTCCCCAGGTGCCTCCATGGGCACCTCCAGGACCCCCAAAACCCCACCCAGGTGACCCCAAAAGCCCCAAAACCCCACCCAGGTGCCCCCCCAGGTCCTCCCCAGGTATCCCAGGTGCTCCCAAGGTGCCCCCAGGACCCCCATGGGCATCTCCAAGACCCCCAAAACCCCACCCAGGTGCCCCCAGGTGCCCTCCAGGTGCCCCCCAGGTGCTCCCAAGGTGCCCCAAATCACCCCCCAGTCACCTCAAACCCCCTCCAGGTGCCCCCTCAGGTGCCCCCCAGGTCCCCTCAGGTGCCCCCAGAACCCCCATGGGCACCTCCAAGAGCCCCAAATCCCACCCAGGTGCTCCCAGGTGCCTCCATGGGCACCTCCAGGACCCCCAAAACCCCACCCAGGTGACCCCAAAACCCCCAAAACCCCACCCAGGTGCCTCCCCAGGTGCCTCCCCAGGTACCCCAGGTACCCCAGGTACCCCAGGTGCCCCCCAGGTGCCCCCAGGTGCCCACCTTTGACGAAGACCTCGGTGAAGCTCTTCTCGTCGTTGACCCGGCACTCGTAGGCGGCGTCATCGGCCAGCGAGCACTTGTTGATGGTGAGGATGCGCTTCAGGCCCACGTTCTCAAACACGTACCTGGGCAAGGAACACACCTGGGCACCTGGGCACCTGGGCACACCTGGGCACACCTGGGGGCATCTGGGAGGGACCTGGGGGCAGCTAGGAGGGACCTGGGCACACCTGGGGGCCCTTGTTGATGGTGAGGATGCGCTTCAGGCCCACGTTCTCAAACACGTACCTGGGCAAGGGGCACACCTGGGCACACCTGGGCACACCTGGGCACACCTGGGCACACACCTGGGCACACCTGGGCACACCTGGGCACACCTGGGCACACACCTGGGCACACCTGGGCACACCTGGGGCACACCTGGGGCACACCTAGAAACACCTGTGGGTATCTGGGGTCACCTGGACACACCTGGGGGCACCTGGGGGGCACCTGGGAGGGACCTGGGGGCACCTGAGGGTCTCTAGGGGCACACCTGGGCACACCTGGGCACACCTGGGGCACCTATGGGCACCTGGAGCACCTGGGGACACCTGGGGCACACCTAGAAACACCTGGGGGTTCCTGGGGACACCTGTGCCACACCTGAGGGACACCTGGACACACCTGTGCCCACCTGGAGCACACTTAGGCCACAACTGAGGGACATCTGGGCACACTTGTGCCCACCTGGGACACATCTGGGGCACACCTGGGCACACCTGGGCACACCTGGAGCACACCTGTGCCCACCTGGGGGTTCCTGGGGACACCCGTGCAATACCTGGGCATACCTGTGCCCACCTGGGCACACCTGGGCACACCTGGAGCACACCTGGAGCACACCTGTGCCCACCTGGGGGTTCCTGGGGACACCCGTGCAATACCTGGGCATACCTGTGCCCACCTGGGCACACCTGGGCACACCTGGAGCACACCTGTGCCCACCTGGGGCACACCTGGGCATACCTGTGCCTACCTGGACACACCTGGGGGTACCTGGGTCACACCTGGGCACACCTGTGCCCACCTGGAGCACACCTGGAGCACACCTGGGGGTACCTGGAGCACACCTGGACACAATCCTGGCAGTGTCTGGGGCACACCTGGGCACACCTGGAGCACACCTGGGGGTTCCTGGGGACACCCGTGCAATACCTGGGCATACCTGTGCCCACCTGGACACACCTGGGGCACACCTGGGGCGCACCTGGGCATACCTGTGCCTACCTGGACACACCTGGGGGTACCTGGGTCACACCTGGGCACACCTGTGCCCACCTGGAGCACACCTGGGCACACCTGGAGCACACCTGGGGCACACCTGTGCCCACCTGTGCCCACCTGGGCACTCACTTGTTGCTGGGCTTGATGAGCTGCCCGTTCTTGTACCACTTGAGGGGCAGGTCGGGGTTGCTGAGCTCCACCATCAGCCGGATCTTGTTGCCCTTGTCCACCTGGTAGGCGGGGTCCAGCTTCCGGATGAAGGCTGGGGGGGGACAGGTGAGCTCAGGTGAGCCCGAAAATCACCTGGGAACCCCAAAAATCCACCTGGGAACCCCAAAATTCCACCTGGAAACCCCAAAAACCACCCAGGAACCCCAAAGAACCACCCAGGAACCCCAAAATCCCCAAGGAAATCCCGAAGATCCTCTGGATGAAGGTTGGGGATGGACAGGTGAGCTCAGGTGACCCCAAAAATCACCCAGGAACCCCAAAATTCCACCCAGGAACCTCAAAATTCCACCTGGGAACCCCAAAAAACCACCCGGGAACCCCAAAATTCCACCCGGGAACCCCAAAAAACCACCCGGGAACCCCAAAATTCCACCCAGGAACCCCAAAATCCACCCAGGAACCCCCAAAAATCCCAAAATCACAAAGGTCCCTCAAGGGTCCAGATCCTCTGATGAAGGCTGGGGATGGACAGGTGAGCTCAGGTGAGCCCGAAACTCACCTGGGAACCCCAAAATTCCACCTGGGAACCCCAAAATTCCACCTGGGAACCCCAAAATTCCACCTGGGAACCCCAAAGAACCACCTAGGAACCCCAAAATCCCCAAATCCCCAAAATCCACTGGAACCACCCAAAACCACCCAGGAACCCCAAAATCAGGTGAACCCCAAAAACTCCACCTGGGAACCCCAAAAAATCCCAAATTCCCCCAGAAATCCCAAAATCCTACAGCGTCCCAAAAGGTCCTCAAGGAACCATCTGGGAACCTCAAAATTCCACCTGGGAACCCCAAAAAACACCCGGGAACCCCAAAGATCCACCCGGGAACCCCAAAGAACCACCCGGGAACCCCCAAAAATCCAAAATCACAAAGGTCCCTCAAATTTCCATAAAATTTCCAGAAATTTTGCCAAAATCCCCCAAATTCTCCTCAAAAATCACACCTTAACCCCTTCTTCCACCCAGGAACCTTCAAAATTCCACCTGGGAACCCCCAAAAAACCACACTTAGAACCCCAAAATCGCCACCTGGGAACCCCTCAAAATTTCCACCCCATAAACCCCAAAATTTTTCCCAAAATCCCCAAAGGTCCCCAAACTCCAGCTTCCGGATGAAGGCTTGGGATGGACAGGTGAGCTTCTTGAGCCTGAGCCTCCTCCTGAACCCCAAAATTCCCCTCAACCCCCCTCAAACCTCCCCAAAACCCCAAAATTCCCCCTTTCCATAAAAACCACCTAAAAACCCCAAAATTCCACATAAATTTTCCCCAAAATCCCCCCAAATTCCACCTGAAACCCTTGGGCTCCACCTTGAACTTCTTGAACCACCCGGGAACCCCAAAAACCTCCTGGGAACCCCAAAATCCAAAATCACAAAAATCCCTCAAAATCCAGCTTCCAAATTTCCATGGAAAATTTCCAGCCTCATTTTCCCAAAAATCCCCAAATTCTCCCCAAAATTTCACCCAGGAACTCTTCTTGGGCTCCACCTGGGAACTTCTTGAAAACACACGGGAACCCCAAATCCTCAAACCCCTCAAAACCCCAAAAACCTCCCCAAATCCCCAAAATCCAAATTTCCATAAATTTCTATAAAATTTCCATAAATTTCCATATTTTTTGAAAAATCCCCCAAATTCCCCTCAGGTCTTCTTGAAACTCACCTGGGAACTTCTTGGTTCCACCCGGGAACCCCCAAAAACCTCCTTAGGAACCCCCAAAATCCCCTGGGAAAATTCCTCCACCTGGGAACCCCAAAAATTTCCACCTGGGAACCCCATAAATTTCCCAAAATGTTCCCTGAAATCCCCAAAATCCCACCTTGAACCCCAAAGAACCACCTTGAACCCTTGGGCGCCCCAAATCCCCCCAAAATCCTCCTTAGATCCTCAAATCCCCCAAAAATTCCTCAGGTTTTCTCCAAAATTCCTAAAAACCCCATAAATTTCCACCCGGGAACCCCAAAATCCCCAAATTCTCCCCAAACCACCCTTAGAACCCTTCTTTCCACCTTGGAACTTCCCAAAATCCAAAATCACAAAGGTCTCCTGTCCTCCAAACCTCACAAATGCCTCAAAATTCCCCAAATTTCACTCAAAACCCACCTAAATTTCCATCAAATTTCCCAAATTTCCCCAAATTTTCCCCGGAAACCCAAAATTCTCCCCAAATTTTCCCAAAATCCAAAATCCAAAGGTCTTCTTGGGCTCCACCTTGATCTTTTTGACAGGCTCCCATGTCCTCCAAACCCCTCAACATCCCCTCAAACCTCCCCAAATCTTCTCCAAAATCGCCCCAAATTTCCATAAATTTCCATAAAATTTCCATAACCCCAAAAATTTTCCCAAAATCCCCAAATTCTCCCCAAATTTTCCCAAAAAAATCTTCTGGGCCTCTGGATGAATCTTCTTGGATGGACAGGCCTCCAGGTGATGAAACTCAAAAATCCCCAAAATCCCCCAGAATTCCTCCAATTTTCTCTACAATTTCCATAAAATTTCCATAGATTTCCATAAATTTCCATATTTTTTTCCCCAAATCCCCCAAATTCTCCCCAAACTCCCCTTAAATTCTTGGGCTCCACCTTGATCTTCTTGGTGACAGGTGAGCTCCCATGTCCTCAAACCCCTCAAAATCCCCTCAAACCTCCCCAAATCTTCTCCAAAATCGCCCCAAATTTCCATAAATTTCTATAAAATTTCCATAAATTTCCATATTTTTCCCAAAATCCCCCAAATCCCCATCTTAGGGGTCTTCTTGGGCTCCCCTTGATCTTCTTGACAGGTGAGCCTCCCAAAATCCCAAAATCCCCTAAATCCCCCAAAATTCCTCCAATTTTCTCTACAATTTCCATAAAATTTCCATAGATTTCCATAAATTTCCATAAATTTTCCCCAAATCCCCCAAATTCCCACCTTCTCTCTTCTTGGGCTCCACCTTGATCTTCTTGAGGCGCTTGAGCCTCCCCAAAATCCTCCTTAGATCCCTCCAAAATCACCCAAAATTCCCTCAAAATTCTCCAAAATTTCCATAAAATTTCCATAAATTTCCATATTTTTTCCCCAAAATCCCCAAATTCTCCCCAAATTTTCCCACCTTCGCTCTTCTTGGGCTCCACCTTGATCTTCTTGAGGCGCTTGAGCTCCCATGTCCTCCAAACCCCTCAAATCCCTCAAACCTCCCCAAATCTTCTCCAAAATGTCCCCAAATTTCCATAAATTTCCATATAATCTCCATAAATTTCCATATTTTTTCCCAAAATCCCCCAAATTCCCACCTTCGCTCTTCTTGGGCTCCACCTTGATCTTCTTGAGGCGCTTGAGCCTCCCCAAAATCCTCCTTAGATCCCTCCAAAATCCCCCAAAATTCCTCCAATTTTCTCTACAATTTCCATAAAATTTCCATAGATTTCCATAAATTTCCATAAATGTTCCCAAAATCCCCCA
This sequence comes from Emberiza elegans, assembly GCA_024865655.1. Lineage (NCBI taxonomy): Eukaryota > Metazoa > Chordata > Aves > Passeriformes > Fringillidae > Emberiza > Emberiza elegans. Next base: position 717,513 of record JALJVW010000131.1, on the reverse strand, counting down.
AACTCCCACCTTCGCTCTTCTTGGGCTCCACCTTGATCTTCTTGAGGCGCTTGAGCCTCCACCAAATGCCATCAAAATCCCCCAAAATTCCTCCAATTTTCTCCAGAATTTCCATAAATTTCCATAAATTTCCATAAAGTTCCATAAATTTTCCCAAAATCCCCCAAATTCTCCCCAAACTCCCACCTTCGCTCTTCTTGGGCTCCACCTTGATCTTCTTGAGGCGCTTGAGCCTCCCATGTCCTCCAAACCTCACAAATGCCTCAAAATCGCCCAAAATTCCCTCAAAATTCTCCATAATTTCCATAAAATTTCCATAAAATTTCCATAAATTTCCATAAATTTTCCCAAAATCCCCCAAATTCTCCCCAAACTCCCACCTTCGCTCTTCTTGGGCTCCACCTTGATCTTCTTGAGGCGCTTGAGCCTCCCATGTCCTCAAACCTCACAAATGCCTCAAAATTTAAAATTCCCTCAAAATTCTCCATAATTTCCATAAAATTTCCATAAAATTTCCATAAATTTCCATAAATTTTCCCAAAATCCCCCAAATTCTCCCCAAACTCCCACCTTCGCTCTTCTTGGGCTCCACCTTGATCTTCTTGAGGCGCTTGAGCATGCCGCGCAGGTCGGTGATGCCGTACTGGAAGGCGATGCGCTCGTACTCGCTCTTCTTGGTGACGCCCTTGAGCAGCTCCCAGATCTCGGGCGGGATCGTGTCCTCCTCGTCGTCCTTCTTCTTCTTCTTCACCTCCTCGGCCTGCTCCTCCCTGAGCGCGGGGGCACCGTCCTCATCGTCATCTTCATCATCGTCATCGTCAGCGTCCATGGGGTCGTCATTTTCGCCGTCATCGCCGTTCATTCATCGTCATCTTCATTGTCTTTTCCTCATCCGTCGCCGTCTCCATCCTTGTCCCCCTCTCATCGTCCTCATCATCATCATTGTCATCGTCATCGTCTTTGTCCTCGTCATCGTCATCTTCGTCGTCATCGTCCTCGTCATCGTCCTCGTCATCGTCATCGTCATCTTTGTCCTCGTCCTCGTCATCGTCATCGTCATCGTCATCTTCGTCGTCATCGTCATCTTCGGCGTCCCCGTCCCCGTCCTCGTCATCGTCATTGTCTTTGTCCTCGTCATCGTCATCTTCATCGTCCCCGTCCTCGTCCTCATCGTCTTTGTCCTCATCATCGTCATCTTCATCATCTCCGTCCTCATCCTCACCCTCATTGTCTTTGTCCTCCTCATCGTCATCTTCGGCGTCCCCGTCCTTGTCATTGTCATCGTCTTTGTCCTCGTCATCGTCATCATCTCCATCCTCATCCTCACTCTCATCGTCATCGTCCTCGTCATCGTCATCTTCGTCCCGTCCTCGTCATCGTCCTCGTCATCGTCATCGTCATCATCTCCGTCCTCGTCCTCACACTCATTGTCTTTGTCCTCGTCATCGTCATCTTCGGCGTCCCCGTCATCGTCCTCACCCTCATCGTCTTTGTCCTCGTCATCGTCATCTTCATCACCTCTGTCCTCATCCTCACCCTCATCGACTTTGTCCTCATCATCGTCATCATCTTCATCATCTCCATCCTTGTCCTCACCTTCATCGTCTTTGTCCTCCTCATCGTCATCTTTGTCCTCATCGTCGTCTTCATCATCTTTGTCTTTGTCATCATCGTCTTTGTCCTAAAGTTGTTCTTGTCCCCACCCTGTTTCTGTCCTCATCCTCATCCTCATCTTCATCCTCGTCCTGATCCTCATCCTCACCCCATCCCCATCCTCCTCATCCTCATCGTCTTCATCTTTGTCCTCATCTTCATCCTCATCCTTGTCATCATTGTCACAAAGTCGTCCTCATCCTGACCCCATTCCTGTCCCTCATCCTCATCCTGAAGTCATCCTCATCTTCATCATCTTCATCCTCATCTTCATCCTCATCCTCATCCTGATCCTCATCCTCATCCTCATCCTCACCTTCATCCTCGTCCTGATCCTCATCCCCATCCTCATCTTCATCATCTTCATCCTCATCATCTTTGTCCTAATGCTGTCCTCATCCCGACCCCGTTCATCTTCATCCTCATCCCCATCCTCATCTTCATCTTCATTCTGATCCTGATCCTCATCCTGATCCTCATCCCACCCCCCTCCTCCTCATCCTCATCATCTTCATCTTTGTCCTCATCTTCATCCTCATCCTTGTCATCATCGTCACAAAGTCGTCCTCATCCTGACCCCGTTCCTGTCCTCATCTTCATCCTCATCCTCGTCCTGATCTTCATCCCCATCCTCATCCTCATCCTCACCTTCATCTTCGTCCTGATCCTCATCCCCATCCTCATCATCACCTTCATCCTCATCCTGATCCTCATCCCCATCCTCATCTTCATCATCTTCATCCTCACCCTCATCATCTTTGTCCTAATGCTGTCCTCATCCCGACCCCGTTCATCTTCATCCTCATCCCCATTCTCATCCTCATCTTCATCCTCATCCTGATCCTCATCCCACTCCCATCCTCCTCATCCTCATCGTCTTCATCTTTGTCCTCATCTTCATCCTCATCCTTGTCATCATCGTCACAAAGTTGTCCTCATCCTCATCTTCATCCTCGTCCTGATCCTCATCCCCATCCTTGTCTTCATCATCGTCATCCTCATCTTCATCCTCATCCCCATCCTCATCTTCATCACCTTCATCCTCATCCTCATCATCTTTGTCCCAAAGTTGTCCTCATCCCAACCCCGTTCCTGTCCTCATCCTCATCCTCCTCCTTTCATCCTCCTCCTCCCCTTCATCCTCTTCCTTCCCCCACCTCCTCTTCATCCCAAAGCCATCCCAAAGTTATCCTCATCCTCATCCTCATCCTCATCCCCATCCTGATCCTCATCCTCATCCTGTTCCTGTCCTCATCCTCATCCTCACCCCAAAGTCATCCTCATCTTCATCTTCATCCTCACCTTCATCCTGATCCTCATCCCATCCCCATCATCCTCATCCTCCTCATCTTCATCCCAAAGTCCTCCTCATCCTCATCTTCATCCTCATCATCCTCATCCTTGTCCTCATCATCTTTGTCCCAAAGTTGTCCTCACCCCAACCCCATTCCTGTCCCCAACCTCATCATCATCTTCATCCCAAACTCATCCTCGTCCCATCCTCATCGTCATCTTCATCCCATCCTCCTCCTGCCCTTCCTCCTCCCACTCCTCCCTTTCCTCCTCCTCCTCTTCCTCCTCTTCATCCTCCTCCCGCCCTTCCTCCTCTTCATCCTCCTCCTGCCCTTCCTCCTCCTCCTCACCCCCGTTCCCATCCCAAAGCCATTCTCATCCTCATCCTCATCCTCATCCTCATCCTCATCCTCATCCTCATCCCATCCCCATCATCCTCGTCATCTTCATCTTCATCCCAAAGTCATCCTTGTCCCATCCCTGTCCTCCTCCTCCTCCTCCTCCTCCCTTCCTCCTCCTCCTCCTCCTCCTCCTCCTCCTCCCCCCCTGGCCTTCCTCCTCCTGCCTTTCCTCATCCTTCATCCTCCTCCCGCCCTTCCTCCTCTTCATCCTCCTCCTGCCCTTCCTCCTCCTCCTCCTCATCCCCCATCCTCATCCTCATCCCATCCCCATCATCCTCGTCATCTTCATCTTCATCCCAAAGTCCTCCTTGTCCCATCCCTGTCCTCCTCCTCCCCTTCCTCCCGCCCTTCCTCCTCCTCCTCCTGCCCCTCCTCCTGCTCTTCCTCCTCCCCTTCCTCCTCCTCCTCCTGCCCCTCCTCCTCCCCTCCTCCTCCTCCTCCTCCTCCTCCTCCTCCTCCTCCTCCTCCTCCTCCCACCCTCCTCCTCCTCCTCCTCCTCCTCCCACCTCTTTTTCAGCAGCCCGCTGAAGTCGAGCTCTCCGGCCGTCTCATCCTTGGCGTCGTTCCTGGCGGGACACCGGGATTTGGGGGGATTTGGGGAATTTTGGGGAGATTTTGGGGGATTTGGGGGATTTTGGGGGGATTTTGGGGGGATTTGGGGGTCCCCAGGGAGGGATTTGGGGGATTTTGGGGGGGATTTTGGGGGCATTTGTGGGGATTTTGGGGGAATTTTTGGGGGGATTTTGGGGGAGGTTTTGGGGTCCTGGGGGGTTTTGGGGGGGTCCCGGGTGGGATTTTGGGGTCCCGGGAGATTTTGGGGGATCCCGGGGGTGTTTTTGGGGGATCTCAGGAAGTTTTGGGGTACCAGGAAGGATTTTGGGGTCCCGGGGGTTTTTGGGGGGTCCCGGGGGGAATTTTTTGGAGGTCCCGGTTGCAGATTTTGGCTTCCCCATGAGGTTTTTGGGGGTCCCATGGGAGTTTTGGGGTCCCGGGTGGGATTTTGGGGTCCCGGGGGTGTTTTTGGGGGGTCCCTGGGGTGTTTTTGGGTCCCGGGTGGGATTTTGGGGTTCCAGGTGTGTTTTTGGGGTCCCATGGGAGTTTTGGGGTCCTGGGTGGGATTTTGGGGTCCCGGGTGGGATTTTGGGGTTCCAGGTGTGTTTTTGGGGGGTCCCATGGGAGTTTTGGGGTCCCGGGGGTGTTTTTGGGGTCCCAGGTGGGATTTTGGGGTTCCAGTTGTGTTTTTGGGGGGTCCCGGGTGGGATTTTGGGGTCCCGGGTGGGATTTTGGGGTCCCGGGGGTGTTTTTGGGGTTCCAGGTGTGTTTTTGGGGGTTCCCGGATGGGATTTTGGGGTCCCGGGGGTGTTTTTGGGGTCCCGGGGGTGTTTTTGGGGGTCCCGAGTGGGATTTTGGGGTCCCGGGTGGGATTTTGGGGTCCCGGGTGTTTTTGGGGTCCCGGGTGGGATTTTGGGGTTCCAGGTGTGTTTTTGGGGGTTCCCGGATGGGATTTTGGGGTCCCGGGGGTGTTTTTGGGGTCCCGGGGATGTTTTTGGGGTCCTGGGTGGGATTTTGGGGTCCCGGGGGTGTTTTTGGGGGTCCCGGGGTGTTTTTTGGGGTCCCAGGTGGGATTTTGGGGTCCCGGGTGGGATTTTGGGGTCCTGGATGGGATTTTGGGGTTTTAGGGGTTTTTGGGGTCCCAGGGGTGTTTTGGGGTCCTGGGGGTTTTTTGGGGTCCCAGGGGTTTTGGGGTCCCAGGTGTGATTTTTGGGGTCCCAGGGGTGTTTTTTGGGGTCCCGAGGGGGTGTTTTTGGGTCCCAGGGGATTTTTGGGGGTCCTGGGGTGTTTTGGGGTCCTGGGGGTTTTTTGGGGTCCCCAGGTGGGATTTTGGGGTCCCGGGTGGGATTTTGGGGTCCTGGATGGGATTTTGGGGTTTTGGGGGGATTTTGGGGTCCCGGGGGTGTTTTTGGGGTCCCGGGGGTGTTTTTGGGGTCCCGGGGGGTTTTTGGGGTCCCGGGTGTGATTTTTGGGGTCCCGGGGGTGTTTTTGGGGTCCCGGTTTTTTTTGGGGTCCCGGGGGTGTTTTGGGGTCCCGGGGGTGTTTTTGGGGGGTCCCGGGTGGGATTTTGGGGGTCCCCCGGTGTTTTTGGGGTCCTGGGGGTGTTTTTGGGGGTCCCAGGTGGGATTTTGGGGTCCCGGGTGGGATTTTGGGGTCCCAGGTGTGATTTTGGGGTCCTGGGGTGTTTTTTGGGGTCCTGGGGGTGTTTTTTTGGGGTCCCAGTGGGATTTTGGGGGTCCCAGGGGGTGTTTTTGGGGGTCCCAGGGGTTTTTGGGGTCCCAGGGGATTTTGGGGTCCTGGGGTGTTTTTGGGGTCCCGGGGTTTTTTGGGGTCCTGGGGGTGTTTTTGGGGGTCCCAGGGGTGTTTTTTTCCCGGTGGGATTTTTGGGGTCCCCTGGGGGTTTTTGGGGTCCTGGGGGGTTTTTGGGGTCCCAACAGGATTTTTGGGGCTGTTTGGGGTCCCGGGGGGTTTTGGGGGGTTTTGGGGGGTCCCGGGGGTGTTTTTGGGGTCCCCCCTCACTCACGTCCTCTTGAAGGCCTGCAGCACATTGTCCGAGCCCGAGGGGCGGCCGGCTGGGGGCAGCGGGGAGAGAGACCCAAAAATGTCCCAAAATGTCCCCAAAATGTCCCCAAAAATGTCCCCAAAATGTCCCCAAAATGTCCCCAAATACCCCAAATCTCCAAATGTCCCCAATCCCAAATGCCCCCAATGTCCCCAAATGTCCCCAATGTTCCTAAATCCCCAAATATCCCCAAATGTCCCCAAATGTCCCCAAATCTCCAAATATCCCCAATGTCCCAAATATCCCCAAAATGTCCCCAAATTCTCCCCTCCCCCAATGTCCCCAAAAATGTCCCCAATTTTTTCCAAATGGTTTTGGGGTTTTAAATGTCCCCAAAATATTAATTTTCCCCAAATGTTAATTTGGGATCCCCCAAATTGGGGGTGGTTTCCCCAAATTTACCCCAAAATTTCCCCAATGTCCCCAACAAATTTCCCCAAATATCCTCAAATGTCCCCCAAATTTTTTTGGGGTTAAATTTGGGGTTTTGGGGTTTTTGGGGTAATTTGGGGTTTTTTTGGGGGTGGTTTTCAGGGTCCCCAAATCCTCATGTTTTCCAATGTCCCCAAATTTTGGGGTTAATTTTGGGTTTTTAAATCCCCCCCAAATTTGGGGGTTAATTTTGGGGTGTTTAAATTTTTTAATGTTTTGGGGGTTTTCCCCAAATCCCCAAATTTCTCCAACGTAATTTTGTGTCCCCAATTTTTGGGTTATGTCCCCCCAATGTCCCCAGGGTTGGTTTGGGGATTTTTGGGGTTAATTTGGGGTTTTGGGGGTGGTTTTGGGTTTTTTTGGGGGTGGTTTTGGGGTTAATTTTGGTTTTTTTTGGAGGTGGCTTTGGGGTTAATTTTGGGGTTAATTTTGGGGTTAATTTGGGGTTTTTGGGGGTTTTTGGGGTTAATTTTGGGGTTAATTTTGGGGTTTTGGGTTCATTTTGGGGTTTGGTTTTTTGGGGTTAATTATTGGGGTTAATTTTGGGTTTTAAATAATTTGGGGTTTTTTTTGGGCGTTTTTGGTTGGGGTTAATTTTGGGTTTTTGGGGGGCCTTTTGGGGTTAATTTTGGGGTTAATTTTGGGGTTTTTTTGGTGGTTTGAGGTTAATTTTGGGGTTTTTGGGGTTAATTTGGGGTTTTTTGGGGTCAATTTTGGGGTTTTTGGGGTTAATTTGGGGTTTTTTGGGGTTAATTTTGGGGTTAATTTTGGGTTTTTTTGGAGGTGGCTTTGGGGTTAATTTTGGGGTTAATTTTGGGGCTTTGGGGTTAATTTTGGGGTTAATTTTGGGGTTAATTTTGGGGTTTTGGGGGTGGTTTTGGGGTTAATTTTGGGATTTTTGGGGTTAATTTTGGGGTTTTTTGGAGGTTGTTTTGGGGTTAATTTTGGGGTTAATTTTGGGGTTTTTGGGGGTGGTTTTGAGGTTAATTTTGGGGTTAATTTTGGGGTTAATTTGGGGTTTTTGGGGGTGAATTTGGGGTTAATTTGGGCGTTTTTGGGGGTGGTTTTGGGGTTAATTTTTGGTTTTTTTGGAGGTGGCTTTGGGGTTAATTTTGGGGTTAATTTTGGGGTTAATTTTGGGGTTTTGGGGGTGGTTTTGGGGTTAATTTTGGGGTTTTGGGGGTGGTTTTGGGGTTAATTTTGGGATTTTTGGGGTTAATTTTGGGGTTTTTTGGAGGTTGTTTTGGGGTTAATTTTGGGGTTAATTTTGGGGTGATTTTGGGTGATTTTGAGGATATTTTTGGGGTATTTTTGGGGTTAATTTTGGGGTATTTTGGGGTGATTTTGAGGATATTTTTGGGGTGATTTGGGGTTAATTTTGGGGTGATTTTTGAGTATATTTTTGGGTATTTTTGGGGTGATTTTGGGGTTCATTTTGGGGTTCATTTTGGGTTCATTTTGGGGTGATTTTGGGGTATTTTTGGGTAATTTTGGGGTATTTTTGAGGTTAATTTTGGGGTATTTTTGGGTGATTTTGAGGATATTTTGGGGGTATTTTTGGGGTTAATTTTGGGGTGATTTTGAGGATATTTTTGGGGTGATTTTGGGGTATTTTATGGGGTTTTTGGGGTGCTTTTGGGATTAATTTTGGGGTTAATTTTGGGGTATTTTGGGGTTAATTTTGGGGTGATTTTGAGGATATTTTTGGGGTGATTTTTGGGTATTTTATGGGGTTTTTGGGGTGCTTTTAGGATTAATTTTGGGGTGGTTTTGGGGCGATTTGGGGGTGCTCACCCTCCACATCAATATTGAAGGAGCGGCAGGTTTGGGGTTAATTTTGGGGTGATTTTGGGGTATTTTTGGGATAATTTTGGGGTATTTTTGGGGGTTAATTTTGGGGTGATTTTGGGTGATTTTGAGGATATTTTGGGGGTATTTTTGTGGTGATTTTGGCGTATTTTTGGGTGATTTTGAGGATATTTTTGGGGCATTTTTGGGGTTAATTTTGGGGTGATTTTGAGGATATTTTTGGGGTGATTTGGGGTTAATTTTGGGGTGATTTTGGAGTATATTTTTGGGTATTTTTGGGGTTAATTTTGGGGTTCATTTTGGGTTCATTTTGGGGTGATTTTGGGGCATTTTTGATGTGATTTTGGGGTATTTTTGAGGTTAATTTTGGGGTATTTTTGGGTGATTTTGAGGATATTTTGGGGGCATTTTTGGGTTAATTTTGGGGTGATTTTGGGGTGATTTTGGGGTGATTCTGGGGTATTTTTGGGGTTAATTGTGGGGTGATTTTGAGGATATTTTGGGTTAATTTTGGGGTGATTTTGGGGCATTTTTGGGGTGATTTTGGGGTATTTTGGGGGTTAATTGTGGGGTGATTTTGAGGATATTTTGGGTTAATTTTGGGGTGATTTTGGGTTAATTTTGGGGTGATTTTGGGTTAATTTTGGGGTTTTTTTAGGCGATTTTGGGTTAATTTTGGGGTGATTTTGGGGCATTTTGGGGTGATTTTGGGGTTTTTTGGGGTTAATTGTGGGGTGATTTTGAGGATATTTTGGGTTAATTTTGGGGTGATTTTGGGTTAATTTTGGGGTGATTTTGGGTTAATTTTGGGGTATTTTTGGGGCGATTTTGGGTTAATTTTGGGGTGATTTTGGGACATTTTTGGGGTGATTTTGAGTTAATTTTGGGTTAATTTTGGGGTGGTTTGGGGTTAATTTTGGGGTGATTTTGGGATATTTTTGGGTTAATTTTGGGGTGATTTTGGGGTGATTTTGGGTTAATTTTGGGGTGGTTTTGGGGCATTTTTGGGGTGATTTTGGGGTTAATTTAGGGGTTCATTTTGGGTTCATTTTGGGGTGATTTTGGGGCATTTTTGAGGTTAATTTTGGGGTATTTTTGGGTGATTTTGAGGATATTTTTGGGGCATTTTTGGGTTAATTTTGGGTTAATTTTGGGGTGATTTTGGGGTGATTCTGGGCTATTTTGGGGGTTAATTGTGGGGTGATTTTGAGGATATTTTGGGGTGATTTGGGGTTAATTTTGGGGTGATTTTGAGTATATTTTTGGGTATTTTTGGGGTGATTTTGGGGTTAATTTAGGGGTTCATTTTGGGTTCATTTTGGGGTGATTTTGGGTTAATTTTGGGTTAATTTTGGGGTATTTTTGGGGTGATTTTGGGTTAATTTTGGGGTGATTTTGGGTTAATTTTGGGGTATTTTTGGGGCGATTTTGGGTTGATTTTGGGTTGATTTTGGGGTGATTTTGGGACATTTTTGGGTTAATTTTGGGGTGGTTTTGGGTTAATTTTGGGGTATTTTTGGGGCGATTTTGGGTTAATTTTGGGTTGATTTTGGGGTGATTTTGGGACATTTTTGGGGTGATTTTGGGTTAATTTTGGGTTAATTTTGGGGTGGTTTGGGGTTAATTTTGGGGTGGTTTGGGGGCAGTTTTGGGGTGATTTTGGGTTAATTTTGGGGTATTTTTGGGGTGATTTTGGGGTATTTTTGGGGTGATTTTTGGGTATTTTTGGCGTTAATTTTGGGGTGGTTTTGGGTTAATTTTGGGGTGGTTTGGGGGCATTTTTGGGGTGATTTTGGGTTAATTTTGGGGTATTTTTGGGGTGATTTTGGGGTGATTCTGGGGTATTTTTGGGTTAATTTTGGGTTAATTTTGGGACATTTTTGGGGTCATTTTGGGTTAATTTTGGGTTAATTTTGGGGCATTTTTGGGGTGATTTTTGGGGCGATTTTGGGTTGATTTTGGGTTGATTTTGGGGTGATTTTGGGACATTTTTGGGGTGATTTTGGGTTAATTTTGGGGTTTTTTGGGGGTGGTTTTGGGGTTAATTTTGGGGTATTTTTGGCGTTAATTTTGGGGTGATTTTGGGATGGTTTTGGGGTGATTTTTGGGTATTTTTTGGGTTAATTTTGGGGTGATTTTGGGGTATTTTTGGGTTAATTGTGGGGTATTTTTGGGTTAATTTTGGGGTATTTTTGGGTTAATTTTGGGGTGATTCTGGGGTATTTTTGGGGTTAATTGTGGGGTGATTTTGAGGATATTTTGGGTTAATTTTGGGGTGATTTTGGGACATTTTTGGGTTAATTTTTGGGGTATTTTTGGGTTAATTTTGGGTTAATTTTGGGGCGATTTTGGGGTATCTTTGGGGTGATTTTGGGTATTTTTGGGGTTAATTTTGGGTTAATTTTGGGTTAATTTTGGGGTGGTTTTGGGGCATTTTTGGGGTGATTTTGGGTTAATTTTGGGGTATTTTTGGGGCGATTTTGGGTTAATTTTGGGGTGATTTTGGGGTATTTTTGGAGTTAATTTTGGGGTGATTTTGGGTTAATTTTGGGTTAATTTTGGGGCGATTTTGGGTTAATTTTGGGTTAGTTTTGGGGGCGGTTTGGGGCCGCTGACCCTCGACGTCGATGTTGAAGGAGCAGCTGTCCTTCTTGTCCTTGGCCGTGACCTCGCAGCGATAATCGCCCCGGTCCCCGGGGGCCACCTTCGAGATGGACAGCTCGAAGGTGTACACCTGGACGGACAGACGGACAGGTGAGACAGACGGACAGGTGAGAGACAGACAGGGGACAGCTCAAAGGTGTACGGACAGGTGAGACAGACGGACAGGTGAGAGACAGACGGACAGGTGAGAGAGACAGACAATCCCTGGGGAGGGACAGCTCGAAGGTGTACACCTGCACGGACAGACGGACAGGTGAGACAGACGGACAGACGGACAGGTGAGACAGACGGACAGACAGACAGACAATCCCTGGGGAGGGACAGCTCAAAGGTGTACACCTGCACGGACAGACGGACAGGTGAGACAGACGGACAGGGGACAGCTCGAAGGTGTACACCTGGACAGACGGACAGGTGAGACAGACGGACAGGTGAGAGAGACAGACAGGGGACAGCTCAAAGGTGTACACCTGCACGGACGGACGGACAGGTGAGACAGACGGACAGGTGAGAGAGACAGACAGACAGACAGACAGGGGACAGCTCGAAGGTGTACACCTGGACAGACGGACAGACGGACAGGTGAGACAGACGGACAGGTGAGAGAGACAGACAGGGGACAGCTCGAAGGTGTACACCTGCACGGACAGACGGACAGGTGAGAGACAGACAGGGGACAGCTCGAAGGTGTACACCTGGACAGACAGACGGACAGGTGAGAGACAGACAGACAGGGGACAGCTCGAAGGTGTACACCTGCACGGACAGACGGACAGGTGAGAGACAGACAGACAGGGGACAGCTCGAAGGTGTACACCTGCACGGACAGACAGACGGACGGACAGGTGGGACATCCCTGACAGGGAGAGAGACAGACAGGGGACAGCTCGAAGGTGTACACCTGGACAGACAGACGGACAGGTGAGACAGACGGACAGACAGGGGACAGCTCGAAGGTGCACACCTGGACAGACGGACGGACAGACAGGTGGGACAGCACTGGGGACAGGGAACAGCTCCAAAGTCCCTCCCAGTCCCTCCCAGTTTATCCCAATCCCCTCCCAGTATATCCCAGCCCATTCCTGTCCCCTCCCAGTCCCCCCCAGTCCCTCCCAGTTTGCCCAGTCCCTCCCAGTCCATCCCAGTTTGCCCCAGTTTGCCCCTCCCAGTCCCTCCCAGTCCGTCCCAGTTTGCCCAGTTTGCCCAGTTTGCCCCTCCCAGTCCCTCCCAGTCCCTCCCAGTCCGTCCCAGTTTGCCCCAGTTTGCCCCTCCCAGTCCCTCCCAGTCCGTCCCAGTTTGCCCAGTTTGCCCAGTTTGCCCCTCCCAGTCCACCCCAGTCCCTCCCAGTCCCTCCCAGTCCCTCCCAGTCCCTCCCAGTCCATCCCAGTCCCTCCCAGTTTGCCCAGTTTGCCCAGTTTGCCCAGTTTGCCCAGTCTGTCCCAGTCCCTCCCAGTTTGCCCAGTTTGCCCAGTCCATCCCAGTCCCTCCCAGTCCATCCCAGTCCCCCCCAATCCCCTCCCAGTCCGTCCCAGTCCGTCCCCAGTCCGTCCCAGTTTGCCCAGTTTGCCCAGTTTGCCCAGTTTGCCCCTCCCAGTTTGCCCAGTTTGCCCAGTTTGCCCACCTTGGTGTCCTTCTCGCAGCTCTCCCTGAACTGGAAGCGGGCGCCGCTCTTGGCTCCCAGTTCGAGCCATTTCCCCTTGAACCACTTGATACTGGGCTTGACTGGGAGCTGCGCGCCGTCCACGCGGGCCACGGCCACCACGTCCCCCCCTGGGAGCCCCAGAGGTCACCCGGGAACCCCAAAAATACCCAAAATCCCAAAATCCCAAAAAAATCCCCAAAAAAACCAAAAAAATCCCAAAAAAATCCCAAAAATATCCCCCCAAAAACCCCAAAATCCGCCCCAAACGGTCCCAGTGCTCCCAGTACAGAGGAGACCCCGCGGCCACCACGTCCCCCCTGGGCACACCCAAATCACTCGGGAACCCCAAAAACCCAAAATCCCCAAAAAATCCCCAAAAATCCCCCAAAAACCCAAAAAAATCCCTAAAAAAAACACCCAAAAAACACCCAAAAAAATCCCCCCAAAATCTCCCTCCCAGTGCTCCCAGTACAGAGCAGACCCCACGGCCACCACGTCCCCCCCTGGGCACCCCAAAGGTCACCCCAAAAACCAAAAACCCCAAAATCCCCCCAAAAAAACCCAAAAAATCCCCCAAAAAACCAAAAAAATCCCTAAAAAAAAACCCCAAAAACCCCAAAATTTCCCCCCCAAACGCTCCCAGTGCTCCCAGTACAGAGGAGACCCCACGGCCACCACGTCCCCCCCTGGGAGCCCCAAAGGTCACCCGGGAACCCCAAAAATACCCAAAAACCCCAAAAAAACCCCAAAAAATCCCCCCAAAAAACCCCAAAAAACCAAAAAAACCCAAAAAAAAACCCCCAAAATCTCCCTCCCAGTGCCTCCCAGTGCTCCCAGTACAGAGGAGACCCCACAGTCCCCCTGGGCACCCCCCCAAGGTCACCCCCAAAACCCCAAAACCAAAATCCCCAAAAATCCCCCAAAATCCCCTCCAAAAACCCCAAAAACCAAAAAAAAACCCACCCCAAAATCAACCCCCCCAAAAAAACCAAAAACCCCCCAAAAAACCCCAAAATCTCCCCCCCAACAACCCCCCAAAAACCAAAAAACCCCACCAAAAAACCCCCAAAAAACCAAAAAAAGAACAAAAAAATCCCCCCAAAAAACGAAAAAAAAACAAAACCCCAAAATTTCCCAAAACCAAAAATCCCACCCCAAATCCCCCCAAATCCTCCCAAAATCCCCCAAATCCCCCAAAAATGCCCAAAATCCCCCAAAAACCCCAAAATCCCAAAAACCCCAAAAACCAAAAAACCAAAAACCCCCAAAATCTCCCCCCAAAATCCCAGTGCTCCCCAAATGCCCCCCCGGCCAGGATCCCCCCCAAAAATCCCCCAAATCAAAATTCCCCCAAAATCCCCCAAAACCCAAAATCCCCCAAAATCTCCCCAAACCCCCCCCAAAAAACCAAAAAATCCCCCCAAAAACCCCAAAAAAATCCCCCAAAATCTCCCCCAAACGCCCCAAAAATCCCCCAAAACCCCCCAAACTCCCCAAAATCCCCCAAAATCCCACCCAAATTCCCCCAAACTCCCCCAAAAATCCCCAAAACCCCCTAAAACCCCAAATCCCAATTCTCCAAAAAAAAATCCCTAAAAACCCCAAAAATCTCCCCAAATCCACCAAACCCCCAAAAATCTCCCCCAAATGCCCCCAAAAATGCCAGGACCCCCAAAAAAAAAAATTCCCCAATCCCCCAAACTCCCCAAAAATCCCCCAAAAATCCCCAAAAAACCCCCAAATCCCCAAAACCCCCAAAACCCAAATCCCCCAAAATCCCCTCCCCAAATCCCCAAATCCCCAAAAATTCCCCAAACGCCCCAAAATTCCCCAAATCCCCCAAATCCCCCCAAGCCTCCTAAATCCCCCCAAAAAAAACCCCAAAAAATCCCCAAATCCCCAAAAATCCCCCAAAATCCTCCCAAAATCCCCCAAAACCCCCAAACTCCCCAAAATGCCCCAAAATCCCCCCAAAATCCCTCCCAAAAATTCCCCAAATCCCCCAAATCCCCCAAACCCCCAAAATGCCCCAAAAATCCCCCCCCAAATCCCCCACAAAATCCCCCAAACTCCCCAAAAACCCCCAAACGCCCCAAAATCCCCCAAAATCCCACCCAAATTCCCCAAAATCCCTCCTAATCCCCCAAACCCCCAAAATGACCCAAAAACCCCAAAATTCCCCAAATTCCCCCAAACCCCCAAACCCCCCAAATGTGCCAGGACCCCCAAAACCCCAAATCCCCCCAAAATCCCCCAAATGCCCCCAATCCCCTAAACTCCCCAAAATCCCCAAAACCCCCAAACTCCCCAAAAGCCCCAAACTCCCCAAAATCCCACCCAAATTTCCCAAAATCCTCCAAATCCCCCAAACTCCCCAACTCCCCCAAACCCCCAAAATTCCCCAAATTTCCCAAATCCCCCAAGCCCTCCTAAATCCCCCAAAAATCCCCACAAAATCCCCCAAATCCCACCCAAATTCCCCAAAATCCCACCCAAATCCCCCAAACTCCCCCAAAATCCCCCAAAATTCCCCAAACCCCAAAATTCTCCAAATCCCCAAAACCCCTAACTCCCCAAAAATCTCCCCAAAATCCACCAAACCCCCCAAAATCTCCCCCAAATGCCCCCAAAATGTGCCAGGACCCCCCAAATCCCCCCAAATTCCCCCAATGTCCCCAAACTCCCCAATATCCCCCCCCAAAAATCCCCCAAAATCCCCAAAATCCCCCCAAACTCCCCAAAATCCCACCAAAATTCCCCAAAATCCCCAAATCCCCCCAAACCCCCCAAAATGCCCCAAAATCCCCCCCAAAAATCCTCCCAAAATCCCCAAATCCCCCAAAAATTCCCCAAACGCCCCCAAAATGCCCCCAAATTCCCCCAACCCCAAAAATCCCCCCAAAATTCAAATGTGCCAGGACCCCCAAAATTCCCCCAACCCCTCCCAAAATCCCCCCAAAAATCCCCCCAAAATCCCCCAAATCCCCCCCTTGTCCCACCCAAATTCCCCAAACTCCCCCAAAATCCCCCAAATTCCCCCAAAATCCCCTCCAAATCCCCAAACTCCCCCAACTCCCCAAATCCCCCAAAATCCCCACAAAATCCCCAAAATCCCCCAAACTCCCCCCAAAAATGCCCCAAAATTCCCCCCCAATCCCCAAAACCCCCAAATCCCCCAAAATGTGCCAGGACCCCCCCCCAATCCCCCCAAATCCCCCCAAAAAATCCCCCCAAATGCCCCAAATCCCCTGAAAATCCCCCAATCCCCCCCAGGCTCTCCCCAAAATCCCCAAAATTTCCCCAAAATCCCCAAAATTCCCCAAAATGCCCCAAAATTCCCCAAAATTCCCCCAAAATCCGCAATCCCCGGCGCTCACCGCTCTCCACGAGGACGTTCTGGGGTTTGCTCAGGAAGAGCCCGTCCGGATCCCGGGGCTCGGGGGGGTTCAGATCCTCTGGGGGCACAAATTGGGGGGAAATGGGGAAAAACACCAAAAATTGGGAAAAAACACCAAAAATTGGGGAAAATACAAAAAATTGGGGGAAAAACACAAAAAATTGGGAAAAAACACAAAAAATTGGGGGAAACACAAAAAATTGGGGGGAAATGGGGAAAAACACAAAAAATTGGGAAAAAACACAAAAAATTGGGGGGGAATGGGGAAAACACAAAAAAATTTGGGAAAACACAAAAAAAATTGGGGGGGAATGGGGAAAAAACACGAAAAAATGGGAAAACACAAAAAAATTGGGAAAAACACAAAAAAATTGGGGAAATGGGGGAAAAACAAAAAATTGGGAAAAAACACAAAAAAATTTGGGGGGAAAACACAAAAAATTTGGGGAAAAACACAAAAAAATTGGGGGGAAATGGGGAAAAAACAAAAAATTGGGGGAGAATGGGGAAAAACACCAAAAATTGGGGGGAAATGGGGAAAAACACCAAAAAATTGGGGGAAAAACACAAAAAATTGGGGGGAAATGGGGAAAACCACAAAAAATTGGGGGGGAAATGGGAAAACCAGAAAAAAATGGGAAAAACGCAAAAAAATTGGGGGGAAATGGGCAAAAAACACAAAAAAAATTGGGGGAAATGGGGAAAAACACACAAAAATTGGGGGAAATCGGGGAAATACAAAAAAATTGGGAAAACCACAAAAAAATTGGGGAAAATGGGGAAAAAACACACAAAAAAATGGGGGGAAATGGGAAAAAAACCACAAAAAAATTGGGAAAAAACCACCAAAAAAATTGGGGGGAAATGGGGAAAACACAAAAAAAATGGGGAAAAACACAAAAAATTGGGGAAAATGAGGAAAAACACAAAAAAATTGGGGGAAAATGGGAAAAAAACCACAAAAAATTGGGAAAAACATAAAAAATGGGGGGAAATGGGAGAAAACTACAAAAAATTGGGGGGAAATGGGGAAAAAACACGAAAAAATGGGAAAACACAAAAAAATTGGGAAAAACACATAAAAATTGGGGAAATGGGGGAAATACAAAAAATTGGGAAAAAACACCAAAAAATTGGGGAAAATGAGGAAAAACACAAAAAAATGGGGAGGAAAATGGGGAAAAAACCACAAAAAATTGGGAAAAACATAAAAAATGGGGGGAAATGGGAAAAAACCCAAAAAAATTTGGGAAAACACAAAAATTTGGGGAAATTGGGAAAACCCAAAACTCACCTAAATCGTCCTTGGGCTCTGCAGGGAATTCGGGGAGGGGGGAAAGGGGAGGCAAAAATGAAATTATCCACATCCAAAATTATCCAAAAAATCCCCAAAAAATGACCGAAAATCCACCCCAAAATCGCCCAAAATTCCCCCCAAAATTCTGCAAAATCCACCCAAAATCCACCCCAAAATCTCCCCCAAATCCCCCCAAAATTCAAAAATCCCCCAAAATCCACCCCAAATCCCCCAAATTTCCATGAATTCCCCAAATCCCCCCAGGTTCCAAAATCCCCAAAATCCCCCAAAATTCTCCAAAATTCCCCCAAATTTCCCCAAATTCTCCAGTTTCTCCAAATTCCCCAAATCCCACAAATCCCCAAAATTTTGGTCCCCCAATTCCCCAAAATCCCCCAAAATCCCCCAAATTTTCCCAATTCCCAAAATCCCCCAAATTCCGCCAAAATCCCCCAAAATTCTCCAATTTCTCCAAATTCCCCAAAATCCCACCATCCCCCAAATCCCCCAAATCCCTAAGTCTCCCCAGGTTCCCAAAACCCCCAAAGGTTCCCCAATTCCCCAAAGTCCCCAAAGATCCTTCCCCAGGTTCTCCAATTTCTCCAAAGTTCCCCCCAGTTCCCCAAAATCCCCAAATCTCCCCTAGATCCCCCAAAATTCCCCAGGTTCTGCCAAAATTCCCCCAAATTCTCCTCCAGTTCCCCCAAATCCCCAAAATCCCCAAGTTCCCCCAAATCCCCAAAATTCCCCAAAATTCCCCCAAAGTCCCCAAAATCCCCAAAATCCCCCAAAATTCCCCCATTCTGCCCCAATTTCCCCAATTCCCCAAAATCCCCCAAATTCCGTCAAAATCCCCCAAAATTCTCCAGTTTCTCCAAATTCCCCAAATCCCAAATCCCCAAATCCCCAAAATCCCCAAATCCCCCAATTCCCCAAAATCCCCAAATTCATGGGATCCCCAAATTCTCCAATTTTTCCAATTTCCCCAAATCCCCCCAAATTCCCCCAAAATCCCCCAAACCCCCAAATTCCCCAAATCCCCAAAATCCCTAAATCCCCCAATTCCCCAAAATCCCCAAAATCCCCCCAAAATTCCCCAAAAATCCCCAAATTCCCCAAAATTCCCCAAAATTCCCCAAAATTCCCAAAAATTCCCCAAAATTCCCCAAAATTCCCAAAATTTCCCCAAATTTCCCCAAATCCCCTCCCCCACCTTTGGGGGGCTCCGCCGGCCCCTCCCCCGCAGCCTCGCCCTCCTTGTGCCCATTTCCCGCCTTTTTCTCCTCCTTTTTCTCCTCTTTTTTCTCCTCTTTTTCCTCTTTCTTCTCCTCCTTCTTCGCAGCTGCGGGAAGGGTCCAAAAAAATAAAATCGGGGAGGGGAAATCCCCAAAATGTTCCCAAAAATCCCCCCAAAATAATAATAAAAAATCCCCCCAAAATGCCCCAACATTATTCCAAAAATCCCCTAAAATAATCCAAAAAATCCCCCAAATCCCCCAAAATTATCCCAAAAATCCCCCCAAAATAATAAAAAAAAATCACCCCAAAATGCCCCAAAATTTTCCCCAAAATCCCCTAAATCTCCCCCCAAAATAACCCAAAAAAATCCCCAAAATCCCCCAAAATAACCCAAAAAATCCCCCCCAAAATCCCCCAAAATAACCCAAAAAATCCCCCCCAAAATCCCCCAAAATTATCCCAAAAATCCCCCAAAATAACCCAAAAAAATCCCCCCAAAATTTTCCCTAAAATCCCCTAAAGATCCCCTCAAAATAACCCCAAAAATCCCCCCAAAATAACCCCAAAAATCCCCCAAAATAACCCCAAAAAGTCCACCCAAAATCCCCCAAAATTATCCCAAAAATCCCCTAAAATAATCCAAAAATTCCCCCCAAAATCCCCCAAAATTTTCCCAAAAATCCCCTAAAATAATCCAAAAAATCCCCCCCAAATCCCCCCAAATTTTCCCAAGAATCCCCCCCAAATCCCCTAAAAATCCCCCCAAAAAAATAAAAAAAAAATCCCCAAAATGCCCCCAAATTTTCCCAAAACTGCCCCCCAAATCCCCTAAAGATCCCCCCCAAAATAACCCAAAAAATCCCCAAAATCCCCCAAGTTTCCCAAAATGACCCAAAATCCCCAAATCCCCCAAAATAACCAAAAAAATCCCCCAAAATCCCCCAAAATTATCCCAAAAATCCCCCAAAGTAACCAAAAAAATCCCCCAAAATCCCCCAAAATTTTCCCAAAAATCCCCTAAAAATCGCCCCAAAATAACCCAAAAAATCCCCAAAATCCCCCAAATTTTCCCAAAAATCCCCTAAAAATCCCCCCAAATAACCCAAAAAATCCCCAAAAATCCCCCCAAATTCCCCTAAAAATCCCCCAAAATAACCCAAAAAATCCCCCAAAATTTTCTGAAAAATCCCCTAAAATAACCCAAAAAATCCCCCCCAAATCCCCTAAAAATCCCCCTAAAATAACCCAAAAACTCCCCCAAAATCCCCCAAAATTTTCCTAAAAATCCCCCCCAAAATCCCCTAAAATAATAAAAAAAATTCCCCAAAATAATCCAAAAAATTCCCCAAAATCCCTTAAAAACAACAGAAAATTTCCCCCCAAAATCCCCAAATTTTCAAAAAAATCCCAAAATTTTCCTAAAATCCCCAAAATCCCCAAAAATCCCCAACTTTTGAAATCCCCCAAAAATCCTCAAAAATTCTTGAAAAATCCCCCCAAAATCCCAAAATTCCCCCAAAAAATCCTTTAAAATCTCCAAAAATCCCTGAAAATCCCCAAAAATCCCTTTAAAATCCCCCAAAATCCCCAATAATCCCCCAAAATCCCTCAAAAATTCCCAAAAATCCCTGAAAATCCCCGAAAATCCCCTAAAAATCTCCAAAAAATGCCCCCAAATCCCAAATAATCCTCAAAAATGCCCCCAAAATCCCCCAAAATCCCCTGAAAATCCCCAAAAACCCCAAAATCCCCCCAAATCCCAAATAATCCCCAAAAATGCCCCCAAAATCTCCAAAATCCCTGAAAATCCCCAAAAATCCCCAAAATTCCAAAAATCCCCAAAAACCCACAAAAATCCCCCAAAATCAACAAAAATCCCCAAAATGTCTCCAAAATCCGCCCCCCAAAACCCCAAAAAATCCTCAAAAATTCCCCCAAATCCTCCAAAAATCCCCCCAAAATCCCCAAGTTTGGAAATCCACAAAAAAATCCCAAAAAATCCTGAAAAATTCTTTAAAAATCCCGCCCAAAATGCTCCCAAATCCCAAAAAATCTCCAAAAATCCTGAATAATCCCCCAAAATCCCTCAAAAATTCCCCAAATTCCCCCAAAAATCCTTGAAAAAATCCTTTAAAAAATCCCAAAAAATCCCCAAAAATCCCCAAAAATCCTCAAAACTCCCCCCAAAATCCCCAAAATTCCCCCAAAATCCCCCGCAAAGTCCCCAAAATCCCCCCCAAATCAACAAAAATCCCCCCAAAATAAAACAAACCCCCCAAAATTCTTCAAAAAATCCCCAAAAATTCCCCAAAGTCCCCAAAAATCCCCCCAAAATCCTCGAAAATCCCCAAAAATCCCCAAAAAATCTGGCAAAATCCTGAATAATCCCCCAAATCCCTGGGGCAAATTTAAAAAATCCCCAAAATCCAAAAAATCCCCAAAAAATTGTTCCAAAATCCCCAAAATCCCCTCAAAATGGCTAATCCTCCCCCACCCCACGGTGTCCCGTTGGGGAGGGAAAAAAATCCCCAAAATGGGGAGGGGAGGGCTGGACCCCAAAATAACCGGGGGTGACTGGGAGTGACCCTGGCTCAGGTGACAGCGGGGGAGGGCCCCAAATTTTGGGGAGGGACAATTCTGGGGCATTTGGGAAATTTTGGGGATTTGGGGGTTTTTGGGGGATTTTGGGGAAATTTTGGAAAATTGGGGGATTTTGGGGATTTTGGGAAATTTTTGGGGGATTTTTTGTTTTGGGGTTTTGGTGGATTTTTTGTTTTGGGACAAAGGATGATTGGAAATTTTGGGAAATTCTAAATTTTGGGGGAAATTGTTCCAAATCCCCCCAAAAAAAATTGTTCCAAACCCACCCAAAAATGTCACAAATCCCCCAAAATTGACACAAATCCCCCCAAAATTGTTCTAAATCCCCCAAAATTGTCACAAATCCCCCCAAAATTGTTCCAAACACCCCAAAATTGTCACAAATCCCCCAAAATTGTTCCAAATCCCCCCAAAATTGTCACAAATCCCCCCAAAATTGTTCCAAAACCCCCAAAATGTTGCAAATCCCCAAAATTGTCACAAATCCCCCAAAAATGGTCACAACCCCAAAATTGTCACCCCCAAAATTGTCACCCCCAAAATTGTTCACAAATCCCCCAAAATGTCACCCCCCAAAAAACGTCACCCCCAAAATTGTCAAATCCCCCAAAATTGTCACCCAACCCCCAAAAATTGTCACAAACACCCCAAAATTGTCACCCAACCCCCCAAAATGGTCACAAACCCCCAAAATTGTCACCCAACCCCCCAATTTTTGTCACCCCACCAAAATTGTCACCCAACCCCCAAAAATCTCACCCCAAAATTGTCACAACCCCCCCAAATGGTCACAACCCCCAAAATGTCACCCCAAAATTGTCACCCCCTAAAATTGTCACCGATTTCCCTAAATGTCAATTTCCCCAAAATTGTCACAACCCCAAAATTGTTGTCACAACCCCCCAAAATGTCACCCAACCCCCAAAATCTCACCCCAAAATTGTCACAACCCCCTAAAATGGTCACAACCCCCAAAATGTCACCCCAAAATTGTCACAACCCCCCAAAATTTTTGTCACCCAACCCCCAAAATTGTCACCCCCAAAATTGTCACCCCAAAATTGTCACCCCCCTTTAAAATGGTCACAACCCCCTAAAATTGTCACCCCCTAAAAAACCCCAAAATTGTCACCCCCCCTAAAATTGTCACAAATTTCCCTAAAATGTCACCCAACCCCCCAAAAAGTCATCCCCCAAAATTGTCACAACCCCCAAATTGTCACAACC
The DNA here is from genome assembly GCA_024865655.1 of Emberiza elegans. Classification (NCBI taxonomy): domain Eukaryota; kingdom Metazoa; phylum Chordata; class Aves; order Passeriformes; family Fringillidae; genus Emberiza; species Emberiza elegans. The sequence goes on along the minus strand of JALJVW010000131.1, from coordinate 695,244 downwards.
CCCCCAAAATTGTCACCCAACCCCCCAATTTTTGTCACCCAACACCCCCAAATGTCACCCAACCCCCCCCCCAAAATGGTCACAAAAAATTGTCACCCCCCCCAAAAATTGTCACCCCAAAAATTGTCACCCAAAAAATGTCACCCCAAAATTGTCAACCCCCAAAATGTCACACCCCCCAAAATGTCACCCCCAAAATGTCACCCCCCCCCCAATGGTCACAACCCCCCAAATTGTCAAACCCCCAAAATGTCACCCCAAAATTTTGTCACCCAACCCCCCCAAAATTGTCACAACCCCCAAAATGGTCACAACCCCCCCAAATGTCACCCAACCCCCCAAAAATTGTCACAACCCCCCAAATTGTCACCCCCAAAATGTTTTCACAGCCCCCAAAATGTCACCCCAACCTCCCCCTAAAATTGTCACCCAACCCCCCTCACAACCCCCCAATTGTCACAACCCCCCAAAATGTCACCCCCCCAAAATGTCTCAAAAATTGTCACCCAACCCCCAAAATTGTCACAGCCCCCCCAAATGGTGTCACCAGCCCCCCAAATGTCACCCCCCAAAATTGTCACCCCTTTTTTTGGTCCCAACCCCCCTAAAATTGTCACCCCCCCCAAAAATCCCCCCAAAATTGTCACAACCCCCCCTAAAATTGTCTAAAAATTGTCACCCCCCCAAAATTGTCACCCCCCCCCAATTTCACCCCCCCCTCCCCTCCCCGTGTCACCCCAAAAACACCCAAAATTCTGAAAAATGGCACCGGGGCCCCCGCCCCTCCCCCGCCAAAATTGGGCCAAAATCCCCATTTTTCACCCAAAAAATTCATTTTTCACCCAAAAAATCCCCATTTTCACCCCAAAAAAATCCCATTTTCACCCCAAAAATCCCCATTTTTCACCCCAAAAATCCCCATTTTTCACCCCAAAAATTCCCATTTTCACCCTAAAAGTCCCCATTTTTCACCTTAAAAATCCCCATTTTCACCCTAAAAATCCCCTTTTCACCCCAAAATCCCCCATTTTTCACCCCAAAATCCCCATTTTCACCCTAAAAATCCCCATTTTTCACCCTAAAATCCCCATTTTTCACCCCAAAAAATCCCCATTTTTCACCCCAAAAATCCCCATTTTCACCCTAAAAAATCCCCATTTTTCACCCTAAAAATCCCCATTTTTCACCCGGAAAATCCCCATTTTTCACCCCAAAAAATCCCAATTTTTCACCCCAAAAATCCCCATTTTTCACCCCAAAAATCCCCATTTTTCACCTAAAAAAATCCCCATTTTTCACCCTAAAAAATCCCCTTTTTCACCCCAAAAATCCCCATTTTTCACCCCAAAAATCCCCATTTTTCACCCTAAAAAATCCCCATTTTTCACCCTAAAAAGTCCCCATTTTCACCCGGAAAAATCCCAATTTTTCACCCGGAAAATTTTTTCACCCTAAAATCCCATTTTCACCCGGAAAAATCCCCATTTTTCACCCGGAAAATCCCCATTTTTCAACCTAAAAAATCCCCATTTTTCACCCCAAAAATCCCCATTTTTCACCCCAAAAATCCCATTTTTCACCCCAAAAAATCCCCATTTTTCACCCTAAAAAATCCCCATTTTTCACCCCAAAAAATCCCCATTTTTCACCCTAAAATCCCCATTTTTCACCCCAAAAATCCCCATTTTTCACCCCAAAAATCCCCATTTTTCACCCGAAAAATCCCCATTTTTCACCCGGAAAATCCCCATTTTTCACCCGGAAAATCCCCATTTTTCAACCTAAAAAATCCCCATTTTTCACCCGGAAAATCCCCATTTTTCACCCAAAAATCCCCATTTTTCACCCGGAAAATCCCCATTTTTCACCCTAAAAATCCCCATTTTTCACCCTAAAAATCCCCATTTTCCTCCACAAAAATTCCAATTTTTTCACCCTAAAAATCCCATTTTCACCCAAAAAAATCCCATTTTCACCCTAAAAATTCCCCATTTTTCACCCCAAAAAATCCCCATTTTTCACCCTAAAAATCCCCATTTTCACCCGAAAAAATCCCCATTTTTCACCCCAAAAATCCCCATTTTCACCCCCCCAAAATCCCATTTTTCACCCAAAAATCCCCATTTTCACCCCAAAAATCCCCATTTTCACCCCTGAAAAATCCCATTTTCACCCCAAAAATCCCATTTTTCCCCCCAAAATTCACCCCAAAAATCCCCATTTTTCACCCTAAAAATCCCCACCCAAAACCCCCCAAAAAAAAATTTTCCCAAAATTCCCCATTTTTCACCTAAAATTCCCATTTTCAAAATCCCATTTTTCAACCTAAAAATCCCCATTTTCACCCCAAAAATCCCCATTTTCACCCCCCAAATCCATTTTCACCCCAAAAAATCCCCATTTTCACCCCAAAAATTTTTCACCCCCCAAATCCCCATTTTCACCCCAAAAATCCCATTTTCAACCTAAAAATCCCCATTTTCACCCCAAAAATCCCATTTTTCAACCCCCAAAATCCCATTTTCACCCCAAAAATCCCCATTTTCACCCCCAAAAAAATCCCCTATTTTCACCCCAAAAATCCCCATTTTTCACCCAAAATCCCCATTTTCACCCTAAAATCCCCATTTTCCCCTAAAAATCCCCATTTTTTCACCCTAAAAAAAACCCGGAAAAATCCCCATTTTCACCCCCCCCCATTTTGTCATTTTTCACCCCCGCCCCTCCCCCATTTTTCACCCAAAAATCCCCTTTTCACCCTCAAAATCCCCAAAATTCCCCTCCCTCCCCATTTTTCACCCCAAAAACAGCATTTTTCACCCAAAATCCCATTTTTCACCCTAAAAAATGCCATTTTCCCCCAAAAATCCCCATTTTCACCGGAAAAATCCCCATTTTCACCCCAAAAATCCCCATTTTCACCCTAAAATCCCCATTTTCACCGGAAAATCCCCATTTTCACCCCAAAAATCCCCATTTTCACCCCAAAAATCCCATTTTCACCCCAAAAATCCCCATTTTCACCCCAAAAAATCCCATTTTTCACCCCCAAAATCCCCATTTTCACCCCAAAAATCCCCATTTTCACCCCTAAAATCCCCATTTTTCACCCCAAAAAAATCCCCATTTTCACCCCAAAATCCCCATTTTCACCTTTAAAATCCCCATTTTCACCCCTAAAAATCCCCATTTTCACCCAAAAATCCCCATTTTTCACCCTAAAAATCCCCATTTTTCACCCGGAAAATCCCCATTTTTCACCCTAAAAATCCCCATTTTCAACCTAAAAAATCCCCATTTTTCACCCCAAAAATCCCCATTTTTCACCCTAAAAATCCCCATTTTCACCCTAAAAAATCCCCATTTTTCACCCCAAAAATCCCATTTTCACCCGAAAAATCCCCATTTTCACCCTAAAATCCCCATTTTCACCCGGAAAAATCCCCATTTTCAACCTAAAAATCCCATTTTCACCCTGGAAAATCCCCATTTTTCACCCTAAAAATTCCCATTTTTCACCCTAAAAATCCCCATTTTTCACCCCAAAAATCCCCATTTTTCACCCTAAAAAATCCCCATTTTTCACCCAAAAATCCCCATTTTTCACCCGAAAAATCCCCATTTTCACCCTAAAAATCCCATTTTCACCCCAAAAAAATCCCCATTTTCACCCTAAAAATCCCCAAAATTTTTTCACCCAAAATCCCATTTTCACCCTAAAAAATCCCCAACCCCAAAATCCCCATTTTCACCCTAAAAATCCCCATTTTCACCCCAAAAATCCCATTTTCACCCCAAAATCGCCCCCAAAAATCCCCATTTTACACCCTAAAATCCCATTTTTCACCCCAAAAATCCCATTTTTAACCCCCAAAATTCCCATTTTTCACCCCAAAATCCCCATTTTTCCCCCAAAATTCCCATTTTAAACCCTTTCAAAATTCCCCATTTTCACCCGAAAAATCCCCATTTTTCACCCTAAAAATTCCCATTTTTCACCCGAAAATTCCCATTTTTCCACCCAAAAATCGCCCTCAAAATTCCCGTTTTACACCCCAAAATCACCCCCCAAAAATCGCATTTTTAACCCCCAAAATTCCCATTTTTCACCCCAAAATCCCCTCAAAATTCGCATTTTTGCACCCCAAAATCGCCCTCAAAATTCCCGTTTTACACCCCAAAATCACCCCAAAAAAATCGCATTTTTAACCCCCAAAACTCGCATTTTTCACCCCGAAATTCATATTATTACCCCCAAAAATTGGCATTTTTACACCCAAAAATCACCCCAGAAATTCCCGTTTTACACCCCAAAATCACCCCCAAAAAATCGCATTTTTAACCCCCAAAATTCGCATTTTTCACCCAAAATATTATTTTTCACCCCAAAAAAAATCGCATTTTACACCCAAAATCACCCCAAAAATGGCATTTTAACCCCAAAATTTTTCACCCCATTTTTCACCCCCAAAAATTCCCATTTTACCCCCCCCCAAATTCCAAAAATCGTCCTCAAAATTCCCGTTTTACACCCTAAAAATCGCATTTTTAACCCCCGAAATTCCCATTTTTCACCCTAAAAATGCCCCCAAAATTCGCATTCTTGCACCCCAAAATCTCCCTCAAAATTCCCTTTTTACACCCTAAAATCACCCCAAAATTTTTAACCCCCGAATTCCTATTTTTCACCCCACAATCACCCCCAAAATTCGCATTTTTACACCCCAAAATCGCCCTCAAAATTCCCGTTTTAGACCCCAAAATCACCCCAAAAAAATAGCATTTTTAACCCCCGAAATTCCTATTTTTTCACCCCAAAATTCACATTATTGCACCCCAAAACCTCCCCCAAATCACCCCAAAATTCCCATTTTTCACCCCAAAATTCCCCTAAAAAAAATCGCATTTTGCTCCCCCAAATTTGCATTTTTGCGACCCAAAATCACCCCCAAAATTCACATTTTAACCCCCCAAAATTTGCGTTTTTAACCCCAAAATCACCCCCAAAAAATCACATTTTTAGAGCCCAAAAATCCCCATTTTGCACCCCAAAATCCGCCTCAAAATTGGAATTTTTCCACCTCCAAATCACCCCAAAATTCTCATTTTACGCCCCAAAAATTCCCATTTTCCTCCCCCAAAATCGCAGTTTTGTCACGGAAAAATCAGCCTCCAAAATTAACATTTTGCTCCCCAAAATTTGCATTTTTACACCAAAAATTTTGCCTGAAAAGTCGCATTTGAACCTCCCCAAAAATTTATATTTTTCATCCCAGAATTCCCCCCAAAATTCCACATTTTTCCCCTCAAAAATTCACATTTTTCACCTCAAATTTCACCGGTTTTAAACCCCAAAATTCCCATTTTTCCCCCCAAAACTGCCCCTGAAATTTGCATTTTTATCCCCCCGAATTGTCCCAAAATTGACATTTTTCACCCCAAAACTTTGCATTTTTGCACCCCAAAAATTCCCATTTTCCACCCTAAAATCACCCCAAAAATTGGCATTTAAATGCCTCATTAGCCCCGATAATTAATTAATTAAAATTTTTTAAGTTTGAAAAAATTCCAAAAAAAATCCAATAAATAAATTTTAAAAAAAAAACTTCGAGGAATGAAACGAAATTAATGGAATAAATTACCCCCAAGTGAATTAATTACCCTGAGAATTAATTAATAGCCATAATTAAAGAAATAAAATTAATGAATAAATGAAATAAAATGATATTAAATTAAATTAAAATAAAATAAAGTAAATAAATAAACTGAAATTTAAAAAATTTAACCCCCAAGTGAATTAATTACCCTGATAATTAATTAACACCCATAATTCAAGAAATAAATAAAAATTTTAAAAATTAAATTAAAATAAAATGAATACAATTAATTCAATTAATTACCCCCAAAGCGATTTAATTATCCCAATAATTAATTAAGAAGCATTAATTAATTAAATTAATTAAATTAAAAAATAAAATTAAATCATTACAATTAATTCAAGTCATTACCTCCAAGCCAGTTAATTAACCCAGATAATTACGTAACACCAGTTAATCAATTAAATTTCATTAATTAACAAAATTTATTAAATTAATTAATTAAAGAAAATAAATAAAATAAGTTAATTACTTAAAATAAACAAAAAAAAATTTTAAAAATGAAAGGAAGCCAATTAAATTAATTCCCCCTCAAGCGAATGAACCCCCGTGGTTAATTAAGGCACTCATTAATTAATTAATTAACCCCGTTAATTACCGGCTTTGGCCTCGGGCATGGCGGCGGCGGCGCGGGGGGGTCCCAAGTGCCCCCAACCCCCCCCGGGATCCCCTTTAAACGCGGGAAAACCCGGCCACGCCCACCCTGGCCACGCCCACCACGCCCTTATTAGGGCAATCCCTCATTAGGCCACGCCCCCTCGCGGGGGGATTCCTGTCTCTCCTCCCCCCTCATTGATTCCAATGGAACATTCCAGCCCGCCCCCCCCCCCGCAGAGCTGCCAATGGAACATTCCAGCCCCGCCCCCCCCCAGAGCTGCCAATGGAACATTCCAGCCCCGCCCCCCCCCCCTCCCCCCCCAGAGCTGCCAATGGAACATTCCAGCCGCGGGTTTTGGCGTTCCCAGCCCAAATTCGGGAATTTCCCCCCCAATTTTTGGGAGTTTTTCCCAATTTTCGGGATTTCCACCCTCAATTTTCAAACTTCCACTCCAACTTTTAAAAATCCCCCCCCGATTTTTGGCACTTCCAACCCAATTTCTTGCGGTTTCCCCCCAGATTTTGGGATTTCCACCCCAATTTTTGGGGCTCCTTCCCAAGTTTTTGGCATTCCCCGCCCCAAATTTCGTTTTTCCCACTCCAAATTTTGGGATTTCCACCCAAATTTTCGATTCCCACCCAAATTTTGAGATTTCCACCCAAATTCGAGTTTTATCCACCACAATTTCCTGGAGTTTTCCCCAATTTTTGGGTTTTCATCCCAATTTCTGGGTGAAAATCCGCCCAAAAATTCCAAATTTTTCCAGGATTTCCACCCCAATTTTGGGATTTCCACCTCAAATTTTTTATTTTTCACTCCATTTTTCAAATTTTCACCCCAATTTTTCAAATTCCCACCCAAATTTTTGGGGTTCCACCCCCATTTCCAGGGATTTTTCCCATTTTTTGGGATTTCCATCCCAATATTTTAGGGTTTTCCCCCCAATTTTTTGACACTTTCACCCCAAAATGTGAAATTTCCCCCCATTTTTTCAAAATTCCCCCCAATTTTTTGGGATTTCCCACCCCATTCCCATTTTTTCCCAATTTTTCAGGATTTTCCCCCAGTTTTTTAACATTCCCACCCCAAATTTTGAAATTTCTCCCGATTTTTTTCCAATTTCTCCCCAATTTTTCCCCAATTTTCCAGATTTCCCCCAATTTTTTGGCATTTCCCCCCCAGTTTTTGACCTTTCCCCCCAATTTTTGCATTCCCACCCCAATTTTTGGGGTTTCTCTCTTCAAGTTTGGGTTCCCAGTCCAATTTTAGTTTTTCCCATCCCAATTTTTTAGGATTTCCCCCCATTTTTTGACATTTCCACCCCAAATTTTTGCATTTCCCACCCATTTTTTCCAATTTCCCCCCAATTTTTTACTTTTTTCCCTCAAATTTTTGACATTTCCACCCCAATTTTTGAAATTTCCCCCAATTTTTCCAATTTCCCCCCATTTTTTTAGCATTTCCATCCCCAATTTTTTGACATTTCCACCTCCAATTTTCACATTTCCCACCCCAAATTTTCCCATTTCCCACCCAACTTTTCCAAATTTCTCCCCAATTTTTCAAGTTTTCCCCTGATATTTTCAAGTTTTGGAAATTTTTGACATCTCCATCCCAAATTTTGAAATTCCCACCCCATTTTTTCCAATTTCCCCATAATTTTTAGCATTTCCCCCCAATTTTTTGACATCTCCACCCCAAATTCTCCCATTTCCTCCCAATTTTTTCCAATTTCCCCCAATTTTTTGACATTCCCACCCCAATTTTTGAAATTTCCCCCAATTTTTCCAATCTCCTCCATTTTTTCCAATTTCCCCCCATAATTTTTAGCATTTCCCCCCAATTTTTTGACATTTCCACCCCAAATTTTCGCATTTCCCACCCATTTTTTCCAATTTCCCCCCAATTTTTTACTTTTTTCCCTCAAATTTTTGACATTTCCACCCCAATTTTTGAAATTTCCCCCAATTTTTCCAATTTCCTCCATTTTTTTTAGCATTTCCATCCCAAATTTTTTGACATTTCCACCTCAATTTTTCATTTCCCACCCCAAATTTTCCCATTTCCCACCCAACTTTTCCAAATTTCTCCCCAATTTTTCAAGTTTTCCCCTGATATTTTCAAATTTTGGAAATTTTTGACATCTCCATCCCAAATTTTGAAATTTCCACCCCATTTTTTCCCAATTTTTGGGGATTTTTTTGACATTTCCACCCCAATTTTTGAAATTTCCCCCAATTTTTCCAATCTCCTCCATTTTTTCCAATTTCCCCCCATTTTTTTAGCAATTTCCCCCCAATTTTTTGACATTTCCACCCCAAATTTTCCCATTCCCACCCCATTTTTCCCCATTTCCCCCCAATTTTTTCCCAATTCCCCCCAATTTTCGACATTCCCACTCCAATTTTTGAAATTCCCACCCCATTTTTTCCAATTTCCCCCCATTTTTTTAGCATTTCCATCCCCAATTTTTTGACATTTCCACCCCATTTTTTCCCCATTTCCCCCCAATTTTTTCCCTTTTTCCCCCTTTTTCCCCCCAAAAACCACCAGCACAGCTTCTCTCGTGTCTAACCTCATTTATCCCCCGTTTTCGGGGCGCCGGGGCCGCGTCGGGATCGGGGAAGGGCCAAAATTTGGGGTCAAAAACTCCGGAAAATTCCACAGGGCCAAAAAGCCCACCCGGAGCGAACCATTCCGTTAGCGGGGGGGGCCGGGTCGGGTTTGTTCCGTTTTTGGGGATTTTTTTGGGGATTTTGGGGTTATTTACAGCGGGGGGAGGGGCAGGGCGGGGGGAGGGGCGGGGCCGAGCTCCTTTGGGGGAGGCGCTTTGGGGGGTGGGGTTGTCAGGGGCAGGGCCAGGCCCCCGGCCGGCGCCGTTTCCGGAAGTACTTGTAGCGCTGCACGTAGGCGCACACCAGGTTGTTCACCTTGACCGGGTTGATCTCCCCGCTGCGGCTGTGGCAGATCTGGGGCCAAAAATGAACATTTTGGTCAAAATTCCATTTTGGGTTTGGGGGTTTGGGATTTTAGAGGATTTTTCGGGGTTTAGGGTTGGTTTATGGGGGTTTTAAGGATTTTTTGGGATTTTTAGGGATTTTTTGGGGGTTTCTGGGAGGCTTTTGGGGGCTTTTTTTGAGGATTTGTTTGGCATTTTTGGGAGGGGGTTGGGATTTTGGGGGTTTTCTGTGGGTTTTGGGTTTTAGGGATTTTTGGGGGGTTTGGGGATTTTTTTGGAGATTTTTGGGGGGTTGGGGAGGGTTTTGGGGGTTTTTGGATTTTTTGGGGAATTTTGGGGGATTTTTGGGGGGATTTTCTGTGGGTTTTCAGGGGTTTTTGGGTTTTTTGGGATTTTTGGGGGTGGTTTGGGGATTTTTGGGGATTTTTTTTCCTTTTTGGTGGGGTTGGGGAGGGTTTCAGGGGGGTTTTAGGGATTTTTTGGGGTTTTGGGGAATTTTTTGAGGATTTCTTTGGAATTTTTGGGGGGTTTGGGGCATTTTTTGTGGTTTTTTTGGGGTTTTCAGGGATTTTTGGGTGGGGTGTAAGGGATTTGTTCTACGAATTTTTGGGATTTTTGGGGGTGGTTTGGGGGTTTTTTAAGGATTTTTTTTATTTTTTGGAATTTTTAAAATTTGGGGGGTTGGGGGGTTTTTTAGGGAATTTTTAGGTGATTTTTAGCAGAAATTTTTGGTGTTTTGGGGAATATTTGGAGATTTTTTGGGGATTTTTTTTTTGTATTTTTGTGGATTTTGAGGGATTTTTGGAGGATTTTTGGGGATTTTTAGGGGGCGATTTTTCAGAGGGATTTTTTAATGGATTATTTTGAATTTTTGGGGATTTTTTGGGGGATTTCCCCAGTGTTTTGGGGCACCTTGTACCCCGACCTTGGGGATTTTGGGATGTCCTTTTTGGGAGGATTTTTGGGATTTTGGGGGAATTTTTGGGATTTTTTGGGGATTTTTGGAGATTTTTGGGAGGAATTTTTGGGATTTTTGGGGAATTTTGGAGATTTTTGGGAGGAATTTTTGGGATTTTTGGGGGGGGATTTTTGGAGATTTTTGGGAGGAATTTTTGGGATTTTTTGGGGATTTTTTGGGGATTTCCCCCCAGTGTTTCGGGGCACCTGGTACCCGGCCTTGGGTGCTTTGGGGGAATTTTTGGGGATTTTTCAGGGATTTTTGGGGGGGGGATTTTTTGAGATTTTTGGGAGAAATTTTTGGGATTTTTTGGGGATTTTTTGGGGATTTTTGGGGGGAATTTTTGGAGATTTTTGGGAGGAATTTTTGGGATTTTTGGGAGGAATTTTTGGGATTTTGGGGATTTTTGGGGGGGAATTTTTGGAGATTTTTGGGGGGATTTTTGGAGATTTTTGGGAGGAATTTTGGGATTTTTGGATTTTGGGGAATTTTGGGGATTTTTAGGAATTTTTGGAGGATTTTTGGGAGGAATTTTGGGAGAATTTTTGGGATTTTTAGGGAGGGGATTTTTGGGGGAGGATTTTTTTTGGGGATTTTTGGGGATTTTGGGGATTTTGGGGGAGATTTTTGGGAGAAAATTTTTTGGGATTTTTTGGGATTTTTTGTAGGAATTTTTGGGGGATTTTTGGGAGGAATTTTTGGGATTTTGGGGGATTTTTTGGAGATTTTGGATTTTTAGGAGAATTTTGGGATTTTTGGAGATTTTGGGATTTTTTTTTGGGGATTTTTGGATTTTTGGAAATTTTGGGAGGAATTTTGGGATTTTTTTGGGGGGGAATTTTTGGAGATTTTTGGGAGGAATTTTTTTTGGAGATTTTTGGGAGGAATTTTTGGAGATTTTTGGGAGGAATTTTTGGGATTTTTTGGGGATTTTTTGGGATTTTTGGGAGGAATTTTTGGGATTTTTGGGGATTTTAGAATTTTGGGTGCTTTGGGGATTTTTTTGGGAATTTTCATTTTGGGGATTTTGGGGGGAATTTTTTGGAGATTTTTGGGAATTTTGGGATTTTTGGGATTTTTGGGGGATTTTTGGGGAATTTTTGATTTTTGGGAAATTTTGGGAGATTTTTGGGAGGAGGATTTTGGGATTTTTCAGGGATTTTTGGGATTTTTTTTTGGAGGAATTTTTGATTTTTGGGGGAATTTTTGGAGATTTTGGGAGGGGAGGGGGATTTTTTGGGGGATTTTGGGGGCAATTTTTGGAGATTTTTGGGAGGAATTTTTGGGATTTTTTTTTGGAGGAATTTTTTTTTTGATTTTTGGGATTTTTTGGAGATTTTTTTGGAATTTTGAAAATTTGGAAATTTTTGGAATTTTGGGAGGAATTTTGGGATTTTGGGAGGAATTTTTGGAGGATTTTTGAGGGGATTTTTTTGGATTTTTGGGATTTTTGGGAGGGATTTTTGGAATTTTTGGGAGGAATTTTGGGATTTTGGAGATTTTTGGAAATTTTGGAAATTTTTGGGAGGAATTTTTGGATTTTTGGGGATTTTGGGGGGATTTTTTGCCCGTTTTTATTTTTTAGGACCTTATGGATTTTTCATTTTTGGATGTCCTTGCACTCATCCCTGGGTGCTTTGGGGGAATTTTTGGGGATTTTTGGGGGATTTTTGGGATTTTTGGGGGGATTTTTGAATTTTTTGGAATTTTTTTTTTTTTTAGGTGGGGTGGGATTTTTTTAGGATTTTTTTAATTTTTTGGGAATTTTCAGGGATTTTTTGGGGATTTTTGGAGATTTTGGGAATTTTTTGAGGTTTTTAGGACAATTTTTATGGGATGTTTGGACTTGTTTTGGGTTCCATGGGGATTTTTGAGGATTTTTGGGGAATTTTTGTGGATTTTTTGGGGATTTTGGGGGGGAATTTTTGGGGATTTTTGGGGGGATTTTTGGGGGGATTTTGCCCGGTGTTTGGGGGGGCTTGCCTGACCTTCAGGATGTCCTTGTAGTTTTTGGTGATGTTTTTGGGATTTTGGGGGATTTTTAAAGGTTTGATTTTTTGAAGCTTTGCCCTCCTCCACCGCCCGCTCCTGCGTGTGCAGCTTCTTCAGGTACTTTCTTTGGGGACATTTTTGGGGGGGTCACCATTTTTGGTCACCAGATTTTTTTTCCCCGGGTTTAGGGCAGGTTACCAGGGTCACCAGAGGTTTATCAGGGGGACTGGCATGGTCACCCCCCCAGTATGTCCCCGATGTCCCTCAACATCCCCAACCCCTCCCGATGTCCCCGATGCCCCCCGATGCCCCCCAATGTCCCCCCCTCACCTTGTCACTGTCCCCTCTGCCCTCGCTGTCCCCCTCAGTGTCCCCAACCCCCCCAATGTCCCCAATGTCCCCAACCCCCAATGTCCCCAACCCTATCCCCAACCCCCCAATGTCCCCTCAATCCCCCCAACCCCCCAATGTCCCCAATCCCCAACCCCCAATGTCCCTGCACCCTGTCCCCCAGTGTCCCCACCCCCCCAGTGTCCCCAACCCCCAATGTCCCCAATGTCCCCAACCCCCCAATGTCCCCTGTCCCAATCCCCCACTGTCCCCCCCCCTTGTCCTGTCCCCACTGTCCCCAACTGTCCCCAATGTCCCCAACCCCCCCCGTGTCCCCACCCCAATGTCCCCAACCCCCCCAATGTCCTCAATCCCCACTGTCCCCAACCAGGTTGCTGTCCCCAATGTCCCCAACATCCCCAACCCCTGGGGGTCCCCCTTTTTATTGTCCCTCAGGATCTGCCAAAAATAAAATGAAAAATAAAAATCAATAAGAAAGATAGAAACGGAATTAAAAATAAAAATAGAAATGAAATTTAAAATATTGTAAATTTCCCCTGGGGGTGGGGGAGTTGTTTGTCCCCCACTTTTGGGGTCCCCCACCCCCCTCTGGTTCTCTTTTGGGGTCCCCACCCCCCCCCCCCAGGGATCCCCAACCCCATTTTGGGTCCCTTCAGGCTGTCCCCATGTCCCCCCCAGTGTCCCTCCCCCATGTCCCCCCCCGTGTCCCCATGTCCCCCCCTCCCCCCACTCTGGGTGTCCCCCCCGCCCCATGTCCCCCCCAGTGTCCCTCCCATGTCCCTCCCCATGTCCCCCCCAATGTCCCCATGTCTCCCCCCACTCTGGGTGTCCCCAGTGTCCCCATGTCCCCCTCAATGTCCCCCCCCCGGTGTCCTCATGTCCCTCCCACTCTGGGTGTCCCCAATGTCCCCCCCATAAAAAATCAATAAGAAAGATAGAAACGGAATTAAAAATAAAAATAGAAATGAAATTTAAAAATATTGTGAATTTTGGAAGAGGCGGGGGGTGGGGGGGGGGGAGTTGTTTGTACCCCCACTTTTGGGGGTCCCCACCTCCCTCTGGTTCTCTTTTGGGGGTCCCCACCCCCTTTTTAGGGATCCCAACCCCATTTTGAGGGTCCCTTCAGGTGTCCCCATGTCCCCCCCAGTGTCCCTCCCCATGTCCCCTCCCCATGTCCCCCCCAATGTCCCCATGTCTCCCCCCACTCTGGGTGTCCCCGGTGTCCCCATGTCCCCCCCAATGTCCCCATGTCCCCCCCCTGCCTCCCCCCACTCCCAACCCCATGTCCCCCCAATGTCCCCATGTCCCCCCCTCCCCCACCCCCCCCCCATGTCCCCTCCCCATGTCCCCCCTGGTGTCCCAGTGTCCCCCTGTCCCCCCTCCCAGTGTCCCCCTCATGTCCCCTCCCCATGTCGCCCCCACTCTGGGTGTCCCCCCCCCAGTGTCCCCATGTCCCCCCCGGGTGTCCCCATGTCCCCCCTCGGTGTCCCCATGTCCCCCGGGTGTCCCCATGTCCCCCCCGGGTGTCCCCACCTGGTTGGTGGCCTGGATCAGCTCCTGCGCCTTGGCCCTGCTGGCCAGGTTGGCCTCCTCCATCTTGAACAGCAGCGCCGTCACTGCCGGGGAGGGGACACCGAGGTAGCCAAAATGGCCCCAAAAATGGCCCCAAAAATGGCCCCAAAAATGTCCCCAACGTGCCAACACAACCCCAAAAATGGCCCCAAAAATGGCCCCAGAAATGTCACCCATTTGCCAACAGAACATCCCAAAAATGTCCCCAGAAATGTCACCAATGTGCCAACAGAACACCCCAAAAATGTCCCCAGAACTGTCCCCAAAAAAGTCCCCCATGTGCCAACACAACCCTGAAAACTGTCCCCAAAAAAACAGAACACACCCCAAATGAAAAAATGGCCCCAAAAATGTCCCAAAAGGTCCCCTGAAAATGTCCCCAGAAATGGCCCCAAAAATGTCACCAATGTGCCAAGAGAACGCCCAGAAATGTCCCCAAAACTGTCCCCAAAAATGTCCCCAAAAATGTCCCCAAAAATGTCACCCATGTGCCAACACAACCCCGAAAAAGTCCCCAAAACGTCCCAAAACAAACCCCAAAAACAGAGCCCCCAAAAATGTCCCCAAAATGTCCCCAAAAACCCCGAAAAGTCCCCTAAAATTGTCCCCAAAAATGTCACAGAAAAATGTCCCCTAAACCCCAAAAACCCCAAAAAATGTCCCCAAAATGTCCCCAACGTGCCAACAGAGCACCCCAAAAATGTCCCCAAAATGTCCCCCAAATGTCCCTGTCTAAACGTCCCAAAAAAAATGTCCCCAAAATGTCCCAACAAACCCCCAAAAGAATCCCAAAATGTCCCCTAAAATGTCCCCAAAAATGTCTACCCCAACACATGTCCCTGAAAATGTCCCCAAAAATGTCCCCAAAAATGCAACAGAGCACCCTAAAAATAAAAAATGTCCCCAGAAATGTCCCCAACGTGCCAACAGAACACCCCAAAAATGTCCCCAAAAATGTCCCCAAGGTGCCAACACAACCCTAAAAATTGTCTCCAAAAATGTCCCCAAAATTGTCCCCAATGTGCCAACAGAACACCCAGAAATGTCCCCAAAAATGTCCCCAAAAATGTCCCCAACGTGCCAACACAACCCCAAAACTGTCCCCAGAACTGTCCCCAAAAATGTCCCCAATGTGCCAACAGAACACCCCAAAAATGTCCCCAAAAACGTCCCCAAAAATGTCCCCAACGTGCCAACACAACCCTAAAAAATGTCCCCAGAAATGGCCCCAAAAATGTCCCCAATGTGCCAAGAGAACACCCAGAAATGTCCCCAAAAATGTCCCCAAAAATGTCCCCAACGTGGCCCCAAAACCCCAAAAACCCCAAAATGTCCCCAAAACCTCCCCAAATGTCACCACAACCCCAAAAAAGTCCCCAGAATTGTCCCCAAAAATGTCCCCACACCCCAAAAAAAGGCCCCAAAATCCCCCAAAATGTCCCCAAAAACCCCAAAACACCCCAAAATCCCCAAAATGTCCCTTAACCCCAAACCCCCCCCAAAAACTGTCCCCAAAAACCATCCCCAAAACCCATCAGGACACCCAATACCCCCCCAAAAACTTCCCAAAAATGTCCCTAAAAACAGAACCCTAGGTGTCAAAACTGTCCCCAAATGTCCCAAAATTGGGGCCAATCCCCCCCCAAAAATTGTCCCAAAATGCCAAAAGCCCCCAAAACTGTCCCAAAAAATGTCCCCAAAATGTCAGAACACCCCAAAACCCTCAAACACTCCCCAAAACATCGGGACACCCCAAAATCCCCCCCAAAAATTCCCAAAAATGTTGGGACACCCCAAAATCAGGACCCCCAAAATCCAAAACAAGGGACCCCCAAAAAGCCCCAAAAACTGCTGGGACACCCAAATTGTCCCAAAAAAAAAACCACCCCAAAACCCCCCCAAAACATCAATACACCCCAAAACCTCCCCAAAACCCATCAAAACCATCCCCAAAACCCCCCAAAACCCATCAGGACACCCCAAAACCCCCCAAAAACTTGGGGACACCCCAAAACTGTCACGTACGTGCGAGCGCGCCGCTGGTGGCGCAGTCCACGCCCCTGCAGCTCCATGCCCCAAAACTCCCCAAAAATGTCCCCAAAACCTCAGAAAACCCCCCAAAACTCCCCCCTAAAAACCTCCCCCAAAACCCATCAGGACACCCCCAAAACTGTCCCATCATGCGTGCGAGGACGCCCGCTGGTGGCAAAGTCCACGCCCTGCCCTAATCTCCATGCCCCCAAAAACCATCCCCAAAAACCTCCCCAAAGAAATCAGAACACCCCCAAAACCTCCCCAAAACCCATCAGGACACCCCAAAACCCATCAGGACCCCCCAAAACCCCCCCAAAACCCATCAGGACACCCCAAAACCCATCAGGACACCCCAAATGCCCCCAAAACCCATCAGGACACCCCAAAACCCCCAAACCCATCACGTACGTGCCACCACTGCCGCTGGTGGCGCAGTCCACGCCGCCCTGCAGGCTCCATGCCCCCCAAAAACTTCCCCCAAAACCCCCCCAAAACATCAGAACACCCCAAAACTACCCCAAAACCTCCCCAAAACCCATCAGGACACCCCAAAACCCCCCAAAACCCATCAGGACACCCCTAAAATCCCCCCAAAATCCATCAGGACACCCCAAAATCCCCCCAAACCCATCAACCGCCCCCAAAACCATCCCCAAAACCTCCCCAAAGCAAATCCATGCCCCCCCAAAACTTCCCCCCAAAACCCCCCAAACATCCCAAAACCCCAAAACCCCCAAATGCCCCCCCCAAAACCCATCAGGACACCCCAAAACCCCCCCAAACCCGTCACGTACGTGCGAGCACACCGCTGGTGGCGCAGTCCACGCCGCCCTGCAGGCTCCATGCCCCCAAAACCATCCCCAAAAACCTCCCCAAAGAAATCAGAACACCCCCAAAACCCCCCCAAAACCCATCCCCCAAAACCATCAGGACACCCCAAAACCCCCAAAACCCATCAGGACACCCCAAAACCCATCAGGACCCCCAAAACCCCCAAAACCCATCAGGACACCCCCAAAACCCATCAGGACACGCCAAATCACCCCAAAACCCATCAGGACCATGCCCCCAAAACTTCCCCAAAACCCCCAAAACATCAGAACCCCAAAACTGGCCCAAAACCCCCCCCTCCCATCAGGACCCCCCCAAACTTCCCCAAAACCCCCAAAACAGGACAACACCCCAAAAAACCCCAAAACCCATCAGGACACCCCAAAACCCCCCCAAACCCATCACGTACGTGCGAGCACGCCGCTGGTGGCGCAGTCCACGCCGCCCTGCAGGCTCCATGCCCCCGGCGCCGCTCCCGTTGCCGTTGCCGTTGCCGCCGCTCCCGGCGCCGCTCCCGCCGCCCGGGGCGCCTCCTCCTTGCCCTCGCTGCGGCTGTCGGCCTCAGGTTTCCGGGGGCCCCCGGCCCCGAAAACCAAATTGGGCCCTGGGCGCTGTCCCGGCGCCCTCCTCAGGCTGGAAAAAAACGTCGGGGTCCCCCAAAAAGGGAACGGTCTGCAAAAATGGCGTCGTCAATCCCGCTCGGGCGGCGAAAACCGCCCACCCCAAAATTGGGGGTGACGGCGGCCGCGGGCGACGGCGGGCTCGGCGGTTTCGGGGTGCCGCCCGCGGATTTCTCCGAGCCCGACCAGGCGGGTTCGGGTTTGGGAAACTGAAACGGAGGGGGATGGCAAAATTGGCTGTCGGCTTTGGATTTCTTCCACCCAACGCCCAAAATCCCTTGGTCTTCCTCTTCTTCCTCGCCTCGCCCTTGGCTTTGACTTTGACTTTCTTCACGCCCCCCTTGATTTTGGGCGGTTTCGCCTTGCGGGGTTTCACGGCCCCGTCGCGCCCCGGCCCCGCGTCGGTTTTGGGGGCGCCTTTCTCCGTTTTCTCCTCGGCTTTCAGGAACGCCGCCCGGCTCTCGGCGTCGCGGGCGAATTTCACCCCGATCCCGGCGCCGCCGCCGGTGCCGCCGCCTCCTCCTCCGCCGTCTTTGGTGGTGGTGGTGGAGCTGACGCCCTCCCGGATCAGCACGGACACCTTGGATTGCAGCTTCACCTTCCTGGGCACCGCCGCGGGCGCTTTCGAAAGCGCCGCCGATTCCGCCCCTTCCTTGTGCCCGCCTCCCGTTTTCCCTTTCCTGCCGCTTTTCTCCCGCTGCTTCTCTTTGCTTTTCCCGCTCTCGGCCGCGGCGGGCTCGGCGTAATCCTTAAATTTTTTCTTGTATTTCTCCCTCCCCGTGGGCCTCTCCTCGGGGCGGCTCCGTTTTCTCTCCTTCTCCTTCTTCGCAGGCTCCGCCGCCGGCCTCACCTCGGTTTTCCTGGCCGGGAACTCGGCGTGCTCGCGGTCCGGAAAAAGCCCTCGGAAAAGCCCTTCCCTCGTAGAAAAAATCCGGCAAAAATGGGTTTGGGACGCCAGCCTGGGGGAATGGAAATGTTGGGAAAGGGGAAAAAATTATCCTGGAAAAATGGGGTAAAATGAGCCCCGGAGAAATGGGAAAAAACTCCCAAATGGGAAAAATGAGAAAAATGGGCCGCCTCCTGGAAAAATCCCCAAAATGCCCAAAATGGTGAAAATGCTTCTTCTTCTTCTTCCCCAGGAAGTGCAAGGCCTTGTGCAAATCGACAGAATCCCCCAAACCCGCCGTAATCCTAAATTCCCCTAAATCCCTGTTAAAATATTCAATGATCCTAAAAATTAAAAATTACCAATCATCCAAAAATTATTCAAAAATCCTGAAATGCTCCCAAATCCAGTAAAATCCCAAAAATGGGGAAAAATGGGCGTGGATGACAAAAATGGGAAATCCAAACCTGGCTGAATTTTCCTCCTCAAAATCCCCAAAATGCGGAAAAATGGGGAAAAAAATGGGAAAAATAGGGGTGTCCCCAAATGGAAACCTCCCCAATCCCTCCAAATAGGAAAAATGGGGTTTGAGAGATTTGGGGGTGCTGGGGCCGTGCTGCAGGGGATTGAGGGATGCTCGTTAGGAAATTAAATTAGAGAGACAGCAGGGGAAATTGGGCAAAAATGGGAAAATGGGAAAAATGAAGGAAAAATAGGGAAAACTGGGAAAAAATGGGGAAAAATGGGAAAAATGGGAAAAATGGAAAATGGGGGGAAAAATGGGGAAAAATGGGGAAAAAATGGGGAAAAATGGGGAAAAATGGGGTTTTGTGGGGGGATTTGGGGGTGCCGGGGCCGTGCTGCCCGGGACGGGGATGCTCTACGTGTTCGGGGGTAAGTGGGGCTGCAGAGTGGGAAAAATGGGAAAAAGCCGGGAAAAAATGAAATGGGGGAAAATGGGGGAAAATGAGAAAAATGGAAAATAGGAAAAAATGAAATTAAAATGGGGAAAAATAGGAAAATGGAAAAATGGGAAAAAATGGAAAAATGGGAAAATAGGAAAAAATGGGTCAATAGCCCGGGGGTTCGGCGGAGTTTTCGGGGGTTCTGGATCTTTCTCGAAGTCCTGGCTCAGGCTGTTGTCGTCGTAGATGCCGGCCAAGGTCTCCGAGATGCGGCTGATGCTGTGCGAGACGTCCGGCAGCAGCGCCGGCGCCTCTTCCTCCTCCTCCTCCTCTTCCTCCTCCTCTTCCTCCTCCTCCTCTTCTTCCTCCTCCTCTTCTTCCTCTTCCTCCTCCTCCTCCTCGGGGCTGGGGCTGCTGCGGGACGAGCTGGGGTTGGAGCCCGTGGGGTCGAAGGGATCGTACTTCTGGTCCTGCCGGCCTTCGGCCTCCTTGCCGGGCGAGGAAGAGGAGGCGGCGCCGCTGCCGTACCCAAAATCCGGGGGGGCTCCTCCTCCTCCTCCTCCTCCTCCGCCGCCCGCCAAGGCCGGGTTCTCCTCGTCGGTGGGGTGGAAAGGATCATAAATATCCAGGGAGGGCGAGCGGGGCCGGGCCGAGACGGGCCCGGGGGGGCCCGAGGAAGAGGAGGCGGACGAGGAGGAAGAGCGGGAGGAGGAAGAAGAAGAAGAGGAGGAGGAGGAAGAGGAGGACGACGAGGAAGAATCGGCTTTCTCGGGCGGCTGCGTGCGGCCGGGCTCGTCCCGGCTGGCGGCGGGGGCCTGCGGGGGGCGCTGCTGCTGCTGCTGCTGCGGTTGTTGGGGTCCCCCCGGGGTCCCCCCGCCCGGAGCCGCCGCTCGGGGCCCGCGGGGGCGGCGGGGCCGGCCCGGGCTTGGGGGAGGGGCTCGGCGGGTCCGGTGGGGAGGAGGGGCCAGGGGTCCCGGCAGGGGCCGGGGATGGGGACCCCGGGCACGCGCATGGCAGAGGAGGGAGGAGCCAGGAGGTGACCTGGGGAGGGACAGAGAGAGGGGGGGGTCAGAGGGACACGGGTGTGTCCCCAAAATGTCACATTTCCGTCTGAATTCCACATTTCTACCTAAATTCCACATTTCTGTCTAAATTCCACATTTCTGTCTAAATTCAACATTTCCGTCTAAATTCCACATTTCTGTCTAAATTCAACATTTCTGTCTAAATTCCACATTTCTGTCTGAATTCCACATTTCCAGCCAAAAAAATCCCATTTCCACCCTAAATCCTACAAAGATTCCCTCAAAATTCCCCATTTCCAGTCAAATTCCTCATTTCCACCCTAAATCCCATAAAGATCCCCTCCAAATATCCAATTTCTACCTAAATTCCCCATTTCCAGCCAAAAAATCCCATTTCCACCCTAAATCCCATAAAGATCCCCTCAAAATATCCCATTTCTATCTAAATTCCACATTTCCACCCTAAATCCTATAAAGATCTCCCCAAATATCCCATTTCTATCTAAATTCCAGATTTCTACCCTAAATCCTATAAAGATCTACTCCAAATATCCCATTTCTACCTAAATTCCATTTCCAGCCAAAAAATCCCATTTCCACCCCAAATCCTATGAAGATCTCCCCAAAATATCCCATTTCTACCCAAGTTCCACATTTCCCCCTAAATCCCATAAAGTTCCCTCCAAAAATCCCATTTCTACCTAAATCCCAAAAAAAAATTTTCCTCAAAAATATTCCCCCATTTTTCAGTTAAATTCCCCATTTCCACCCTAAATCCCATAAAGATCCCCTCCAAATATGCCATTTCCACTTAAATTCCTCATTTCCACCCTAAATCCTATAAAAATCCACTCAAAATATCCCATTTTTACCTAAATACCCCATTTCCAGCTAAATTCCCCATTTCCACCCTAAATCCTATAAATATCTCCTCAAAATATCCCATTTCTACCTAAATTCCTCATTTCCACCCTAAATCCCATAAATATCTCCCCAAAATATCCCATTTCTATCTAAATTCCCCATTTCCAGCCTAAATCCCATAAAGATCTCCCCAAAATATCCCATTTCTATCTAAATTCCCCATTTCCACCCTAAATCCCATAAAGATCCCCTCAAAAATATCCCATTTCTACCTAAATTCCCCATTTCCAGCCAAAAAATCCCATTTCCACCCTAAATCCCATAAAGATCCCCTCAAAAATATCCCATTTCTATCTAAATTCCACATTTCCAGCCCAAATCCTATAAAAATCCACTCAAAATATCCCATTTTTACCTAAATACCCCATTTCCAGCTAAATTCCCCATTTCCACCCTAAATCCTATAAAGATCTCCCCAAAATGTCACATTTCTGTCTAAATTCCCCATTTCCAGCCAAAAAATCCCATTTCCACCCTAAACCTCATAAAGATCCCCTCCAAATATCCCATTTCTACCTAAATTCCTCATTTCCACCCTAAATCCCATAAAGATCTCCCCAAAATATCCCATTTCTACCTAAATTCCCCATTTCCACCCTAAATCCCATAAAGATCTCCCCAAATATCCCATTTCTACCTAAATTCCTCATTTCCACCCTAAATCCCATAAAGATCTCCCCCAAATATCCCATTTCTACCTAAATTCCTCATTTCCACCCTAAATCCCATAAAGATCTCCCCAAAATATCCCATTTCTACCTAAATTCCTCATTTCCACCCTAAATCCCATAAAGATCTCCCCCAAATATCCCATTTCTACCTAAATTCCCCATTTCCACCCTAAATCCCATAAAGATCTCCCCCAAATATCCCATTTCTACCTAAATTCCTCATTTCCACCCTAAATCCCCCATTTCTGCCTTAAATCCCCATTTTTAACCCCAAATCCCCCATATCCACTCTAAATCTTACAGAAATCTCCTCAAAAAATCCCATTTCCACCTGAATTCCCCATTTCCACCCTAAATCCCCCATTTTCACCCTAAATCTCCTGTTTCTACTTTAAATCCCCCATTTTTATCCCCAAATTCCCCATTTCCACCCTAAATCCTATAAAACTCCCTTTTCCAAATCCCCAAAATCCACCCCTAAATCCCCCATTTTTGCCTTAAATCCCCCATTTTAACCCCAAATTCCCCATTTCCACCCTAAATCCTCCCAAAATGTCCTGCCACCCTAAAACCTGATCCACCCAAAAACCTCCCCCAAAACCCACCCAAATCACCCCAAAATTCCCCCCCAAACCTCCAAAAAATCCACCCCAAATCTCCCCCAAATGCCCTAAACCCCCAAAATCCATCCAAAACCTCCCCAAATGCTTCCAAATGCCCCAAAATCCCCCAAAATCCAACTCCCAAACCCTCTGAAATCCCAAAAAAAACCCACCCAAATCTCCCTCAAAATCCCCAAAATTTCCCAAAGCCCCAAAATCCCCCCAAACCCCAAAATCCCTCCCAAAATCCAAAATCCAAATCATCCCCCAAACTTCCAATCCCCAAAACCCCCAAAATTTGAAATCCCAAACCCCAAATCCCAAACCCATCCCAAAAATCCACCCAAATCCCCAAATCACTCTAAACCACCCCAAAATCCAAAATCCAAAATGAACCCAAAACCACCCAAATTCCCAAATGAACCCAAAATCCACCCAAAACCACCCCAAAACCACCCCAAAACCTCTCCCAAACCCAAACCCCAAAATGTTCCAAAAATCTCCCCAAATCCTCCAAAATTGAGCCAAAATCCTCCAAAACCCCCAAAATCCAATTTCAAACCCACCAAAATCACCCCCAAAACCCAAAATCACCCCCAACCTCCCCAAAATCCCCCAAACCTCCCCAAACCCCTTCAAATTGAACCAAAAACCCAAACCAAAATCCCACCCCAAAACCCCAAAAATCTCCCAAAATCAACCCAAACCTCCTAAAATCCCCCCAAATCCCCAAAATCCCCCCAAACCTCCCCAAAACCCCCTCAAATCCCCCCAAAATCCACCCAAAACCTCCCCAATCCCATCCCCCAAATCCTAAAAATCCCCCCAAAATCCCCCCTAAATTCCAAATATCCACCCAAACCCACCAAAATCACCCCAAAAACCCCAAAACCCCCAAAACCCCCCAAAATCCCTCCTAAACCCCCAAACCTCCCCAGAGCCCCCAAAATCCACCCAAATGAACCCAAAATCCAAAATCCCCCCCAAAACCTCCCCAAAAATCCCCCCCCCAAAAACCCAAAATCCACCCAAATCCCCCCAAAATCACCCCAAAATTCCCCCAAATCCCCTCAAATGACCCAAAAATCCCCCAAATCCCCCAAAATCCACCCAAACCCTCCCAAAAATCACCCCAAATCCTCCCAAACTACCCCAGATCACTTCCAACCTCCCCCAAAATCCACCCAAATCACCCCAAAATGAACCCAAAACCTCCCAAAACCAAAATCCCCCAAATCCTCCCCAAAGCCCCCAAAATCCACCCAAATCACCCCAAATGTCCCAAAACCACCCCAAAACCTCCCCAAATCCCTCCCAAATCACCCCAAATCACTTCCAACCTCCCCAAAATCCACCCAAATCACCCCAAAATGAACCCAAAACCTCCCAAAATCCACCCAAATCCCCTCAAATCACTTCCAACCTCCCCCAAAATCCACCCAAATCACCCCAAAATGAACCCAAAACCACCCAAATCACCCCAAAATCCACCCCAAAAAGCCCCAAAACCCCGGGAATCCCCCAAAATCCACCTGCTTTGGGCCCTCAAATGACCGCTCCCCCAACCCTCCCCAAAATCCACCCAAATCACCCCAAATGAACCCAAAAACCACCCTGGCCCCCAGATCACTCCAACCCCCCCAAAATCCACCCAAATCACCCCCAAATGTCCCAAAACCACCCAAATCCACCCAAATCCCCCCCAGATCACTTCCAACCTCCCCCAAAATCCACCCAAAACCCCCCAAAATGAACCCAAACCCCAAAAGCCAAAATCCCCACAAATCCCCCCCTAAACCCCCCAAAATCCCAGCCCAAAACCCCCAAAATGTCCCAAACCCCCCCCAACAGAGCCCAACCCCAACCCCAAAACCCCCTGAACCCCAAAAATGGAGCCAAAACCCCAATAAAATGGAACCCAAAAGCCCCAAACCCCCCCAACCCCAAAATGAACCCCCCCAAAAACCCAGGAACCCCGAAACGGAGCTGGGAACCCCCAAAACGGAGCAAAACCCCAAAAGGGACCCCAAAAACCCCTGAACCCTAAAAAAGCCACCCCAAAACCCCCGAACCCTAAAAATGGAGCCCTGGATCCCAAAAATGGAGCCAGGAGCCCAAACGGAGGGAACCCAGAACGGGAGCCAACTCCCAAAAGGGACCCCAAAATGGAGCCCCGGAACCCCAAAGGGACCCCAAAACCCTGAAAACCCCAAAATGGAACCAGGAGCCCCAAAAACGGAGCCCAGAACCCCAAAAAGGGATCCCAAAACCCCCTGAACCCCCAAACCCCTGGGCTGGGAAAAAAAGGAACCCCCTGAACCCATCAAAAAGAGCCAGGAACCCCAAAAATGGACCCCAAAATCCCAAAACCCCCTGAACCCCAAAATGGAAGGAACCCCCAAAAAGGGACCCCAAAATCCCCTGAACCCCCCAAAATGGAGCCAGGAACCCCCAAAACCCTCCTGGAAACCAAAACCCCCCAACCTAAAACGGAGCCAGGAGCCCCAAAAACTGAGCCGGGAACCCCAAATAGGGCCCCAAAAACGGAGCCAGGAACCCCAAAAGGGGCCCCAAAAACGGAGCTGGGAACCCCAAAAAGGGACCCCAAAAACCCCCCCTGAACCCCAAAAATGGAGCCAGGAACCCCGAAAACGGAGCCGGGAACCCCAAAAACCACCCTGAACCCCAAAAATGGAGCCGGGAACCCCCTGAACCCCAAAAATGGAGGCAGGAGCCCCAAAAACAGAGCCGGGAACCCCAAAAGGGACCCCAAAAACCCCCTGAACCCCAAAAATGGAGCCGGGAACCCCAAAAGGGACCCCAAAAACCCCCTGAACCCCAAAAATGGAGCCATGAACCCCCCATGAACCCCAAAAATGGAGGCAGGAGCCCCAAAAACGGAGCCGGGAACCCCAAAAGGGACCCCAAAAACCACCCTGAACCCCAAAAATGGAGCCGGGAACCCCCTGAACCCTAAAAATGGAGCCGGGAACCCCAAAAAGGGACCCCAAACATGGAGCCAGGAAACCCAAAAAGGGACCCCAACCCCAAACCCCAAAAGGGACCCCAAAAATGGAGCCCTGGACCCCAAAATGGGCCGGAAACCCCAAAAAAGGGACCCCAAAAACCACCCTGAACCCCAAAAACGGAGCTGGAACCCCAAAAAGGGACCCCAAAAACCCCTGAACCCCAAAAACGGAGCCGGGAACCCCAAAAAGGGACCCCAAAAACCCCCCTGAACCCCAAAAATGGAGCTGGGAACCCCAAAAACCACCTGAACCCCAAAAACAGAGCCGGGAACCCCAAAAAGGGACCCCAAAAACCACCCTGAACCCCAAAAAAGGAGCTGGGAACCCCCTGAACCCTAAAAATGGAGCCGGGAACCCCAAAAAGGGACCCCAAAAATACAGCCAGGACCCCCAAAAACAGGGCCGGGAACCCCAAAAAGGGACCCCAAAAACCCCCCTGAACCCTAAAAATGGAGCCCTGGACCCCATAAAGGGACCCCAAAAACGGAGCCAGGAGCCCCAAAAACGGAGCCCAGAACCTCCCATGAACCCCAAAAATGGAGCCAGGAACCCCAAAAAGGGACCCCAAACATGGAGCCAGGAAACCCAAAAAGGGACCCCGAAAACGGAGCCAGGAACCCCAAAAAGGGACCCCAAAAATGGAGCCAGGAGCCCCGAAAACAGGGCCGGAAACCCCAAAAAGGGACCCCAAAACCCCCCTGAACCCTAAAAATGGAGCCCTGGACCCCATAAAGGGACCCCAAAAACGGAGCCAGGAGCCCCAAAAATGGAGCCGGGAACCCCAAAAGGGACCCCAAAAACCACCCTGAACCCCAAAAATGGAGCCAGGAACCCCGAAAACGGAGCTGGGAACCCCAAAAGGGACCCCAAAAACCCACCCTGAACCCCAAAAAAGGAGCCTGGAACCCCCTGAACCCCAAAAATGGAGCCGGGAACCCCAAAAAGGGACCCCAAACATAGAGCCAGGAAACCCAAAAAGGGACCCCAAAAATGGAGCCGGGAACCCCAAAAAGGGACCCCAAAAACCACCCTGAACCCCAAAAAACGAGCCTGGAACCCCCTGAACCCCAAAAATGGAGCCGGGAACCCCAAATAGGGACCCCAAAAATCCCCCTGAACCCCAAACATGGAGCCAGGAAACCCAAAAAGGGACCCTGAAAACGGAGCCAGGAACCCCAAAACAGGGCAGGAACCCCAAAACGGACCCCAGGAACCCCAAAATAGGGAGCCCTGGACCCCCCTGAACCCTAAAAATGGAGCCCTGGACCCCATAAAGGGACCCCAAAAACGGAGCCAGGAACCCCAAAAAGGGACCCCAAAAATGGAGCTGGGAACCCCAAAAACCCACCGTGAACCCCAAAAATGGAGCCATGAACCCCCAAAACCCCAAAACCCACCCTGAACCCCAAAACGGGAGCTGGGAACCCCAAAAGGGACCCCCCAAAATCCCCTGAACCCCAAAATGGAGCCCTGGACCCCAAAAATGGAGCCCCCAAATAGGGACCCCAAAACCCACCCTGAACCCCAAAATGGAGCCAGGAACCCCAAATAGGGACCCCAAAAACCCCTGAACCCCAAAAATGGAGCCAGGAACCCCAAAAAGGGACCCCAAAAACCACCCTGAACCCCAAAAAACGAGCCTGGAACCCCCTGAACCCCAAATAGGGACCCCAAAAACCCCCACGAACCCCAAAAATGGAGCCGGGAACCCCAAAAAGGGACCCCAAAACCCCAAAAGGGGACCCCAAAACCCCCCGGAACCCCAAAAAGGGACCCCAAAAACCCCCTGAACCCTAAAACGGAGCCCTGGACCCCAAAAAGGACCCCAAAAGCCCCGAAACGGAGGGAACCCCAAAATGGAGCCGGGAACCCCCAAAAGGGACCCCAAAAACCACCCTGAACCCCAAAAATGGAGCCTGGAACCCCCTGAACCCCAAAAATGGAGCCAGGAACCCCAAAAAGGGACCCCAAAACCCCAAAGCCAGGAAACCCCCTGAACCCCAAAAATGGAGCCGGGAACCCCAAAAAGGGACCCCAAAAACCACCCTGAACCCCAAAAAGGGACCCCAAAAACCACCCTGAACCCCAAAAACGGAGCCAGGAACCCCGAAAACGGAGCTGGGAACCCCAAAAGGGACCCCAAAAACCCCCCTGAACCCCAAAAATGGAGCCGGGAACCCCAAAAAGGGACCCCAAAAACCACCCCTGAACCCCAAAACGGAGCTGGGAACCCCAAATAGGGACCCCAAAAACCCCCACGAACCCCAAAAATGGAGCCATGAACCCCAAAAATGGAGGCAGGAGCCCCAAAAACAGAGCCGGGAACCCCAAAAAGGGACCCCAAAACCCCCCTGAACCCCAAAAATGGAGCCAGGAACCCCGAAAACGGAGCCGGGAACCCCAAAAACCACCCTGAACCCCAAAATGGAGCCCCAAAAACCCCCCAAATGAACCCCAAAAATGGAGGCAGGAGCCCCAAAAACAGAGCCATGAACCCCCAAGAACCCCAAAACCCCCTGAACCCCAAAAATGGAGCTGGGAACCCCAAAAAGGGACCCCAAAACCCCCTGAACCCCAAAAATGGAGCCGGGAACCCCCAAAAGGAACCCCAAAACCACCCAGGACCCCCAAAAACGGAGCCGGGAACCCCAAAAGGGACCCCAAAAACCCCCTGAACCCCAAAAATGGAGCCCCAAAAGGGACCCCAAAACCCAGGAAAAACGGAGCCGCAACCCCAAAAGGGACCCCAAAACCACATGGAACCCCAGGAAACCCCAAAAAGGGATCCCAAAACCCTCCCTGAACCCCAAAAATGGAGCCGGAACCCCAAAAATGGAGCTGGGAACCCCCAAAAGGGACCCCAAAAACCCCCCCTGAACCCTACAACGGAGCCAGGAACCCCAAAAAGGGACCCCAAAACCACCCCTGAACCCCAAAAATGGAGCCGGGAACCCCAAAAGGGACCCCAAAACCCCCTGAACCCCAAAAATGGAGCCCCAAAAAATGGGGCAGGAGCCCCAAAAACAAAGGGAACCCCAAACCCCAAAACCACCCTGAACCCCAAAAAAAGAGGGAACCCCAAAAAAATGGAGCCGGGAACCCCAAAAAGGGACCCCAAAAATGGAGCTGGGAACCCCAAATAGGGACCCCAAAAATGGAGCCGGGAACCCCAAATAGGGACCCCAAAATGGAGCCATGGAGAACCCCAAAAAGCGGAGCCGGAACCCCAAAAGGGACACCAAAAACCCCAAAAAGGGACCCCAAAAATGGAGCCCCAAAACGGAGCTGGGAACCCCAAAACCGACCCCAAAAAACGGAGCCAGGAACCCCAAAAACGGAGCCGGAACCCCTGAACCTAAAAATGGAGCGAACCCCCCAAAGGGACCCCAAAAACCCCCCTGAACCCCAAAAATGGAGCTGGAACCCCAAAAGGGACCCCAAACATGGAGCCAGGAAACCCAAAAGGGACCCTGAAAATGGACCCCAGAACCCCAAAAGGGACCCCAAAATGGAGCCAGAACCCCAAAAACAGGGACCTGAAACCCCCCCAACCCCAAAATGGGACCCCAAAACCCCCTTGAACCCCCCAAAAATGGAGCCCCTCCCCATTCTTGGGGACCCCAAAACGGAGCCAGGGGCCCCAAAAATGGGGTCCCCCCCATTTTGAACCCCCCCCCAATTTTTGCCAGGAACCCCTGAACCCAAAAAGGGGCCCCTCAGCCCCAAAACGGAGCCTCCCCAATTTTGGGATCCCCCCCAAACCCATCCCCATTTTTGGGGTCCCTCCCCCTGAACCCTAAAAATGGACCCCAGAACCCCAAAAAGGGACCCCAAAAACCACCCCTGAACCCCAAAAGTGATCCGCCTCCCAATTTTTGGGATCCCTGAAATTTGGGGTCCCCTCCCCAAAATGGGGATCTGGGTCCCCCCCCCATTTTGGGGTCCCCCCCCAATTTTGGGGTCCCCCTCCCCAATTCTTGGGGTCTCCCCCCCATTTTTGGGGTCCCCCCCCAATTTTTGGGGTCCCCCTCCCCAATTTTTGGGGTCTCCCCCCCATTTTTGGGGTCCCCCCTCCCCATTTTGAGGTCCCCTCCCCAATTTTTGGGGTCCCCCCCAATTTTTGGGTCCCCCCCCCAATTTTGGGGTCCCCCCAATTTTGGGGTCCCTCCCCACATTTTTGGGACCCCCCAATTTTGGGTCCCCCCCCAATTTTGGGGTCCCCCCTCACCTGCTGAGCTGCAGCTGCTCCAGGGCCCCCCCCGGGCCCCCCATGGGCTCCCAAACCTGGGGGGGAAACCGGGGTCAGCACGGACTGGGACAAACTGGGATAAACTGGGATATACTGGGAGGGACTGGGAGGGACTTGGGTATACTGGGATATACTGGGAGGGACTGGGATATACTGGGATATACTGGGAGGGACTGGGAGGGACTGGGATAAACTGGGAGGGACTGGGAGGGGATTGGTATATACTGGGATATACTAGGATATACTGGGAGGGAACTGGGATATACTGGGAGGGACTGGGATATACTGGGAGGGACTGGGAGGGACTGGGATATACTGGGATATACTGGGAGGGACTGGGAGGGACTGGGATATACTGGGAGGGACTGGGATGGACTGGGATATACTGGGAGGGACTGGGATATACTGGGATATACTGGGATGGACTGGGAGGGGACTGGGATATACTGGGAGGGGACTGGGATATACTGGGATATACTGGGAGGGCACTGGGATATACTGGGATGGACTGGGATATACTGGGAGGGGACTGGGATATACTGGGAGGGACTGGGATAAACTGGGATATACTGGGAGGGGACTGGGATATACTGGGATATACTGGGAGGGACTGGGATATACTGGGAGGGGACTGGGATATACTGGGATATACTGGGAGGGACTGGGATATACTGGGAGGGACTGGGATATACTGGGGGGAACTGGGAGGGGACTGGGATAGACTGGGATATACTGGGATATACTGGGATATACTGGGATATACTGGGATGGACTGGGATATACTGGGAGGGACTGGGATGTGACTGGGAGGGACTGGGATATACTGGGAGGGGACTGGGATATACTGGGATATACTGGGAGGGACTGGGATATACTGGGAGGGGACTGGGATATACTGGGATATACTGGGAGGGACTGGGATATACTGGGAGGGGACTGGTATATACTGGGATATACTGGGAGGGACTGGGATGGGACTGGGATGCACTGGGATAAACTGGGAGAGACTGGAATATACTGGGAGGGATCTGGGATAAACTGGGAGGGATCTGGGATAAACTGGGAGGGACTGGGATGGGCTGCAAAGTGAACTGGGATATACTGGGAAGGACTGGGAGTGAACTGGGCTGAACTGGGAGGGACTGGGAGGGGACTGGGAGGGACTGGGATGGACTGGGATAGACTGGGCTGAACTGGGAAGGGAACTGGGCTGAACTGATGTGAACTGGTGAACTGGGGAACTGGTCCCCACTGGACATCACTCACCCAGGTGACCCTCGGGGCCCGGTCCCCCAACACCCAGGTGTCACCAGGTGACATCGGGGGCTCTGGGGACCAGGGGACAGAGGGACATTGGGGACACTTAGGGGACATTGGGGACACACAGGGACATTGGGGGACACTGGGGGACATTGGGGACATTGGGGACCCAGGGGACATTGGGGACCCAGGGGACACCCAGGGGACATTGGGGACATTGGGGACACAGGTGACACAGGACACCACAGGGACACCCACCTGGGACCCACAGGGGACATTGGGGACATTGGGGACAGGGGGACATTGGGGACACCCAGGGGACACCAGACACATTGGGGACACCATTGGGGACATTGGGGACACTGGGGACATTGGGGACATTGGGGACATTGGGGACATTACAGGGGACATTGGGGACACACAGGGGACATTGGGGACACTGGGGACATTGGGGACATTGGGGGGGATTGGGGACATTGGGGGGATTGGGGACACCACAGGGGACACACAGGGGACAATGGGGACATTGGGGACATTGGGGACATTACAGGGGACATTGGGGGCATTGGGGGCATTGGGGGCATTGGGGGCATTGGGGACATTTGGGGACATTGGGGACATTGGGGACATTGGGGACATTGGGGACAGTGGGGACATTGGGGACACACAGGGGACATTTGGGGACATTGGGGACATTGGGGACACACAGGGGACATTTGGGGACACACAGGGGACACCCCAGGGACACACAGGGGCACTGGGGACATTGGGGACAGCCCCAGGTGACACCAGAACCCCCCCAGGGGACACCAGGTGACACTGCCCCTCCCCCCAGGTGACACCAGGTGACATCAGGGACCCCCACAGGTGACATTGGAACCCCTCAGGTGACACAGAACCCCCCCCCAGGTGACACAAGGTGACCTTGGGGACCCCCCCAGGTGACATTGGGGACCCCCCAGGTGACACCAGGTGACACAGGGGACCCCCCCAGGTGACACAGGTGACACAGAACCCCCCCCCCCAGGTGACACCAGGTGACATTGGGGACCCCCCAGGTGACATTGGGACCCCCCAGGTGACATCGGGGACCCCTCAGGTGACCTCGGGGACCCCCCAGGTGACATTGGGGACCCCCCCAGGTGACACCAGGTGACACAGGACTCCCCCCAGGTGTCACCAGGTGACATCGGGGACCCCCCAGGTGACACCAGGTGACATCAGGGATACCCCAGGTGACACAGGTGACACAGGGGATCCCCCCAGGTGTCACCAGGTGACATCGGGACCCCCCCCAGGTGACACAGGTGACACAGGACCCCCCCAGGTGACACAGGGGACCCCACCAGGTGACACAGAACCCCCCCCAGGTGACACAGGTGACATCAGGACCCCCCAGGTGACACAGGACCCCCCCCAGGTGACATTGGGGACCCCCAGGTGACATTGGGGACCCCCCCAGGTGACACCAGGTGACATCGGGGACCCCCCCAGGTGACACCAGGTGACATCGGGGACCCCCCCAGGTGACATCGGGGGGGCCCCCCAGGTGACACAGGACCCCCCCCAAAATACACAGGACACAGGACCCCCCAGGTGACACAGGTGACACACCCAAACCCCCCAGGTGACACAATACCCCCCCAGCAGGTGTCCCCCCCAAACCTTGTCCCCAGGTGACATCACCCCTCAGGTGACACAGGACCCCCTCCAGGTGTCACCAGGTGACATCAGGGATACCCCAGGTGACATTGGGACCCCCCCAGGTGACACAGGTGACATTGGGACCCCCAGGTGACACAGGTGACATTGGGACCCCCGCAGGTGACACCAGGTGACACAGAACCCCCCCAGGTGTCACCAGGTGACATTGGGACCCCCAAATGACACCAGAAAATGCCCCAGGGGACACCAGGTGACATCAGGGACCCCCCTCAGGTGACATTGGGACCCCCCCAGGTGACACAGGGGACATTGGGACCCCCCAGGTGACACAGGACCCCCCCCGCAGGTGTCCCCCCCCCTCACCTTGTCCCCAGGTGACACAGGTGACATCAAACCCCCCCCTCACCTTGTCCCCAGGTGACACAGGTGACATCGGGGGACCCCAGGTGACATTGGGACCCCCCAAAATGTGACACAGGTGACATTGGGACCCCCCAAAAATACCCAGGTGACATTGGGACCCCCCCAGGTGACACAGGTGACATTGGGACCCCCCAGGTGACACAGGTGACACAGGACCCCCCCAGGTGACACAGGTGACATCGGGGACCCCCCCCCCTCACCTTGTCCCCAGGTGACACAGGTGACATTGGGGACCCCTCCAGGTGACATCAAAACACCCCAAAATACCCAAAACATCGGGGACCCCCAAAACACCCAAAAATACATTGGGGACCCCCCCCTACCCCTTGTCCCCAGGTGCCCCCAAAAATACCCCAAAACAGCAGGGCCTTCTGTGGGGGAGGGGAGCAACAGCGGCCTCAGGGCGGGGGGCAAAAACACCCAAAAATACCCAAAATAGCCCAAAAATAGCCCAAAACAGCCCAAAATACCCAAAATACCCCAAAAATACCCCAAAAATACCCAAAAATACCCAAAATAGCCCAAAACAGCCCAAAATACCCAAAATACCAAAAATAGCC
Organism: Emberiza elegans; assembly: GCA_024865655.1. NCBI lineage: Eukaryota > Metazoa > Chordata > Aves > Passeriformes > Fringillidae > Emberiza > Emberiza elegans. The sequence continues at coordinate 661,473 of JALJVW010000131.1, read as the reverse complement.
CAAAAATAGCCCAAAAATAACCCAAAAAATAGCCCAAAAATAGCCCAAAATACCCAAAACAGCCCAAATACCCAAAATAGCCCAAAAATACCCCAAAAATACCCCAAAATACCCAAAATAGCCCAAAATACCCAAAAATAGCCCAAAATACCCAAAACAGCCCAAATACCCAAAACAGCCCAAAAATACCCCAAAAATACCCCAAAACACCCCAAAAATAGCCTAAAAATAGCCCAAAAATACCCAAAACAGCCCAAAAATACCCCAAAAAATACCCAAAATACCCAAAACAGCCCAAAAATACCCCAAAATAGCCCAAAAATACCCCAAAATAGCCCAAAAATACCCAAACCAGCCAAAAAATAGCCCCAAACACCCCAAAAATACCCCAAAACAGCCAAAAAATAGACCAAAATACCCAAAACAGCCCAAATAGCCCAAAAATACCCCAAAAATACCCCAAAACACCCAAAAAATACCATTGCCCAAAACCACCCAAAACAGCCCAAAAATACCCAAAATAGCCCAAAATACCCCAAAATAGCCCACAAACACCCAAAAAATACCCCAAAAATACCCCCAAAAAGCCCCAAAATAGCCAAAAATACCCAAAAATATATCCCAAAATACCCAAAAAATACCCAAAACAGCCAAAAATAAAAATACCCCAAAAATAGCCCCAAAACAGCCCAAAATGCCCCAAAACCCCCAAACAGCCCAAAACAGCCCCAAAATACCCAGAAAAAATACCCCCCCAATTGCCCAAAATACCAAAAATCTCCCCCAAAAAAACCTACCAAAAATTGCCTCAAAATTACCCCAAAACATTCCCAAAAAATCCCCCTCAAAAAGTACCCCCCAAAACAGCCCAAAAATACCCCAAAAATACCCAAAAGTACCCCAAAAATACCCAAAACAGCCCCAAAATCACCCCAAAAATACCCCCAAAACAGCCCACAAACACCCCAAAATAGCCCAAAACACCCCAAAAATACCCAAAACAGCCCAAAATTACCCCAAAATACCCCACAAACACCCAAAAAATACCCCCAAAAATACCCTCAAAATACCCCAAAAATAGCCCAAAATAGCACAAAAATAGCCCCAAAATAGCCAAAAAATACCCAAAAAATACCCAAACCAGCCCAAAACTACCCCAAAAATACCCAAAACAGCCCCAAAAATACCCCAAATACTCCCAAACACCCCAAAACAGCCCAAAGTACCCAAAAAACCCCAAAACAGCCCAAAATCGCCCCCAAACAGCCCAGTCTATCCATTCCCAGTAAAGCCCATTCCCAAAATCCTCCGGGAGTGTCCCAAGGCCCCCAGTCTCCCCCCCAGTCAATCCCAGTCTATCCCAGTCTCACCAGTAGCCCCCAGCCCATTCCCAGCCCATTCCCAGTATATCCCAGTCCCCCCCAGCCCATTCCCAGCCCATTCCCAGTCTATCCCAGCCCATTCCCAGTCAATCCCAGTCTCACCGGTTCCCCCCCCAGCCCATTCCCAGTCACTCCCAGTATATCCCAGTCACTCCCAGTCTATCCCAGTCTCACCAGTAGCCCCCCCAGCCCATTCCCAGCCCATCCCAGTCTATCCCAGTCTCACCAGTTCCCCCCCCAGCCCATTCCCAGCCATTCCCAGTATATCCCAGTCATTCCCAGACTCACCAGTAGCCCCCCAGCCCATTCCCAGTATATCCCAGCCCATTCCCAGTATATCCCAGTCACTCCCAGTCTATCCCAGTCTCACCAGTAGCCCCCCAGCCCATTCCCAGCCCATTCCCAGTCAATCCCAGTCATTCCCAGTCTATCCCAGTCTCACCAGTAGCCCCCCAGCCCATTCCCAGTATATCCCAGCCCATTCCCAGTCACTCCCAGTCTATCCCAGTCTCACCAGTAGCCCCCCCAGCCCATTCCCAGTATATCCCAGCCCATTCCCAGTCAATGCCAGCCCATTCCCAGTCAATCCCAGTCTCACCAGTTCCCCCCCCAGCCCATTCCCAGTCACTCCCAGTCTATCCCAGTGTATCCCAGTCTCACCAGTAGCCCCCCAGCCCATTCCCAGTCATTCCCAGTCTATCCCAGTCTCACCAGTAGCCCCCCAGCCCATTCCCAGCCCATTCCCAGCCCATTCCCAGTATATCCCAGTCCCCCCCAGCCCATTCCCAGCCCATTCCCAGTCTATCCCAGTCTATCCCAGTCTCACCAGTTCCCCCCCAGCCCATTCCCAGCCCATCCCAGTATATCCCAGTCTATCCCAGTCTCACCAGTCCCCCCTCCCAGCCCATTCCCAGTCAATCCCAGCCCATTCCCAGTCACTCCCAGTATATCCCAGTATATCCCAGTCATTCCCAGTCTCACCAGTAGCCCCCCAGCCCATTCCCAGCCCATCCCAGTCAATCCCAGCCCATTCCCAGCCCATCCCAGTCACTCCCAGTCCATCCCAGTCTCACCAGTAGCCCCCCCAGCCCATTCCCAGTCAATCCCAGCCCATTCCCAGCCCATCCCAGTCAATCCCAGTCTCACCGGTTCCCCCCCCAGCCCATTCCCAGCCATTCCCAGTATATCCCAGCCCATTCCCAGTATATCCCAGTCACTCCCAGTCTATCCCAGTCTCACCAGTAGCCCCCCCAGCCCATTCCCAGCCCATTCCCAGTCAATCCCAGCCCATTCCCCAGTCTCACCAGTCCCAGCCCATCCCAGTCCATTCCCAGTCCATCCCAGTCTCCCAGTCTATCCCAGTCTCACCCCCAGCCCATTCCCCCATTCCATTCCCAGCCCATCCCAGTCACTCCCAGTCCATCCCAGTCTCACCAGTAGCCCCCCAGCCCATTCCCAGCCCATTCCCAGCCCATTCCCAGCCCATCCCAGTATATCCCAGTCCATCCCAGTCTCACCAGTAGCCCCCCCAGCCCATTCCCAGCCCATTCCCAGCCCATTCCCAGCCCATCCCAGTATATCCCAGTCACTCCCAGTATATCCCAGTCTATCCCAGTCTCACCAGTAGCCCCCCCAGCCCATTCCCAGTCAATCCCAGCCCATTCCCAGTCAATCCCAGCCCATTCCCAGGCATTCCCAGTCAATCCCAGTCCATCCCAGTATATCCCAGTCACTCCCAGTCTATCCCAGTCTCACCAGTAGCCCCCCCAGCCCATTCCCAGCCCATTCCCAGTCAATCCCAGCCCATTCCCAGCCCATCCCAGTCACTCCCAGTCCATCCCAGTCTCACCAGCAGCCCCCCCAGCCCATTCCCAGCCCATCCCAGCCCATTCCCAGTCACTCCCAGTCTATCCCAGTCTCACCAGTAGCCCCCCCAGCCCATTCCCAGCCCATTCCCAGCCATTCCCAGTATATCCCAGCCCATTCCCCCAGTATAGTCCCCCAGTCATCCCAGTCTCCCAGTCCCCCCCCCATTCTCAGCCCAGTCCCCCCAGCCCAGTCACCCCAGCCCATTCCCAGTCTATCCCCCCAGCCCATTCCCAGCCCATTCCCATCATCCCAGTCACTCCCAGTCTATCCCAGTCTCACCAGTAGCCCCCCCAGCCCATTCCCAGCCCATTCCCAGTCACTCCCAGTCCAGTCCCCAGTCTCACCAGCAGCCCCCAGCCCAGCCCCAGTCAATCCCAGCCCATTCCCAGTCAATCCCAGTCCCCAGCCCATCCCCAGTCCCCCTCCCAGTCCATCCCAGTCTCACCAGTAGCCCCCCAGCCCATTCCCAGCCATTCCCAGCCCATTCCCAGTCACTCCCAGTATATCCCAGTATACCCCAGTCCATCCCAGTCTCACCAGTAGCCCCCCAGCCCATTCCCAGTCACTCCCAGCCCATCCCAGTCACTCCCAGTCCATCCCAGTCTCACCAGCCCCCCCAGCCCATTCCCAGTCACTCCCAGCCCATTCCCAGTATATCCCAGTCTATCCCAGTCTCACCAGCAGCCCCCCCAGCCCATTCCCAGTCACTCCCAGCCCATCCCAGTCACTCCCAGTCCATCCCAGTCTCACCAGTAGCCCCTGGCCGGGCCGCAGGTTCCCCTCAGGCTCCGGGGCTCCCCTGGTCCCCCCCGTCCTCGGCCCCGCCCCCCCCTCATGGGGCCCTCCTCCATGGCCGGCTCCTCCCCCCGGAACGGGGGGATTTTATAACCCAAAATTGGGAATTTGTACCCCAAAGTTGGGAATTTGTACCGAAAATTGGGATTTTATAGCCCAAAATTGGGATTTTATAGCCCAAAATGTTGATTTTGGTACCCAAAATTGGGATTTTGTACCCCAAATTGGGAATTTGTACCCAAAATTGGGATTTTATAACCCAAAATGTTGGGATTTTGTACCCAAAATTGGGATTTTATAACCCAAAATTGGGAATTTGTAACCAAAATTGGGAATTTGTACCCCAAAGTTGGGATTTTGTACCCAAAATTGGGATTTTATAGCCCAAAATTGGGATTTTATACCCCAAAATTGGGAATTTGTACCCAAAATTGGGATTTTATACCCCAAAATTGGGATTTTGTACCCCAAAATTGGGAATTTGTACCCCAAAATTGGGATTTTATAGCCCAAAATTGGGATTTTATATCCAAAATTGGGAATTTATACCCAAAATTGGGATTTTATAGGGAATTTGTACCCAAAACTGGGATTTTATACCCCAAAATGGGGATTTTAAAAATTGGGAATTTGTAACCCAAAATTGGGGTTTGGTACCCAAAATTGGGATTTTGTACCCAAAATTGGGATTTTGTACCCCAAAATTGGGATTTTGTATCCCAAAATTGGGAATTTGGTACCGAAAATTGGGATTTTATAACCCAAAATTGGGAATTTGTACCCCAAAATTGGGAATTTGTACCCAAAATTGGGATTTTATACCCCAAAATTGGATTTTGTACCCCAAAATTGGGATTTTGTACCCCAAAATTGGGATTTCATAGCCCAAAACTGGGATTTTATACCCAAAATTGGGAATTTATAGCCCAAAATTGGGAATTTGTACCCCAAAATTGGGATTTTAGACCCCAAAATTGGAATTTGGTACCCAAAATTGGGATTTTGTACCCCAAAATTGGGATTTTATAACCCAAAATGTGGATTTTGGTACCCAAAATTGGGAATTTGTACCCCAAAATTGGGATTTTATAACCCAAAATTGGGAATTTGGTACCCAAAATTGGGATTTTATAACCCAAAATTGGGAATTTGTACCCCAAAATTGGGATTTTATAACCCAATGTTGGGATTTTATAGCCCAAATTGGGGGTTTCTACCCCCAAACTGGGATTTTATAACCCAAAACTGGGATTTTATAGCCCAAAATTGGGATATTGTACCCAAAATTGGGATTTTGTACCCAAAATTGGGAATTTATAACCCAAAATTGGGAATTTGTAGCCCAAAATTGGGATAGTGTACCCCAAAATTGGGATTTGGTACCCAAAATTGGGATTTGGTACCCAAAATTGGGATTTTATAGCCCAAAATTGGGATTTTATAACCCAATGTTGGGATTTTCTACCCCAAAATTGGGATTTTCTACCCCAAAGTTGGAGTTTTGTACCCCAAAATTGGGATTTTGTGTCCCAAAATTGGGATATTGCACCCAAAATTGGGATTTTGTAACACAAAATTGGGATTTTATAACCCAAAATTGGGATTTTATAGCCCAAAATTGGGATATTGTACCCAAAATTGGGGGTTTCTACCCCAAATTGGGACTTTGTACCCCAAAATTGGGGGTTTCTACCCCAAAGTTGGGAATTTGTAGAACAAAATTGGGAATTTCTACCCTAAATTGGGATTTTGTGCCCCAAAATTGGGATAGTGTACCCCAAAATTGGGATTTTATAACCCAAAATTGGGAATTTGGTACCCAAAACTGGGATTTTGTACCCCAAAACTGGGATTTTATAACCCAAAATTGGGATTTTATAACCCAAAATTGGGAATTTGTACCCAAAATGTGGATTTTGGTACCCAAAATTGGGATTTTAGACCCCAAAATTGGGATTTTTGTACCCCAATGTTGGGATTTTGTACCCCAAAATTGGGACTTTGTATCCCAAAGTTGGGACTTTGTATCCCAAAGTTGGGATTTTGTACCCCAAATTCAGATTTTGTACCCCAAAATTGGGATTTTGTACCCCAAATTCTCCCTCTGGTGAAATTCCCAAATTTTCCCCTTTTTTCCCAGTCTGAATTTTCCTTTTTCAGTCTCAAAATCTCAATTCTTGCCCTGAATTTCTTTTTCCTGTACTAAATTCCTACCCCAAATATCCCCAAATCCTGCCCCAAATTCCACCTCAGTCCCCACTTTTACCCCAAAATTCTCAATTTCTCCCAAAAATCCCCAATTCCCATCCCAAAATTCTCCTCCTTCTCCTAAACCCCCACCCCAAACATCCCAAATCCTGCCCCAGACCCCATTTTTACCCCAAAATCCCCAATTTCTCCCCCAAACCCTCAATTCTTGCCCCCAAATCCCCTCCCCGTCCCCCCCAAATTTTTTTTTTCCCTAAATCCTCAATTTCTCCCTCAAAATCCCATCCCAAATTCTCGTTTCCCACCCCAAATTCCTCCCCTCATCCCAAATCTCCTCTTCTGATCCCAAATCCCTCTGTTCCTGCCCCTGACCCCACCTCTGGATCCCAAATGTGCCTTTTTTAGCCCAAACCCCTTCCTGTACCCAAAATCCTCCGTTTCTCACCCAAATCCCCTCCCCAAACCCCAAATCCTCATTTTCTTCCCCCAAATCCCTCCCAGAACCCCAAAATTTTCATTTCTATCCCCAAATTCCCTTCCTGCACCCCAAATCCCCTCCTCGAACCCCAAATCCCTCCCAGAACCCCCAAATCCTTCCCAGAACCCCAAAATTTTCATTTTCTACCCCCAAATTCCCTTCCCGCACCCCAAATCCTCCATTTTTTACCCCAAATCCCCTCCTCGAACCCCAAATCCTCCTTTTCTTCCCCCAAATCCTTCCCAGAACCCCCAAATTCCCCATCCCACCCCAAATTCTCCTTTTCTTCCCCCAAATCCCTCTCAGAACCCCAAAATCTTCAAATCCCTCTCAGAACTCCCAAATCCTCCTCCCTGCACCCCAAATTCTCCTTTTCTTCCCCAAATCTCCCAGACCCCCCAAATCCCCTCCCTGCACCCTAAAATTCCCCATCCCACCCCAAATCCTCCCTTTTTTACCCCAAATCCTCCCTTTTTTACCCCAAATCCTCCCCCCAAATCCTCCCTTTTTTACCCCAAATCCTTCCCAGAACCTCCAAAATCCCCATCCCACCCCAAATCCCCTCCCCTCACCCCAAATCCTCCTTTTCTTCCCCCAAATCTTCCTTTTCTTCCCCCAAATCCCTCCCAAAACGCCAAATTCCCCATCCCACCCCAAATCCCCTCCCCGAACCCCAAATCCCCTCCCCACATCCCAAATCCTCCTTTTTTTGCCCCAAATTCCCCATTCCACCCCAAACCCCTCAATCTCCCCCAAATCCTCCCTTTTCATTTGCCCCTCAGCAAATCCCACCCCAAATCCCCCTCAATCTCCCCTAAATCCCCTCAATATTCCCCAAACCCCAAATCCCACCCCCAAATCCCCTCAATCTCCCCCAAATCCTCCCTTTTCGGCCCCGAATCCCCAAATCCCACCCCAAATCCCCTCAATCTCCCCCAAATCCCCTCAATATTCCCCAAACCCCCTCAGCTCCCTCCTCCCCTCAATCTCCCCCAAATCCTCCCCTTTTCATTCCCCAAAACCCCCTCATCCCACCCCAAATCCCCTCAATCTCCCCCAAATCCTCCCTTTTCGGCCCCGAATCCCCAAATCCCACCCCAAATCCCCTCAATCTCCCCCAAATCCCCTCAATATTCCCCAAACCCCCTCAGCTCCCTCCTCCCCTCACGCCCCCTCCCCATCTCCCCCCGCCCCCTCCCGCCCCCCGAATCCCCCCCAAACGCCGCCGTTCCCGCCCCAAACCACCGCCAACCTCCTTTTCTCCCTTCTCCCCACCCCGAACTCTCCCTCACGACCCCCGTCGCCATTCCGGACCCCCTCAGGACCCCCAAAACCGCCCCAAATCCCCCCGACCCCCGCCCGGGCCCGGCCGCCATTTTACCGCGGCTCCTCCGCTCCCTCCGCTGGGGGGCGTGGCCGCGCGGTGCATGACGGGTAGCGCCGCCTACCGGGTGGGAGGACCCGCGCCGCGCGCCGTTGCCAGGCGACGCCGCCAGCGTGGCCACGCCCCCATGGCGTGACCACGCCTCCACGCTCAACCACGCCCAATCACAGCCGCTCCTCCCTCCGCTAGACCACGCCCCCGCTTTGGCCCCTCCCCCTTTCTGCTACGTATTGGAAGTGGGCGCTCGCGCATGGGGGCGGGGTTTGAATAGATTAAAGGAGGCCACGCCCCTTGGAAGCGGAGGTGGATTTGGGGGCTTCGGGAGGGGATTTGGGGGGTCCTGAGGGGATTTTGGGGGTCCCGGGTGCATTTTGTGGGGTCCCGAGGAGGTTTTGGAGGGATTTCAGGTGCATTTTGGGAGGTCCCGAGGAGATTTTAGGGCGTTCTGAGGGGATTTTAGGGGGTCCCGGGTGCATTTTGGGAGTCCCGAGGGATTTTGGGGGGTCCTTGGTGTGATTGGGGGGGTCTCGAGGGGATATGGGGGGGTCGTTGGTGCGTTTGGGAGATCCCGAGGAGATTTTGAGGAGTCTCGAGAGGGTTTTGGGGGGTCCCAAAGGGATTTTTGGGGGGTCCCGAGGGGATTTTGGGGGGTCCTTGGTGTGTCTGGGAGGTCCCGAGGGGATTCTGGGGGTCCTGGCTGCATTTTGGGGGGGTCCCGAGTGCGTTTTGGGAGGTCCCGAGAGGATTTTGGGGGGTCCCGAGGGGATTTGGGGGGGTCCCAGATGCATTTTGGGGGTCCCAAGAGGATTTTGGGGGTCCCGAGGAGATTTTGGGGGGTCCCGAGGGGATTTTGGGGGTCCCGAGGGGATTTTGGGGGGTCCCGAATGTGTTTTGGGGAGTCCCGAGGGGATTTTAAGGGGGGTCCCGAGGGAATTTTTGGGGGTCCTGGATACATTTTGGGGGAGATTGGAGGGTCCTAGGCAGCTCCCAAAGGGGGGTGAGAATTTTGGGGGTCTGAGACCCCCCCTCAAGTCATCTGACCCCCCAAAATCTGACCCCTTCCATTCCACGACCCCCCCAAATCTGACCCTCCCCCAAATCTTGTGCCCCCCCACAATCCCATTCACCCCCTGGTCCTGCCCCCATTTTCCCCCAAAATCCCCCCCAGACCCCTCCCAAACACCCCCTACCCCCTTGCTGACCCCCCAAATTCCCCCCTTTTCCTCCCAAAAAACTCACAGAGCCTTGGGAACAATTAAAATGTCTCAACAGCGCCCACAACGAGTCACAAAATGCGGTAGAAAAGGGGGGGACTCCCAGTTCTCACCCTAAAACCCCAATTTTCCCCTGGGGGATGTCCCGGCCTCACCCTTCCCCACCCCAAAATTCCCTTTTCTGCCCCATTCCTTCTCTTTCCCCCCTCAATCCAAATTTTCCACCTTATGGACCCCAAATCCTGCTCCCGGATTCCCAAATTTCCCCATTCTCACACCAAAAATCCCCCATTCCCACCCCAAATCCCTCCCGATGCCCACACGGCCAAATCCCCAAATCCTTCTCGATCCCATCCACCGAATCCCCCCAATTTCGGCTGTTTCTGCCCCAAATCACCCCAGACCCCACTTTTTCCTTCTCCCCCTCACAAGCTCCCCCTCAGGACCCTTTTCAAGCCCTCAAACCCCCCCAAAATCCCCCAAAACCACCCCGATCCCCCCCGAACCCCACCCAGGCCCTGCCGCCGTCTGCCCGCGCGCCTTCCTGGCCTTGCAAAAATAAAATTTACAGGAATAAAACGTGAAATTTTCCATCTTTTTTCCTCAGACGTCTTGTCCCAAAAAAGCAATTTATTCAGGGAAACATTTAGAGCAGGACCCTGGCCGTGGGACTCTTGGGCTCCTGTCCTTTGTCTTGCAATTTTCCCTTTTTTCCTCACGTTTCCTATCTTTTTTCCCTGTTGAATTGCTGTTCAACTGTTAAAATTTTAAAAACAAGTGATTGGCGTTTTTCGCGTATCTGGTGCGAGTGCCTCGATCCTTTCTTTAAAAAAATATCTCGCGTACGTAGTTTTTATTTTAACATTATGTTATAACTTTAAACTGTATTTGAGAAAATACGTACAGCAAAATGTGGGGGAGGTCCTGACCCAGTGTTGGCTCAAGATTTGGGGTGAGGGGATCCCCAAAATCGGAAGGAATCCAAAGGAAAGATGCTTGGCGGGGGTGAAAAATGCGTATTTTATGATCGGCTTTTCGCAAATATTAAAAGGAATATTGTATGTGTTGGGTTAGAAAGTAATGCTGCATTAATTCTCTTAAGTAGCGTGTTAAATACGGTTTTAGGTTATAAAAATTGTTAAAATTTTACAATTTTTATAAAATTGTATGATTTATAAAAAATTTTACAATTTTTATAAAACGATGCTGTGTAGGATACTCTTTTTAAAGAAAGGTCTCGCAGCGAGATGGCAGCCACAGGACGCCCAAATTTTCCAGAGAAAAAGAATTTATTGCCCCATTTTTGGAAGAAATGAACTTCTTCCCACCTCGAAGGTGCTGTCGGGATTCAGAGGGAGAAGCTGAGGATGACCAGACAGAATCCTGGGTTTGGATGGAATTTCTGCATCATTTATGAGGGGTATGAATGTGCAACAGGCCGTTGTTTTTGAGGGTTAATCCTCTGTTAAATGCGTCCTTTTTCGGACAAAAAAAGTAAAAAGTACCCAGAAAAAGTACCCAGACCTCATATTGTCCTAATTCAATTTATCCAAATCATTACCCTAATCGTAATAACCGTTTTATTACTATGGAACTTTTAACATTTTAAACCATTTTAAAACCCAAGCGCTCGGCGTTTTTCACACCGGATTGGCGGCATCGGGGGAGCCAAGGGGAGGAAAAGGGGGAGGAACTCGAAGGTCTGGAGTCATTTCTGGGAACCGGGGCGTTGGTTTCAGTGCCCGAGGGCACTCGGGGAAGGGAGGGAGCTGCTGCCGCCCACGCTCCTGGGGCACCCCGAGCAAACCCCGAGATCCCCTCAGAAAAGGACGAAGCCGCTCGGAGTTAAATCTCAGCTCCAGGTATTCGGCGATCCGGAAAGTTTGGGGGTTTTTATTTTTACCATCGTTCTGTTTAAAGTTCTCCATTAAAGCTCTGGAGACAGGCGTCGCTTTGGCTTTTTTGAGAGGGGCCGGGTTGTAAATTTTCCGGTTTGTCAACTTCTCAGCGTGGCGCTAGATGTAATTTTCTGTAGCAGTGAGGGTTATTCTAGCCAAGCGTTAATACACAGAGCATTGTTCTAATTTTTATTCTTTTTTTAATCCTTTTATTTATTTATCATTGCTTTATTTATTGTTTTATTGCTTCCTTTTTCTACTTCTGACCAACCTCGAGGCCGCTGCTCAACCCCAACCACCGTGCTGCTGTTTCGGTTTCCCGCCTTTTGCGGCTTTCCCAAAACCCTCTGATTTTAAGGATTCCCACACCCGCACGCCCCCTCCCATCATTGGGGTCCCCACTCGATATTTGGGGACCCAAAATTGTCCTCGGCGCCCCCTCTCCCCCTTTTTTTTGGGGGGGGGGGAAGCGTTGGGGTGCCTGCCCCAACCTCCCCCCCCCAGGATATTTTTACCTCAAAATGTTCAATTCCTGCCCCTCTCCTTTAAAAAAAAACCCCAAAATTTGTCTCCCCCCCCCCTCCAAAAGTTGGAGTCATCCCGTTAGAGATACGTAATGAGGTGATTAATTGCTTTCGCAATTAAGGGATGACTGCCATGGGAATATGAAATTTTCTTTTATCGATGGGCAGGTCGGATCTTGTGTTTTGCTGTTGGCAAAAGGTGGGCACAGACACTTTCCTGTTGCTTTTTCCTTATTTAGTCCTTTTCTGGAATTTCTGTTAAGGTTGGATAAACTTTTTGCTTTTGGTTTTTTGGGGGTTTTTTTGGTTTTTTTTTTTTAGGAAGGAGCCGTTTCTCACCTTGGGAAGAAATCCCAGAGCTGAGAGGATGGCAAGGGAGCAGGACCAGAAATCTCGGGATTTCTGGATCTCCAACACGACCTGGAGCACCCCCCTGGAGCACCACGGGTGAGGCTGGGGGGACACCAGAGGGACCCTCGGGGTGCTGGGGGGAGCAGCTCTGGGTGGGATCTTCATCCAGGGCTGGGATCATCTCCAGGGGTTGGGATCATCTCCAGGGTTTGGGATCATCTCCAGGGGTTGGGATCATCTTCAGGGGTTGGGATCATCTCCAGGCTTTGGGATCATCTCCAGGGCCTGGGATCATCTCCAGATTTGGGATCATCTCCAGGGCCTGGGATCATCTCCAAGGGTTGGGATCATCTCCAGAGGTTGGGATCATCTCCAGATTTGGGATCATCTCCAGGGCCTGGGATCATCTCCAGGGCTTGGGATCATCTCCAGGGCTTGGGATCATCTCCAGGGGTTGGGATCATCTCCAGATTTGGGATCATCTCCAGGGCTTGGGATCATCTCCAGGGGTTGGGATCATCTCCAGGTGTTGGGATCATCTCCAAGGGTTGGGATCATCTCCAGAGGTTGGGATCATCTCCAGGGGTTGGGATCATCTCCAGGCTTTGGGATCATCTCCAGATTTGGGATCATCTCCAGTGGTTGGGATCATCTCCAGCGCCTGGGATCATGACCAGGGCCTGGGATCATCTCCGGGGTTTGGGATCATCTCCAGGGCTGGGATCATCTCCAGGGTCTGGGATCATCTCCAGATTTGGGATCATCTCCAGGGTCTGGGATCATCTCCAGGGCTGGGATCATCTCCAGGGGTTGGGATCATCTCCAGGGTTTGGGATCATCTCCAGGGGTTGGGATCATCTCCAGGGGTTGGGATCATCTCCAGGGCTGGGATCATCTCCAAGGGTTGGGATCATCTTCAGGGCTTGGGATCATCTCCAGGAGTTGGGATCATCTCCAGATTTGGGATCATCATCTCCAGGGCTTGGGATCATCTCCAGGGCTTGGGATCATCTCCAGGGGTTGGGATCATCTCCAGGGCTTGGAATTATCTCCAGGCTTTGGGATCATCTCCAGGGGTTGGGATCATCTCCAGACTTGGGATCATGACCAGGGCTTGGGATCATCTCCAGGCCTTGGGATCATCTCCAGGGGTTGGGGACCATCTCCAGGGCTTGGAACCATCTCCAGTGCCTGGGATCATCTCCAGGGGTTGGGGACCATCTCCAGTGCCTGGGATCATCTCCAGGATCTGGGATCATCTCCAGGGCTTGGAACCATCTCCAGGGCTTGGGACCATCTCCAGGGCTTGGGACCATCTCCAGTGCCTGGGACCATCTCCAGGGCTTGGAATCATCTCCAGGGCTTGGAACCATCTCCAGGGCTTGGGACCATCTCCAGTGCCTGGGATCATCTCCAAGGGTTGGGATCATCTCCAAGGGTTGGGATAATTTTCAGGGGTTGGGATCACCTCCAGGGTTTGGGACCATCTCCAGGGCCTGGGACCATCTCCAGTGCCTGGGATCATCTCCAGGGGTTGGAATCATCTCCAGGGCTTGGGATCATCTCCAGGGGTTGGAATCATCTCCAGACTTGGGATCATCTCCAGGGCTTGGAACCATCTCCAGTGCCTGGGATCATCTCCCAGTGCTCCCAGCCCCTCCTGGGGACCCCACCCCACCTCACGCCGGGACCCTCCTGTCCCCCCAGGCTTATCAGGGACTGCTTTATCAAAGGGCTGGTTTATCAGGGGCCTGGCATCAAAGTTGGTTTATCAGGGGCTGGTTTATCAAGGGGTCTGGCTCCCTCAGGACTGGCTTATCAGGGGTTGGTTTTATCAGCAGGTTGGTTTATCAAGGGGCTGTCTTATCAAGGGGATGGCCTATCAGGGAGTTGGCTTATCAAGAGCTGGTTTATCAGGGGCTGGTTTATCAAAGGGCTGGCTTATCAAGGGGCTGGGTTATCAGGAGCCTGGCTTATCAGGGGGCTGGTTTATCAAAGGGCTGGCTTATCAGGGGTTGGTTTATCAGCAGGTTGGTTTATCAAGGGGCTGTCTTATCAAGGGGATGGCCTATCAGGGAGTTGGCTTATCAAGAGCTGGTTTATCAGGGGCTGGTTTATCAAAGGGCTGGTTTATCAGGACCCTGGCTTATCAGGAGTTGGTTTATCAGGAGGTTGGTTTATCAAAAGCTGGCTTATCAGGGGGCTGGTTTATCAGGGGCCTGGTTTATCAGGGGTTGGCTTATCAGGATATTGCTTTATCAAGGGTCTGGCTTATCAAGTGCCCAGTTTATCAGAGGGTTGGCTTATCAGGAGGTTGGTTTATCAGAGGCTGGCTTATCAGGGGGTTGGCTTATTAAGGGGTTGGTTTATCAGGGGTTGGCTTATCAAGGGCTTGGCTTATCAGGGGTTGATTTATCAGGAGATTGGCTTATCAAGGGGCTGGCTTATCAAGGGCTTGGTTTATCAGGAGGTTGGTTTATCAAGAGCTGGTTTATCAGGGGCTGGTTTATCAAAGGGCTGGTTTATCAGGAGCCTGGTTTATCAGGAGTTGGTTTATCAGGAGGTTGGCTTATCAAGGGGCTGGCTTATCAGGAGCCTGGCTTATCAGGGAGTTGGCTTATCAAGAGCTGGTTTATCAGGGACTGGTTTATCAAAGGGCTGGTTTATCAGGAGCCTGGCTTATCAGGGGTTGGTTTATCAGGAGGTTGGTTTATCAAGGGGCTGTCTTATCAAGGGGATGGCCTATCAGGGAGTTGGCTTATCAAGAGCTGGTTTATCAGGGGTTGGTTTATCAAGGGGCTGGCTTATCAGGAGCCTGGCTTATCAGGGGTTGGTTTATCAGGAGGTTGGTTTATCAAGGGGCTGTCTTATCAAGGGGATGGCCTATCAGGGAGTTGGCTTATCAAGAGCTGGTTTATCAGGGGCTGGTTTATCAAAGGGCTGGCTTATCAGGAGCCTGGTTTATCAGGAGTTGGTTTATCAGGAGGTTGGCTTATCAAGGGGCTGGCTTATCAGGACCCTGGCTTATCAGGGGTTGGTTTATCAGCAGGTTGGTTTATCAAGGGGCTGTCTTATCAAGGGGCTGGCCTATCAGGGAGTTGGCTTATCAAGAGCTGGTTTATCAGGGGCTGGTTTATCAAAGGGCTGGCTTATCAGGAGCCTGGTTTATCAGGAGTTGGTTTATCAGAAGGTTGGCTTATCAAGGGGCTGGGTTATCAGGAGCCTGGCTTATCAGGAGGTTGGTTTATCAAAAGCTGGCTTATCAGGGGGCTGGTTTATCAGGAGCCTGGTTTATCAGGGGTTGGTTTATCAGGAGGTTGGTTTATCAAAAGCTGGCTTATCAGGGGGCTGGTTTATCAGGGGCCTGGTTTATCGGGGGTTGGCTTATCAGGATATTGGTTTATCAAGGGTCTGGCTTATCAAGTGTCCAGTTTATCAGAGGGTTGTCTTATCAGGGAGCTGGCTTATCAGGAGGTTGGTTTATCAGAGGCTGGCTTATCAGGGGGTTGGCTTATTAAGGGGTTGGTTTATCAGGGGCTGTCTTATCAAGGGGATGGCTTATCAGGGGTTGGTTTATCAGCAGGTTGGCTTATCAAGGGGCTGTCTTATCAAGGGGATGGCCTATCAGGGAGTTGGCTTATCAAGAGCTGGTTTATCAGGGGCTGGTTTATCAAAGGGCTGGCTTATCAGGACCCTGGTTTATCAGGGGTTGGTTTATCAGGAGGTTGGTTTATCAAAAGCTGGCTTATCAGGGGCCTGGTTTATCAGGGGTTGGCTTATCAGGATATTGGTTTATCAAGGGTCTGGCTTATCAAGTGTCCAGTTTATCAGAGGGTTGTCTTATCAGGGAGCTGGCTTATCAGGAGGTTGGTTTATCAGAGGCTGGCTTATCAGGGGGTTGGCTTATTAGGGGGTTGGCTTATCAAGGGGCTGGCTTATCAGGGGCTGGTTTAGCAAAGGGCTTGGTTTATCAGGAGGTTGGTTTATCAGGGGCTGGCTTATCAGGGGGCTGGCTTATCAAAAGGCTGGCTTATTAAGGGGTTGGCTTATCAGGGGCTGGCTTATCAGGGGCTTGGCTTATCAGGGGTTGGTTTATCAGGAGATTGGCTTATCAAGGGGCTGGGTTATCAAGGGGCTGGCCTATCAGGACGTTGGCTTATCAAAGGCTGGCTTATCAGGGACTGGCTTATCAAAAGGCTGGCTTTTCAGAGGCCTGGTTTATCAGGGGTTGGCTTATCAGGAAGTTGTCTTATCAAGGGACTGGCTTATCAAGGGCTGGTTTAGCAAAGGACGGGCTTATCAGGGGTTGGTTTATCAGGGGTTGGTTTGTTAGGGGGCTGGCTTATCAGGGGTTGGCTTGTCAGGGGCTGGCTTATCAGGGGTTGGCTTGTCAGGGGCTGGCTTATCAGGGGTTGGCTTATCAACAGTTGGCTTATCAGGGGTTGGCTTATCAACAGTTGGCTTATCAGGGGCTGGCTTATCAGGGGCTGGTTTATCAAGGGCTGGTTTATCAGGGGCTGGCTTATCAGGGGGCTGGTTTATCAAGGGGCTGGTTTATCAGGGGTTGGCTTATCAACGGTTGGTTTATCAAGGGGCTGGCTTATCAGGGGCTGGCTTATCACCACCCATATCAGGGTTGTTAGGAGCGTGTGCCTGTGGCAGCAGCGAGGCCCCTGTCCCTGTCCGTCTGTCCCTTCTCCGTCCCTCCTTGTGTTTCAATAAATCTCTGGAATTTTAAAAACGGAGCCGTCGTTCCTCAAACTCCCGAGCCGGGGCCATCCCGGGATCGGGGATTTCGGGGATTTTCCAAATCCGGGTCAGTTTTGGGTCCGTTCGCTCGCGGTTCTCTGGCACGAATTTGGGGAAGGGTTAAAAATAGGGAAGGAAGGGGCGGGGCTTGGGAAAGCTGCGGTGAAAGTGAAAGTTCTCGTGGATTTTGGGAATGATCGGCTCCGCTGACCCTGAGGAGGTCGTTGGGGAGAGGGGAAAGAGCCCCGGCTGTGCTGGGAACACTGGGAGAGCCTGGAGTGGGGGCAGAAGGTTCTGGAACCGGGGAGAGCCTGAGCTGAGGAGATTTGGGAGCTGAGGAGATTTGGGAGCTGAGGGGATTTGGGAGCTGAGGAGATTTGGAGATCCCGGAGCTGAGGAGATCCCGGAGCTGAGGAGATTTGGGAGCTGAGGAGAGCCCAGAGCTGAGGAGATTTGGGAGCTGAGGAGATTTGGGAGCTGAGGAGATCCCGGAGCTGAGGAGATCCCGGAGCTGAGGAGATCCCAGAGCTGAGGAGATCCCAAGTCAGGATGGGGTTGAGCACCAGCTGCTTTGTGAAAATCCGGGTTATCAACAAGACCCAGAGCATCATCCTGAACAACCCCAGGTGAGGCTGGGGGGACACCAGAGGGACCCTCGGGGTGCTGGGGGGCAGCTCCAGATGGGATCTTCATCCTGGGCTGGGATCATCTCCAGACTTTGGGATCATCTCCAGGCTTTGGGATCATCTCCAGGCTTTGGGATCATCTCCAGGCTTTGGGATCATCTCCAGGCTTTGGGATCATCTCCAGGCTTTGGGATCATCTCCAGGCTTTGGGATCACCTCCAGGGTTGGGATCATCTCCAGGGTCTGGGATCATCTCCAGGGTTGCTTTGGGATCATCTCCAGGGTTGCTTTGGGATCACCTCCAGGCTTTGGGATCATCTCCAGGCTTTGGGATCATCTCCAGGGTCTGGGATCATCTCCAGGGTTTGGGATCATCTCCAGGCTTTGGGATCATCTCCAGAGCTTGGGATCATCTCCAGGCTTTGGGATCATCTCCAGGGGTTGGGATCATCTCCAGGGTCTGGGATCATCTCCAGGGTTTGGGATCATCTCCAGGGTTTGGGATCATCTCCAGGGTCTGGGATCATCTCCAGGGTTAGGGATCATCTCCAGGGCTGGGATCATCTCCAGGGTTTGGGATCATCTCCAGGGTTTGGGATCATCTCCAGACTTTGGGATCATCTCCAGGGCTGGGATCATCTCCAGGGTTTGGGATCATCTCCAGGGCTGGGATCATCTCCAGATTTGGGATCATCTCCAGTGATTGGGATCATCTCCAGGGTCTGGGATCATCTCCAGGGTTTGGGATCATCTCCAGGGTTTGGGATCATCTCCAGGTGTTGGGATCATCTCCAGGGTCTGGGATCATCTCCAGGGTTTGGGATCATCTCTAGAGGTTGGGATCATCTCCAGGCTTTGGGATCATCTCCAGGGCCTGGGATCATCTCCAGGGTCTGGGATCATCTCCAGGGTTTGGGATCATCTCCAGGCTTTGGGATCATCTCCAGGGTTTGGGATCACTCCAGGGTCTGGGATCATCTCCAGGCTTTGGGATCATCTCCAGGCTTTGGGATCATCTCCAGGGTTTGGGATCATCTCCAGGGCTGGGATCATCTCCAGGGTTTGGGATCATCTCCAGGGTCTGGGATCATCTCCAGGGTCTGGGATCATCTCCAGGGTTTGGGATCATCTCCAGGGCTTGGGATCATCTCCAGGGTCTGGGATCATCTCCAGGGGCTGGGATCATCTCCAGGGCTTGGGATCATCTCCAGGGTCTGGGATCATCTCCAGACTTTGGGATCATCTCCAGGCTTTGGGATCATCTCCAGGGCTTGGGATCATCTCCAGGGGCTGGGATCATCTCCAGGGTCTGGGATCATCTCCAGGGTTTGGGATCATCTCCAGGGTCTGGGATCATCTCCAGGGTTTGGGATCATCTCCAGACTTTGGGATCATCTCCAGGGCTGGGATCATCTCCAGATTTGGGATCATCTCCAGGACTTGGGATCATGACCAGGGGTTGGGATCATCTCCAGGGTTTGGGATCATCTCCAGGGTTGGGATCATCTCCAGGGTTTGGGATCATCTCCAGGGTTTGGGATCATCTCCAGGGCTGGGATCATCTCCAGGGTTTGGGATCATCTCCAGTGATTGGGATCATCTCCAGGCTTTGGGATCATCTCCAGGGTTTGGGATCATCTCCAGGGTCTGGGATCATCTCCAGGCTTTGGGATCATCTCCAGGTTTTGGGATCACCTCCAGGGTCTGGGATCATCTCCAGGCTTTGGGATCATCTCCAGGGTCTGGGATCATCTCCAGGGCTGGGATCATCTCCAGGGCTTGGGATCATCTCCAG
Source organism: Emberiza elegans (assembly GCA_024865655.1). Classification (NCBI taxonomy): domain Eukaryota; kingdom Metazoa; phylum Chordata; class Aves; order Passeriformes; family Fringillidae; genus Emberiza; species Emberiza elegans. The sequence continues at coordinate 642,200 of JALJVW010000131.1, read as the reverse complement.
GCCTGGGATCATCTCCAAGGTTTGGGATCATCTCCAGGGCTTGGGATCATCTCCAGGCCTGGGATCATCTCCAGGGTTTGGGATCATCTCCAGGGTCTGGGATCATCTCCAGGGTCTGGGATCATCTCCAGGGTCTGGGATCATCTCCAGGGTTTGGGATCATCTCCAGGGTTTGGGATCATCTCCAGGTTTTGATCATCCTGCTCTTTTCTCTTGCCCTTTTGTTTCCCTTTTCCCCCTCACATTTCCCACCCTTTTCTCCCCTTGTTTCATACCTTTCCTTCTCACATTTCTGGTCCTTTTCATTCAGTTTTACTGTCCTTTTTTCCTTTCATTTCCTGCCCTTTTTCTCCCTTCATATTTCCCACCCTGTCCTCCCCTCATGTTTCTCACTTTCCCCGTCACGTTTCCTGCCCTTTACCCCTCACATTTTCTGCCCTTTTTCCTCTCACATTTTCTGCCTTTTTTTCTCTCATTTCCCACCCTTTTTACCCTCACATTTCCTGCCCTTTTCTCCCCATAAATGCATGGTAGGGTTCCCATAGCCTGGTCCGGGGTGACAGGACCCCCTAAAATCCCCCAACCCTCCCCCATAATAGGGGTCCCCTCTCTATGGTACCCCCAATGACACACAGCGCCCCCTGGCGGCCAGGAGGTTTTATTACCCCCCCAAAACAACCCCATAAATTGGGGTGGGGGGTCCCATCCCCGGGGTCGGGGGGTGTCAGGACCCCCCAAAATCCCATAAATATAGGGTGGGGGGTCCCATGCCTGGGATAGGGGAGGTCTGGACCTCCCAAAATCCCCAAAATCCCCCAACCCCCTCCATAATAGGGGTCCCCTCTCTATGGTACCCCCCCAATGACACACAGCGCCCCCTGGCGGCCAGGAGGTTTTATTACCCCCCCAAAACAACATCAAAAATTGGGGGTGGGGGTCCCATCCCTGGGGTCGGGGGGTGTCAGGACCCCCCAAAATCCCATAAATGGGAATTTTGGGTCCCATAATTGTGAGGTCAGGACCCCCCCAAACCCCCCCCATAATAGGGGTCCCCTCTCTATGGTACCCCCAATGACACACAGCGCCCCCTGGCGGCCAGGAGGTTTTATTACCCCCCCAAAACAACCCCATAAATTGGGGGTGGGGGTCCCAAAACCGAGTTTGGGGCTGCTCAGGACCCCAAAATCCCCCCACAAATGGGAGTTTCCCAGCCCATAATTGTGAGGTGGGCAGGACCCTCCCCAAACCCCCCATAATGACGGGTTCCCTGCCGGGTACCCCCAAATCCAGCACCTGTAGCAACCCCCGAGTAGGTGCAGGCGGCCTGGCGGGGGCCAGGGGCCAGGTTTTATTACCCAGTCAAAGACCCCCAAATAATTGGGGTGGGGCCCCAAAGACCCAAATCCCTAAAGGTCCCCAAATAATGCCCTAATGACACCCAAAAATCCCTAAAAAAATAATGCCCTAATATACCCCCGATAATACTGAAAGATAAAATAATGGCCTAAAGACCCCCCAATACCCCCAAAAACCCCAAATAATGCCCTAAAGACCCCCAAAAAAATCCCCTAATGACACCCAAATAATGCCCAAAAGACCCCCAAATAATCCCTTAATGACAGTCAAATAATGCCCTAATACACACCCCAATAATGCCCTAAAGACCCCAAATAATTCTCCAAAGACCCCCCCCTAAAGACCCCAAAATAATCTCCTAAAGACCCCCAAAAATGCCCTAATGGGACCTTTGGATAATGCCCTAAAGACCCCTGAATAATCCTCTAAAGACCCCCCAAAATCCCCTAATACACACCCCCAATGCCCCCAAGACCCCAAAATTGTCCAAAGACCCCTGGCGGCAATGCCCTAAAGACCCCCAAAATGCCCCCCCCAAATAATGCCCTAAAGACCCCCAAATAATTCTCCAAAGACCCCCAAATAATGCCCTAATATACCCCCTGGGGACCCCCAAAATAATGGCCTAAAGACCCCCAAATAATACCCTAATACACACCCAAATAATGCCCTAATGACCCCCAAATAATCCCCTAATGACACCCAAATAATGCCCTAAAGACCCCCAAAAAATGCCGTAAAGACCCCCAAATAATCCTCTAAAGACCCCCAAATAATGCCCTAATACACACCCCGATAATGCCCTAAAGACCCCCAAATAATTCTCCAAAGACCCCCAAATAATGCCCTAAAGACCCCCAAAATAATCTCCTAAAGACCCCCAAATAATGCCCTAATACAAACCCCAACAATGCCCTAATGACACCCAAATAATCCTCTAAAGACCCCCAAATAATGCCCTAATACACACCCCGATAATGCCCTAAAGACCCCCAAATAATCCCCTAAAGACCCCCAAAATAATCCCCTAAAGACCCCCAAAAAATGCCCTAAAGACCCCCGAATAATCCTCTAAAGACCCCCAAATAATCCCCTAATGACACCCCCAATAATGCCCTAAAGACCCCCAAAATTGTCCAAAGACCCCCAAATAATGCCCTAAAGACCCCCAAATAATCCTCTAAAGACCCCCAAATAATGCCCTAATGACACCCCAATAATGCCCTAAAGACCCCCAAATAATTCTCCAAAGACCCCCAAATAATTCTCCAAAGACCCCCGAATAATGCCCTAATACACACCCCAATAATACTCGAAAGACCCCCAAAATAATGCCCTAAAGACCCCCAAATAATCCCTTAATGACACCCAAATAATGCCCTAAAGACCCCCAAATAATCCCCTAATGACACCCCAATAATGCCCTAAAGACCCCAAAATAATCCCCTAAAGACCCCCAAATAATGCCCTAATACACACCCCAATAATGCCCTAAAGACCCCCAAATAATTCTCCAAAGACCCCCGAATAATGCCCTAAAGACCCCCAAAATAATCTCCTAAAGACCCCCAAATAATGCCCTAATACACCCCCAATAATGCCCTAAAGACCCCCAAATAATGCCTCTAAAGACCCCCAAATAATGCCCTAATGACACCCCAATAATGTCCTAAAGACCCCCAAAAAATGCCCTAAAGACCCCCGAATAATCCTCCAAAGACCCCCAAAATAATGCCCTAATACACACCCCAATAATGCCCTAAAGACCCCCAAATAATTCTCCAAAGACCCCCGAATAATGCCCTAAAGACCCCCAAAATAATCTCCTAAAGACCCCCAAATAATGCCCTAATGCACACCCCAATAATGCCCTAAAGACCCCAAAATAATCCCCTAAAACCCCCAAATAATGCCCTAATAAAGACCCCAAATAATGCCCCAATAATGCCCTAAAGACCCCCAAATAATCCCCTAATGACACCCAAATAATGCCCTAATGACACCCCAAATAATGCCCTAATACACACCCCGATAATACTCGAAAGCCCCCCAAAATAATGGCCTAAAGACCCCCAAATAATGCCCCTAATGACACCCCAAATAATGCCCTAAAGACCCCAAATAATCCCCCAAATGACCCCCAATAATGCCCTAAAGACCCCAAAATAATCTCCTAAAGACCCCCAAATAATGCCCCAATACACCCCCCAATAATGCCCTAAAGACCCCAAATAATTCCCCAAAGACCCCAAATAATGCCCTAAAGACCCCCAAATAATCTCCTAAAGACCCCCAAATAATGCCCTAATACACACCCAATAATGCCCTAAAGACCCCCAAATAATGCCCTAAAGACCCCCAAATAATGCCCTAAAGACCCCCCAATAATGCCCTAAAGACCCCCAAATAAAATAAAACCCCCAACAATGCCCTAAAGACACCCAAATAACGCCCTAAAGACCCCCTTGAAATAATCCACTAAAGACCCCCAAAATAATCCCCTAAAGACCCCCAAATAATGCCCTAATACACACCCCAATAATGCCCTAAAGACCCCCAAAAATGCCCTAAAGACCCCCAAATAATGCCCTAAAGACCCCCGAATAATCCTCTAAAGACCCCCAAATAATGCCCTAATGACACCCCAAAATGCCCCAAAGACCCCCAAAATTCCTCCAAAGACCCCCAATAATCCTCTAAAACCCCAATAATCTCCTAAAGACCCCAAAAATGCCTTAATGACACCCAAATAATGCCCTAAAGACCCCCAAAATAATCTCCTAAAGACCCCAAACATCCCCAATACCACCCACCCCCAAATTACCCCCAAAAATGCCCTAAAGACCCCCAAAATTCCAAAATCCCCCAAAATGCCCCCCAAACCCCCAATAATGCCCTAAAGACCCCCCAAAATGCCCCCCAAAATCCCCAAAATAATCCCCTAATACACCCCCAAAATCCCCCAATCCCCTCCAAGTCCCCCAAATAAAATCACCCAAACCCCCCAAATCCCCAAAATCCCCCCAAATTCCCCCCAAAAAATTCCCCAAATCTCCCAAACATCCCCAAATCCACCCAATTCCCCAAATTCCCTCCAAGTCTCCCCCAAACCCCCAAAATTCCCAAATTCCCAAATTCCCCCAAAATCCCCCAAATCCCCCAATTCCTCCAAATCTCCCCAAACCCCCCAAAATTCCAAAATCCCCCAAAAATCCCCCCCCAAAATCCCCCCAAACCCTCCACATCCCCCAAACCCCCCCAAAATTCCCAAATCCCCCCCCAATCCCCCAAAATCCCCCCCAAATCCCCCCAAACCCCCCCAAATCCCCCCAAACCCCCAAAAACCCCCAAATTCCCAAATCCCCCCAAATCCCCCAAATCCCCTGCACCCGGGTGCAGAAGCCCCCCGGTGGCGGTGACCAAAAAACACTGGGGACACTCGTCCTTCTCCAGCGCCACCGTCACGTTCACGGGCCGGCACGGGGGGCGGCCGGGACCCCCCCCCAAAACCAGCGGGACCCCCCCCAGCAGCGAGACCCCTCCCCCGGGCGGGGGGCTCCGCTCCCCGCGGGTCCCCAGGGCCACCGGGGCCGCCACCAGGGCCACCAGGAGCAGGAGCTGAGGGGTGGGGAGGGGGCGATGAGTGATGGGGAGGGGTCTCCGAGATGTAAATTGGGGGGGTCTGTGGTACCCCCAGCCCCATAGTTCCGCCCAAATCCGCGAAAAATCAACCCAAAATCCACCCCGAATTCCCCCAAAATCCACCCCAAAGTGTCCCCAAAATCCCCCCAAAATTCCCCCAAAATCCACCCCGAATTCCCCCAAAATCCACCCCAAAGTGTCCCCAAAATCCACCCCAAATCCACCCCAAGTGCCCCCGAAATCCACCCCAAATCCACCCCAAATCCAAATCCCCAAATTAGCCCAAAATCCATAATCCCCCAAATTGACCCAAAATCCCCCAAAATCCAATTTCCCAAATCCCCCCAAAGTGTTCCAAAATCCCCAAAATCCCCCAAATCCACCCCAAATTCCCCCAAAATCCACCCGAAATCCAATTCCAAATTACCCCAAAATCTCCCCAAAGCCACACAAAATTCTCTCAAAACTTGCCCCGAACCCACCCCGAAATCCCCCCAAAATCACCCCCCAAATCCCCCAAAATCCCCCCCCATAATCCCCCCAAATCGACCCAAAATCCCCCCCAAATCCACCCTGAATTTCCAAAATCCACCCCAAAGTGTCCCCAAAATCCCCCCAAAATTCCCCCAAAATCCATTCCAAGTGTCCCCAAAATCCCCCCAAATCCACCCCAAAATCCACCCAAAATCCACACAAAGTGTCCCCAAAATCCCCCAAATCGACCCAAAATCCCCCCCCAAATCCACCCCAAAATCCCCCAAAATCCACCCCAAGTGCCCCCAAATCCCACCCCATATCCCCCATATCCCCCAAAATCCCCCCAAAATCCACCCTGAATTTCCCCAAAATCCATCCCAAAGTGTCCCCAAAATCCACCCCAAGTGCCCCCAAAATCCCCCCAAATCCACCCCAAATTCCCCCAAAACTTGCCCCGAACCCATCCCGAAATCCCCACAAAATCCCCCCAAAACCCACCCAAAATCCACCCCAAATGCCCCCAAATCCACCCCAAGTGCCCCCAAAATCCACCCCAAATTCCCCCAAAATCCCCCCAAATCCACCCAAAATGCCCCCAAAATCCACCCCAAATTCCCCAAAATCCACCCCAAGTGCCCCCAAAATCCCCCAAATCCATCCAAAATTCCCCAAAACTTGCCCCTGAACCCATCCTGAAATCCCCCAAAAATCCCCAAAATCCCCAAAATCCCCCAAAATCCCCCAAATCCCCGAACCCCAAATAATTGGGGGTCCTTTACCCCCCACCCCCAATATTTGGGGTCCTCCTGTCCCAAAATTTGGGGTCCCATGGCCTCCCCCCCACCCCATAATTTGGGGGTCCCTGCACGCCCCCACCCCATAATTGGGGTCCCCACCCAATATTTCGGCCCCACCTCCCCATAATTTGGGGGTCCCCCACCCATAATTGGGGGGTCCCAAATCTCCCTCCCCCTTAATTTGGGGTCCCGCCCCCAAAATTGGGGGTCCACGCCCCCCCCCCTCATAATTGGGGTCCTCACCCCAATATTTGGGCCACTCCCCCCCCATAATTTGGGGTCCCAAAGCCCCCCCCCCCCATAATTTGGTGTCCCCCCCCCCATAATTTGGTATTTGGAGTCCCCCCCTCCCCACAATTTGGGGTCCCCTCCCCATAATTCGCCCCTCCCCCAATATTTGAGCCCCCCCCCCCAATATTTGGGGTGTCCCTCCCCATAATTTGGTGCTCTCCCCCCCCCCAAATTTGGGCCCCTCCACCCCCATAATTTGGGGTCCTCTCCAAATAATTTGGGGTCCTCCCCAGTATTTGAACCCCCCCTCAATATTGGGGCCCCCCCCCCCCCATTTGGGGACCCCTCCCCCCATAATTTGGGACCCTCCCCCCCATAATTTGGGGACCCCTCCCCATAATTCGCCCCCCCCCCCCAAATTTGGGGTCCCCCCCACCTGCCCCCCCATGGCCGTTCCTGCTCCTCTCTTTGCTGTTTTTTGGGGGTCAGGGTGGGGTCCCCCTTATTTCCCCCCCAGGCTGTGCAGGGGGGGAGGGGCACCAACCTCCCTCCCCCCCCAAATTGTCCTTGGCCCCCCCATTTTTTTTTAGGGGATGGGAAAAGTGTTGGGGTTCCCTCCCCCCCCCCAAGGCTATCCCAGAATCCCCCGGCACCGCTTGACCCCCCCTCCCCCCCATCCCTCCCCCACCTTCCCCCCCCCCCCCCCCGGCTATTTTTAATTCAGAGCGTCCAATTCCCGCCCCTCCCCCCCCAAAAAAAAAATCCACTTAAATTTGGGGTTCCCAAAATTTTGGGTCCCCAGCCCCCAAAATTTAAGCTCCAACCCCCCCTCCCCCAAATTATGGGGGGGGGTCACAAAATGGGGCGGTCCCCTAAAAGATTTGGGGTTCACTCCTAAATATGAGGCTGCCCCCCCGAAAAAATTGACTCTTCCAAATATGGGATTCCCCCCCCCCAAAAAAAGGAAAAATCCCCAAAAAATGGATAAAAAATTGAATTTTTTGGGGGGGGGCTAATCACTAAATGTGCCCCCCCCACCTCCAAATTTGGGGTGACCCCCGCCCCCCCCAAAATGGGCCCTTCCCCCAATGAGGATCCCCCCCAAATGTGGGGAGGCTCCAAAATGTGAAAAAAAAACCAACAAAAATGGGTCAAAAAATGGAATTTTGGGGTTTTTCTCCCCAATTTTCCCCCCTGCCGCCCCCCAAATGTGCCCCCCCCTCAAATTTGGGGTGACCCCTCCCCAAATAAGAACTCCCCCCATGTGCCCCCCCCCAAATATGAAAAAACCAACCTAAAATGGGTCCAAAATCCTCAATTTGGGGATTTTCTCCCCCAAATCCCCTCCGCTCCCTCCCAAATTTGGGGTGATCCCCCCCTAAATGTGACCCCCCCAAAATGAAGACACACCCCCCAGATTTGGGGACACCCTCAAACGCGAAAAAAACCCCCAAAAATGGGTCCAAAATCCTGAAATTTTGGGGTTTTTCTCCTCAATTTCCCCTCCCCCCCGGGTGTTTATTTTTGGGGGGGGGGGTGGGGGAGGGGCGCAGCTGCTGCGGTCACTCAGCGCCGGTCACTGCCAGCGGTCACTGTGTGGTCACTCGGTGGTCACTCGGCTCCGGCCACTCCGTGGGCTCTCCTGGTGGTCACTCCGTGGTCACTCCGTGGTCACTCTGTGGTCACTCAGCTCCGGTAACCTGGTGGTCACTCGGCGGTCACTCCTGGTGGTCACTGCGTGGTCGCTCTGTGGTCACTCGGCTCCGGCCACTCCGTGGTCACTCCGTGGTCATTCCGTGGTCACCCAGCTCCGGTAACCTGGTGGTCACTCAGCGGTCACTCCGTGGTCAAGCAGTGGTCACTCGGCGGTCACTCAGCTGTCACTCGGTGGTCACTCTCAGCGGTCAGTCCGTGGTCACTCGGCTCCAGCCACTCAGCACCGGTCACTCAGCGCTGGTCACTCCGTGGTCACTCGGCTCCAGCCACTCAGCACCGGTCACTCCAAACTCCATGGTCACTCCTGGTCAAATCGGCTCCGGCCCCCCCCCAAATCACCGTGGTCCCTCCGTGGTCTCCGTGGTCACTCCACAAAGTCCAAAAATCACCCAAAAATCCCCCGGTAACCTGGTGGTCCTCGACGGTCACCCGGTGGTCAAAATGGTCACTCCCCCAGCTGTCCTCTCACCCCTCCCCCCATGCAGTCCTCCCAATGGTCACCCCATGGTCACTCTGTGGTCAAAAATCCCCCGTAACCCTGGTGGCCCAGCAAAAACACTCTCCAAATCACTCTGTGGGCTCTCCCCCCCCCGGTCACTCCCCCTCCCTCCCCAGGTCACTCCAGCACCCCCTCCCCAACTCTCCGTGGTCACTCCGTGGTCACTCAGCACCGGTCACTCCGTGGGCTCTCCGTGGTCACTCCGTGGTCACTCAGCACCGGTCACTCCGTGGGCTCTCCGTGGTCACTCCTGGCGGTCACTCCTGGCGGTCACTCCTTGGTCACTTGGTGGTTTCTCCGTGGTCTCTACGTGGTCACTCAGTGGTCACTCAGTGGTCACTCCGTGGTCACTCAGTGGTCACTCAGTGGTCACTCAGTGGTCACTCTGTGGTCACTCGGCTCCGGTCCCCAAATCCTCCCCCTCCGTCACCCCAAATGGTCCTCCCTGTCCTCCCAAAATCACTCCGTGGTTTCTCTGTGGTCACTCCATGGTCACTCCTGGTCACCCAGTGGTCCTCCTGTGGCCCCATGGTCAGCCTGGTCCCCATTGGTCCCCCCGGTCACTCCATGGTCACCCATGGTCTCTCCGTAGTCCTCCCCAGTCCCCTCACCCGTGGTCCCCCTGGTCACCCCATGGTCACCCACCCACCACCCTGGTCTCCCCCCATGGTCACCCCTGATCCCATGGTCACCCATTGGTCCCCCATGGTCACCCTGGTCCCCTGGTCACCCCCGGTCCCCCATGGTCACCCCTGTCATTGAAGCCCCCAGGTCACCCGTGGTCACCCCTGGTCCCCCCATGGTCACCCGTGGTCCCCCATGGTCCCCATGGTCACCTCCCAGCCCCCATGGTCACCCATGGTCACTCCGGATTAATTGAGGGTCCCAGCCCCAACTCAAGCCCCAGTCACCCCTGGTCCTCCTTTTGGCCCCCAGCCCCACTCTGTGGTCACTCTCTCACTCACATTCACTCCGTGGTCACTCCCCAGATCACTCCGTCCAGCTCTGTGGTCTTTCCGTGCTCTCTCATTGGTCACTCATTGGTCACTCCGTGGTCACTCATTGGTCAGTGGTCACTCCGTGATCTCTCCGTGATCTCTCCGTGGTCACTCAGTGGTCACTCGGTGGTCACTCATTGGTCACTCAGCGGTCAGTGGTCACTCTGTGGTCACTCCGTGGTCATTCTGTGATCACTCCGTGATCTCTCCGTGATCTCTCCGTGGTCACTCAGTGGTCACTCAGCGGTCAGTGGTCACTCATTGGTCACTCCGTGGTCACTCAGCTCCGGCCATGCCCCGCCCGTGGCTCCCGTGGCTGCTGCTGGGGCTGCTGCTGCTCAGGGGGGGCTTGGGAGACCCCCAGCTTCATCCTCATCATCATCATCAGAGGGATGAAGGCTCCCCTGGAGACCCCCAGCTTCATCATCATCCTCATCATCATCAGAGGGATGAAGGCTCCTCTGGAGACCCCCAGCTTCATCATCATCAGAAGGATGAAGGCTCCCCCACTGACCCCCATCATCATCATCATCCTCTGAGGGATGAAGGCTCTCATGGAAACCCCCAGCTTCATCATCATCAGCAGAGGGATGAAGGCTCCCCTGGTCACCATCATCTTCATCAGGAGGAGGAGGAGGAAGGCTCCCCCAATGACCATCATCATCATCATCTTCTTCATCAGCAGAGGGATGAAGGCTCTCATGGAGACCCCCACCATCATCATCCTCAGAGGGAGGAAGGCTCCCCTGGTGACCATCATCATCCTCATCCTCAGAGGGATGAAGGCCCTCATGGAGACCCCCACCATCATCACCATCAGAGGGATGAAGGCTCCCCCAGTGACCCCCACCACCATCATCATCCTCATCGCCATGGCGACGGGGAGGAAGGCCACCATCCCAGTGAGGGAGGAGGAGGGTGAAGGCCACCAGCACCAAATTGGCCCATCCCAAATCACCATGGCGCTGAGACCACCAGGATGACGACGGTGATGAAGGCCTTTTTTGATGAGTTTATTGGTTTTGGGGGTCAGGGTGGTCATCCTCTTTCCCCAAATTTCACCCGTGATCACCCCAGATCCTCCCTCATCCCACGACTTGACCCTCAAACTCCCAGCCCCCCCGGTCACCCCAGGGGTTTTCCTGATGGCTTGGGATTTTGAAAAGATTTTTGGATCTTTTATCTTCATCAGGAGGAGGGAGGGTCATTTGGGGGGGGAGGATGACCATTGGGGGATCATCATCTTCTTCATTTTGGGGCACCCCAATCTGCCCCAGACCCAAAATAAAACCCTCCCCAACTCAGGGGATTTGGGAAAACCCCAGCATTTTGGGGGATCAAGATCCTCAAATTTGAGGGATGAAAATCCCAAATCCCCCAAAAATCCATCATCCCCCCCCAGCCCCAAGGGATGAAGGGGGTTTGGAGACCCCGCACCATGACTGGCGATGGATTTAAACCCCCAGTCGCCAACCCAAACTCAAAACTGGGGGGACCTCAAAAAACCCAAGTATTTCATGGGAAACCCCCAGCTTCATCATCAGGCAGAGGGATGAAGGATTTTGGGGTCACCATCATCTTCATCAGGAGGAGGAGGAGGAAGGCCCCAATGACCATCATCATCATCAAAATTCATCAGCCCAGAGGGATGAAGGCCCCCCAAATGGAGACCCCCACCATCATCATCCCTCAGAGGGGGGAAGGGGTCCCCTGATGACCATCATCAAATCATCCTCAGAGGGAGGAAGGTTTGGGGTTTTTGGGGTTTTGGGGGGGATTTTCAGGGTGGGAATTTTCTAAAATCCCCAGTGACCCCACCACCAAATTTTTTAAAATCCCCAAATTCCAGCATTTTGGGGTAGGAAGGGGGCCATTTTGAGGGATGAGGAGGAGGAGGGGGATTTTTGGCCACCAGGGACCCCAGGGGTGACAAATTAGAGGTTTTGATCCCCCCCCACTGCAAAATTTGCCCCCAAAACCCCGGGATGAGGCCCCCAGGGGGGGTTTGGGGGGAATTTTGGGGATGATGCCCCATTTGGGATTTTGGGGTTTTTGGGGAGCCCTCCACCACGGTGATTTTGGGGATGATTTTTGGGGGTTGGGGGAGGACCTGAAAAGAGCCCCCAAGGCACCCTTTGCCCCCAATTGGAGAATCCGACCCAGGATGAGGATCCAGGGCATTTGGGGCCCCAGCCCCATTTGAAGGGATTTTTGGCAGCCCCAAAAGCCCCTAGACCTAAAAGGAGGTTTTGGGAGGGAAATGGGGGGGTTTTGGGGGATTGATCACCAGGACCCACATTGGGTGCCCTTTACCCAAAGGGAGCCCGGGGGAGGGGGGGTTTTGGGGCATTTGGGGGTTTGACCCACCGGACTTTGGGGGTTTGGTTTTGGGGGTTTGGGAATGGAGGGGGAGGAGGGGGAAGGGAGGAGGGGGATTTTGAAGTGGGATTTTTGGGGTTTTAGGAGCCCCCACCCGATTTCAGGGCTCCCAGCCCCCATTGAAGTTTACCACCAGCCCTGACTCCACCTCCAGAGTTCCCGGGGTTTGGGGCCCCAAAAACGCCCCCAAACCCCCAAAACCCCAAACCCCCTTCCCCAAAACCCCGAAATTCTGGGAAATTTCCCCAAAATTTGGGGGACCCCTGAAATTCCCCAAAATCCCCCTTGGACCCTTTTGGGGAAGCCCCCAAAATCCCCCCGACCCCAACCCCCCAAAAATTGCCCCAAAAGGGGGCTCCAAAACTGCCCCAACCCCCCAAACCCCCCCCCTGGCCCCCAAAACCCCTACCCTGAAAATCCCCCCAAATCCCCCCAAAAACCCCTCGGAATTTTTCCCAAAAATCCCCAAAAATCCCCAAAATGCCCCAAACCCCCCAAATTCCCCAAAAAAACCCCTAAATCCACCCAAAAATCCCCCAAACCCCCAAAAACCCCTGAAATTCCTCAAAAATCCCCAAAACCCCCCCAAACTCCCCAAGACCCTCCCAAACTGCCCAAAGTCCCCAAAATCTCCCCCAACCCCCCAAATTTTGAAAAATCCCCAAAATTACCCAAAAAGCCACAAATTTTCCCCAAACCCCCCCAAAAGTCCCCAAAATTTCCAAACTCCCCAAATTTGTGGGACCCTCCCCAAAACCCCCAAATTTTCCTGACCCCCCTGGCTGCCAGTTCTGTTACCTGTGTCCGCTCCTGTGCGACACCGCCTGCCGGCCCGGTGAGACCCCTCCCAAATTCCCAAAAACCCCAAAAATTCCCCAACCCCCCCAAATTCACCTGAAAATCCCCCCAAATTCCCCCCCAAAATCCAGCCCAAAATCCCCCTGGGAAATCCCCCACCCGAGACCCTCCCCAAATTCCACACGGGACCCCTCCCAAATTCCCCCAAACCCTCCCCAAAATTCACCACCTGAGACCCCAAAATCCAGCCCAAAATCAACCCCAAACCCCTCCCAAATTCCCCCAAACCCCAAAATCCACCCCCAAAAATCCCCCCAAAACCCCCAAATTCACCTGGGACCCCTCCCCAAATTTTCACGGACCCCTCCCAAATTCCCAAAAGAACCTCCCCAAATTCACCCGGGACCCCAAAATCCACCCCAAAATCAACCCCGGGACCCCTCCCCAAATTCACACCGAGACCCCTCCCCAAATCCACCCGGGACCCCTCCCCAAATTCACCCGGGACCCCTCCCCAAATTCAGTCCGAGACCCCTCCCCAAATTCACACCGAGACCCCTCCCCAAATCCACCCGGGACCCCTCCCCAAATTCCCCTGAAACCCCCCAAAATCCACCCCAAAATCAACCCCAAACCCCCCAAATTCCCCACCTGGGATCCCTCCCCAAATTCACCCGAGACCCCTCCCCAAATTCACCCGGGACCCCTCCCCAAATTCACACCGAGACCCCAAAATCCACCCCAAAATCCACCCCGGGACCCCTCCCCAAATTCACCTGGGATCCCTCCCCAAATTCACACCGAGACCCCTCCCCAAATTCACCTGGGACCCCTCCCCAAATTCACACGGGACCCCTCCCCAAATTCACCCGGGACCCCTCCCCAAATTCACCTGAGACCCCAAATCCACCCCAAAATCAACCCCGCGACCCCTCCCCAAATTCACCTGAGACCCCTCCCCAAATTCACCCGGAAATCCCCAAATTCCCTGGGACCCAAAAAATCCACACCTGAGACCCCAAAATCCCCCCAAAATCAACCTGAGACCCCCCAAATCCAGCCCAAACCCCCTGAAATTCACCCCGAGACCCTCCCCAAATCAACCCCCCCCAAAAATCCCCCCAAAACCCCCGGAAATTAATCCCCCTGAGACCCCTCCCAAATTCACCTGGGACCCCAAAATCCAAATCCCCAAAATCCCCCTGGGACCCCCCCCAAATCACACCGAGACCCCTCCCCAAATTCACCTGGGACCCCTCCCAAAATCCAGCCCCCAAATCCCCCAAACCCCAAAATTCAAAACCCCAAAATTCCCCCCAAAATTCCCCCCCCAGAACACCCAAATCCAGCCCCCCACCCTCCCCAAATTCACATCGAGGCCCTCCCCAAATTCACCCCGAGACCCTCCCTAATTCACACCCTAAACCCCAAAATTCACCCTCCCCAAATCAACACCCCAGACCCCAAAATCCAGCCCGAGACCCCTCCCCAAATTCACCTGAGACCCCAAAATCCACCCCAAAATCCAGCCCGGGACCCCTCCCCAAATTCACCTGGGACCCCTCCCCAAATTCACACCGAGACCCCAAAATCCACCTCGGAACCCCAAAATTCACCCCAAAATCAACTCCGGGACCCCTCCCCAAATTCACCTGAGACCCCAAATCCACCCCAAAATCAACCCCGGGACCCCTCCCCAAATTCACCTGAGACCCCTCCCCAAAATCCAACCTGAGACCCCTCCCCAAGCCTGGGACCCCTCCCAAATCCACCCGAGACCCCTCCCCAAATTCACCTGAGATCCCAAAATCCAGCCCCGGACCCCAAAATTCACCCCAAAATCAAAATCCAGCCTTCCCCTCCCAAATTCACACCGAGACCCCTCCCCAAAATCCAGCCTGGACCCCAAAATCCTTCCCGAGCCCCTCCTCAAATTCACACCGAGACCCCAAAATCCACCCCAAAATCAACCCCGGGACCCAAAAATCCATCCCGAGACCCCTCCCCAAATTCAGAGACCCTGAAACCCCAAAATCCAGCCCGGGACCCCTCCCCAAATTCACCTGAGACCCCAAAATCCAGCCTGGACCCCAAAATCCTTCCCGAGACCCCTCCCCAAATTCACACCGAGACCCCTCCCCAAAATCAACCCTGGACCCCAAAATCCATCCCGAGACCCCTCCCCAAATTCACCTGAGACCCCAAAATCCAGCCTGAAACCCTCCCCCCCAAAATCCATCCCCAGACCCTCCCCAAAATCCAGCCCCTGGACCCCAAAATCCTTCCCAGGACCCCCCAAATTAGCCCCAAATTCACCTGAGACCCCCCCCAAATCAACCCCCAGGACCCCAAAAATCCTTCCCGAGACCCCTCCCCAAATTCACCTGAGACCCCTCCCCAAAATCCAGCCTGGACCCCAAAATCCTTCCCGAGACCCCTCCCCAAATTCACACCGAGACCCCAAAATCCACCCCAAAATCAACCCCGGGACCCAAAAATCCATCCCGAGACCCCTCCCCAAATCCAGCCCCTGAGACCCCAAAATCCATCCCGAGACCCCTCCCCAAAACCTCCCCCCCAAAATCCAAATGAGACCCTCCCCAAATTTGCAGGCCCAAATTGAAGCCCCCTCGGGAATACTGCTGCAGTAAGTGCCCCCCCAAATTTGGGGTGGGGGTCCCCAAAATCCCCCCCCCTAACCCTGATCCCCCCCCAGCTCATTTTGGGGGCGCCCCCAGCCCCAATTTAACCTCATTGCCCCCCCCCCCCCCCAGGTCGCTCGCTCAGTTCTTGGAGCCCCCCAGGATTGAGGGGAATTTTGGGGCCCCAATTTGAAGACCCCACCAAACCCATCCCCCCCGGGCCCCTCCCAAATTTTGGGGTGGGAAATAAAGGCTTGAAAGGAAGAACGTGGATTTTTGGGGGGGGATTTTGGGGGTCCCAGGTGGATTTTGGGGGTTTTGGGGGTCACGGTGTGGATTTTGGGAGTCCCAGGGTGGATTTTGGGGTCCCAGGTGGATTTAGGGTCCTGTGGATTTTGGGGTCCTGTGCACATTTTGGGTGGATTTTGGGGGTCCCAGGGTTGATTTTGTGGGTCCTGGGGAGGATTTTGGAGTCCCAGTGAAGATTTTGGGGTCCCAAGGTAATTTTTGGGAGATTTTCCGGGGTCCTGGGATGATTTTTGGGGTCCCAGGGATGATTTTGGGGGTCTGGGGATTTTGGGGTCCCCTTTTGGGGTCCTGGGTGAATTTTGGGGTAGCAGAAGATTTTGGGGGGTCCCGGTACATTTTGGGAGATTTTTGGGTCTCAAAGGTGGATTTTGGGGTCCTGGGTTTGATTTTCGGGGTCCTGGTGTAGATTTTTGGGGGGTCTCTGGGTGGATTTTGGGACCCAGGTTTGATTTTGGGGTCCCAGAGGCAGTTTGGGGGGGGGTTGAATTTTGGGTTCCTGGATTTGGGGGTCACTGTAATTTTTGGGTCCTGGGATGGATTTTTGGGGTCCTGGTGATGGGTGGATTTTGGGGTCCCAGGGTGATTTTGGTGGATTTTGGGGTAATGGAGGGATTTGGGGGTCCTGTGGGATTTTGGGGTCCCCACCCTTTACTTCATCTTGGGGGGGTCCCCAAAATTTCCACATTTTTCAGTTTTTGGGGTTTTTCCCATTTTTTTTGGGGGATTTTTTTCCTATGTTGATTTTGGGGGTCCCAGAGCGGGTTAAAAATCCTGGGTTGAATTTTGGGGTTCCCAAATTTGTATGTTCCATTTTTGTCCAGGATGGATTTTGGGGTCCCAGAGTTGATTTTTTATTTTCCAGGGGAGACCCCCCCCAAACCCCTCCCCAAAAATTCATAGATTTTTCCGGTTTTGAATTTTTCCCCCATTTTTTTTTTTTTTTTTTTTTTCCCCCCCCCCTGAAATTTCATCCGGTCCAGGGACCCTGTGGGGACCCCAAATGATTTTATAGCCCAGAGCCTGAACCCCCCAAAATTGGGGAGATTTTTATTTTGGGGGGTCCCCAAATTCAAAATTCAAGATATGGAGACCTCCCCCAAATTTTGGGGACCCCCACCCCCCAAAATTGGATCCGGTCAAGGGACCCCTCCCCAAGGGAATCAGACACCCCCCAAAATTGAGGAACCCCCAAAATTGGGGACCCCCCTCAAATTCCTCAATCCCCCCCCAAAAAAAACCCCAAAATTCCCCCAAAATTGAGACCCCTCCCCAAAATTTTTCAGCCCCAACCCCCAAAATTGGATACTCAAGACCCCTCCCCAATTTCAGACACCCCAAAATGAGGACCCCCAAAATTGGGGACCCCTCAAATTCCTCAATCCCCAAAAAACCCCAAAATTCCCCAAAATTGAGACCCTCCCAAATTTTTCAGCCCCCAACCCCCCAAAATTGGACACCAAGACCCTCCCCAATTTCAGACACCCCCAAAATTTTAGGACCCCCCCAAATTTTGGGGACCCCCAAATTCCTCAACACACCCCCAAAAAAACCCCAAAATTCCTCCAAAATTGAGACCCTCCCCAAATTTTATCAGCCCCAACCCCCAAAATTGGATACTCAAGACCCTCCCCAATTTCAGACACCCCAAAAATTGAGGAACCCCCAAAATTGAGACCCCCCCTCAAATTCCTCAATCCCCCCCAAAACCCCAAAATTCCCCCAAAATTGAGGACCCCTCCCCAAATTTTTCAGCCCCCACCCCCCAAAAACCTGGGACCCCTCCCCAAATTTTGGGGACCCCCCCTCACCGTTAACAGGAGTAGGTCCGGACCGAGACCCCCCCATCGCCCCTCGGGGGGGGCAGCGAATTTCCTGGGGGGGGGGAGGGGAAAAGGGGGGGTCAGGACCCCCCAAAAAATCCCCAAAAAAACCCCAGACCCCCCCCAAAAAAACCCCAGAATCCCCAAAACCCTGGGACCCCCAAACCCCCAAAATTTCCCCCAAATTCCTTCAGGACCCCCCCCCCCCAAAATCCCCCCCCCTCCCAGGACCCCAAATTCCCCCCCCCTAAAATCACCCCAAATCCCCCTCCAAGACCCCTCCCCAAAATCGCCCCAAATCTCCCCAAAATCCCCTAAAATTCCCCCAAATCCCCACCAGACCCCCCCAAATCCCCCCAAACCCTCCAGGACCCCTCCCCAAATTCTCCCAAAAATCCAAATTCCCCAAAATCCCCTCAAATGCCCCAAATTCCCTCAAACTTCCCCAAGACCCCCAAAAATGCCCCCCAAATCCCCCCAAGACCCCCAAATTCTTCCCCAAATCCCCTAAATCCCCCAAGGACCCCCCAAATCCCCTCAAATCCCCTCGAATCCCCTCAAATTCCCCCTGAACCCCCAAAATCCTCCCCAAATCCCCCCAACCTTCCCCAAATCTCCCCAAATCCCCCAAACCTCCCAAGCCCTCCCCAAATCCCCCAAATGCCCCCAAGAGCCCCAAAATCCCCTGAATCCTCCCCAAATCCCCCAAATCAACCCCAAATTCCTCCAAACCTCCAAGACCCTCCCCAAATCCCCAAACCCCCAGACCCCTGAATTAGCCCCAACCCCCCAAATCCCCTAAATCGATCCCAAACCCCTCCAAGACCCTCCCCAAATGCCCCCAAAATCCCCCCAAATCCTCCCCAATCCCCCCAAGCCCCTCCCCAAATCCCCCAAACCCCCCAGACCCCCGAATTAACCCTCCTAAAATGCCCCCAAATCCCCCTAAATCGATCCCAAATTCCCCAAACCCCCAAACCTCCCAAGACCCTCCCCAAATCCCCCCCAAATAAAAGCCCCCCCCAAACCCCCCCAAATTCCCCAAATCCCTCCCAGACCCCCCCCAGGACCCCTCCCCAAATCCTCCCCAAACCCCCCAACCCCCCAAATTCCCCCAAATTCCCCCAAACCCCCCAGGACCCCTCCCAAAATTCCCCCCCAAAACCCCCCAAACCCCCAAATTCCCCAAACCCCCCCCATTCCCCAAATTCCCCCCAAACCCCTCCAAGCCCCCTCCCAAATTCCCCAAATCCCCCAAAACCCCAAAATCCCCCAGAACCCCCTCAAATTCCCCCAGATCCCCCAAACCCCCAGACCCCCCAAATCCCCCCAAATCCCCCAAAATTCGATCCCCAAACCCCCCAGGACCCCCCCCCCAATCCCCAAAACCCCCAAACCCCCAAATCATCCCAAACCCCCCAAGCCCCCCAGAGTGATGGACCCCCCTGAATTAACCCCTAAACCCCCACCCCTAACCCCCAAATTCCCCAAACCCCAAACCCCCAAATCCCCCCAAATTCCCCCCAACCCCCCCCAAATCCCCAAACCCCTCCCAAACCCCCAAGTCCCCAAATCCCCCCAAACCCCCAGGACCCCCCCCAATTCCCCAAATCCCCCCCAAATTCCCCAAATTCCCCCAAACCCCCAGGACCCTCCCAAATTCCCCAAAACGCCCCCAAACCCCCCCAATTCCCCCAAATCCCCAGGATCCCCAGCCCCCCAGACCCCTCAAAAACCCCCAAACCCCCAAAGCCCCTTGACCCCAAATCCCCAAATCCCCCAAACCTCCCCAAACCCCCCAAACCCCTCCCCAAACCCCCCAAACCCCCAAATTCCCCAAATCCCCAACCCCCCCCAAATCCCTTTAGGACCCCCCAAATCCCCCAAAACCCCCAAATTCCCCCCAAATTCCCCAAATTCCCCAAATTTCCCCCAAATCCCCAAACCCCCCAGGACCCCTCCCCAAATCCCTCCCAAACCCCCCAAATTCCCCAAACCCCCAAATTTCCCAGGACCCCCCCAAATCCCCCAAACCCCCAAATTCCCCAAATCCCCCAAACCCCCCAGGACCCCCCCCAAACCCCTCCCCAAATTCCCCCAAACCCCCAGACCCCCAAATTAATCCCCCCCAAATTCCCCAAACCTTCCCCAAATCCCCCCCCAAACCCCCCCAATCCCCTAAAATTTCCCCAAATTCTCCCCAAAGCCCCCAAATTCCCCAAATTCCCCAAATTTCAAACTGGACCCCCCCAAATTGCCTGCCCCCCAGACCCCCCCCAATTCCCCGGGCAGCATCTCAAATCCCCCAAACCCCCAAACCCCCCCCCCCCCCCCAAAACCTCCAAAATCCGGGGACAGGCCCCAAAATCGGGTCTGGACCTGATATCAGGGAGCCCCCAGACCCATGGTGGGAGGGGATTTGGGGGGCTAAAAACCCATTTTGGGGGGGAAACTGGGGTTGCTGCTGAACCTCCTGGGGGCAAAAATTCCACAAAGAGCGCCCCCCCAAATTTTTTGGGGCTTAAAATGGGGAGTTTTAAAAAACATTTGGGACCTGGGGGGCCTTGGGGGACTGGGGGGTTTGAGAGCAACTGTCCGGGGGCGTCCCCGGGGACCCGATATCAGAGACACCCCCAGACCCAACTTGGGGAGCGTGGGAGGGATTTAGGGGTTAAATGGATTTGGGGGTTAGAATGATTTTGGGGATTTTTAGGGTTTTGGGGTCTGGGAGCGGCTGAAGGGGTCTGGGGCGTCCTGGGGTAAGGGGGCATCAGGGCGCCCCAGACCCAATTTGGGATGGTGGGAGGGGGATTTGGGGGGTAAAATAATTTTGGGGAATTTTGAGGGCATTCGTCAGGGATTTGGGGGGATTTTGGGGAGGGTTTAGGAATTTAGGGAGTCCTGGGGGGGACCCAATCTGTTGGATTTTAAAGGGGACCCAGGATTGCAGGAGGGTGGGAGGTAGTTCAGGGAGGAATTTGAGAGTATTTTGAAAGGGGGTCTGGGGGCGTTTGGGAGGGACCCCCGGGATCAGAGGGCCCCCAGACCCAATTTGGGGGAAGCAGGAGGTTTGGGGTTAAAGGGTGGGGGTTTGGGAATTCGGGGGGTTTAGGGGAGATTTTGGGGGTTAGTTTCTGGGATTTTGGGGGCCAGGGGGCAATTCCGGGCCCATTTTGGGGGTGGGAGGTTGGGGGTTAGAGAAAATGTGGTTTTGGGGGTTTGGGGGTCCCAGGTGCTCTGGGGATTTGAAGGGGGGGGCGTCCTGGGGGACCCCGTATCGAGGCGCCCCCCAGACCCAATTTAGAACACCGCCGAGATCAAGCGCTGAACTCCTTCTCCAGCACGGCTGCAGGGACTGGCCCGGGGACATTGGGGACACTAGGGGACATTGGGGATTGGGGTTTGATGAGGGGATTAGGGACACTGAGGACACTGGGGACATTGGGGACATTGGGGGATTTGGGACATTAGGGGACATTGGGGACATTGGGAGACACCGAAGTTGGGGATTTGGGGAACATTGAGACATTGAGACACTGGGGACATTGGGGACACTGGGGGCATTGAGGACATTACCCAGACATTGGGGACATTAGGACATTGGGGTTTCTAGGGGACATTTGGGGACATTACCAGGGACATTGGGGACATTTAGGGGACATTGGGGGATTTTTGACATTTTTAACATTTTGGGATTAGCATTATTTTGGGGGAGATTTTCCCATTAGGGGACACTTTTCACCATTTTCCTCATTTTGGGGCTGACACTGAGGGGACCAGGACACCTCTCCCAGTGGCTCCCAGTCCCTCCCAGTCCATCCCAGTTCCCACCTGCGTGTTCTGCGTGGGGATCTGCAGCAGCAGCGCCAGCTCAGCCCAGCCCCTCCCAGTGCTCCCAGTCCCCCCCAGTCTCTCCCAGTGCCTCCCAGTCTATCCCAATCCCCTCCCAGTGTATCCCAGTGTATCCCAATCCCCTCCCAGTCCCTCCCAGTCCATCCCAGTCTATCCCAGTGTATCCCAATCCCCTCCCAGTCCCTCCCAGTCCATCCCAGTCTATCCCAGTGTATCCCAATCCCATCCCAGTCCCTCCCAGTCCCTCCCAATCCCATCCCAGTCTATCCCAGTCCCATCCCAGTGTATCCCAGCCTATCCCAATCCCCTCCCAGTGTATCCCAATCCCCTCCCAGTCCATCCCAGTCTATCCCAATCTATCCCAATCCCATCCCAGTCCCTCCCAGTCCCTCCCAGTCCCTCCCAGTGTTCCCAGTTATCCCACCTGCGTGTTCTGCGTGGGGATCTGCAGCAGCAGCGCCAGCTCAGCCCAGCCCCTCCCAGTGCTCCCAGTCCCTCCCAGTCCATCCCAATCCCCTCCCAGTGTATCCCAGTGTATCCCAGCCTATCCCAATCCCCTCCCAGTCCCTCCCAGTCCCTCCCAGTGTTCCCAGTTCCCACCTGCGTGTTCTGGGTGGGGATCTGCAGCAGCAGTGCCAGGTCGGCCCAGTCGAAGGTGTCGTGGGGAAATCAGCAGGGGACCCACGCCCAAACCTTGCCCAGGTTGATCCTAAAATCGGACACTGGGGACACGCTGTTCACCCAGGCGCCTGACCCCAATGGTTGGACCACACCACCACGTCTGGGCACCCCGAAATCCGCGTGGGACCCCAAAAATTCAAACTGGGATCCCCCAAAATCCCCCAAAATCCCCCAGACCCCAAAAATCCCACCCAGATACCCCCAAACCCCAAAAATCCCACCCAGACACCCCAAAACCCCCAAAATCCCACAGGGATCCCCCAAATCCCCCAGCCTGGGTGTCCCACCACACCACCACGTCTGGGCACCCCGAAATCCGCGTGGGACCCCAAAAATTCAAACTGGGATCCCCCAAAATCCCCAAATCCCCCAGACCCCAAAAATCCCACCCCAAAACCCCCAAAATCCCACAGGGATCCCCCAAATCCCCACCCGGGCGCTGACCCCGCTCGTTGGACCACAGCACCACGTCTGGGCACCCCAAAATCCGTGTGGGACCCCAAAAATCCAAACTGGGATCCCCCAAAATCCCCCAGACCCCAAAAATCCCAGCCAGACACCCCAAAACCCCCAAAATCCCACAGGGATCCCCCAAATCCCCACGCAGGCGCTGACCCCGCTCGTTGGAGCTCAGCACCACGGCTGGGGCACCCCAAAATCCGAGCGGGACCCCAAAAAGTCAAACTGGGATCCCCAAAATCCCCCAGACCCCAAAAATCCCACCCCAAAACCCCCAAAATCCCACAGGGATCCCAAAAATCCCCACCAGGTGCTGACCCCGCTCGTTGGAGCTCAGCACCACGTCTGGGCACCCCGAAATCCGCGTGGGACCCCAAAAATTCCAACTGAGATCCCCCAAAATCCCCCAGACCCCAAAAATCCCACCCAGATACTCCAAAACCCCCAAAGGATCCTAAAAATCCCCCAAATCCCCACCCAGGCGCTGACCCCAATGGTTGGAGCTCAGCACCACGGCTGGGGCACCCCGAAATCCGCGTGGGACCCCAAAAATTCAAACTGGGATCCCCCAAAATCCCCCAGACCCCAAAAATCCCACCCAGATACTCCAAATCCCCCAAAATCCCCCAAATCCCCACCCAGGCGCTGACGCGGTTGTTGAACCACAGCACCACGTCTGGGGGACCCCAAAATTCACTGGGACACCCCAAAATCCCAACCGGGATCCCCAAAATCCCCAAATCCAACCCGGTGCCCCAAAACCCCAACCGGGATCCCAAAAATCCCACCCAGACACCCCAAAACCCAAAAAATCCCACAGGGATCCCCCAAAATCCCCTCGGGAACCCCCAAACCCCCTCAGGACCCCCCCAAATCCCCTCGTGACCCCCCCAAATTCAAACTGGGAGGAAACCCCAAAATCCCCCAGGACCCCCAGGATCCCCCCAAAACCCCCCCACAGGGACCCCCCCAATCCCCCAGGACCCCCCAACCCCCTGGTTGGACCCCCCAAATCCCCTTCATTGGGACCCCCAAAATCCTCAGGACCCCCAAAATCCCCAAGACCCCTCAAACCCCCCCCAGGACCCCCCCTTGGCTCCCCTTCAGACCCCCCAAATCCCCCAGGGACCCCAAACCCCTCAGGAACCCCCAAATCCCCTCAAGACCCCAAACCCCTCAGGACCCCCCAGATCCCTCCGGAACCCCCAAACCCCCCCACCACCCCCCAAATCCCCTCAGGACCCCCAAAATCCCTCAGGACCCCCAAACCCCTCAGGACCCCCAAGGACCCCCCTCAAACTCCCTCAGGACCCCAAAAATCCTCAAACCCCCAACCCCTCAGGACCCCCAGGATCCCCCCAAATCCCCTCAGGACCTCCCCAAATCCCCCTCAACCCCCCAAACCCTCTCAGGAACCCCCAAATTCCTCAGGACCTCCCAAATCCTCCGGACCCCCAAACCCCCTCAAACCCCCAAAATCCTTCAGGACCTCCCAAAATCCCCCTGACCCCCAACCCCTCAGGACCCCCAAACCCCTCAGGACCCCCAGGACCCCCCAAATCCCCTCAGGACCCCCCCAAATTCCTTCAGGACCTCCCTGAATCCCCTCAGGACCTCCCCAAATCCCCCGTGAGTTAAACCCCCTCAAGACCCCCCAAACCCCCTCGGGACCCCCCCAAATCCCCAAGACCCCCCAAATCCCCTCAAGTCCCCCAAGACCCCCAAAAACCCCAGGACCCCTGGGGGTCCCAGGGTCATTTAAATGGGTCCCCTCCCCCCCATACCCTGGAGGCACCGTTGGGGTCACCCCCTGGGGCTCCAGGGGTGCCCAAAGGAGGCTCGATTTGGGGTCCCCAAAATCACCCCGGGGGTCCCCAAGGTCGATTTGGGGGTCCCCAGAGTCACCCTGGGGGTCTCAGGGTCATTTAAATGGGTCTGGGGTCACCCCAAAGGGACCCTGGAGAGGGGTTGGGGTCATTCTGAGGGGCTCGGGGGGTGCCCAAGGTCGATTTGGGGGTCCCCAAAATCACCTTGGGGGTCCCAGGGTCATTTAAAGGGGTCTGGGGTCACCCCAAATGTCTCAAAGGGAGCCTGGAGACGGGCTGGGGTCACTTTTGGGGAGCTCAGGGGGTCCCCAAAGCCAATTTGGGGGTCCCCAAAATCACCTCGGGGTCCCCAAAATCACCTCGGGGGTCCCCAAAACCAATTTGGGGGTCCCCAAAATCACCTCGGGGGTCCCCAAGGTCGATTTGGGGGTCCCAAAAATCACCTCGGGGTCCCCAAAATCACCTCGGGGGTCCCCAAGGTCGATTTGGGGGTCCCCAAAATCACCCTGGGGGTCTCAGGGTCATTTAAATGGGTTTGGGGTCACTTTTGGGGGGCTCAGGGGGTGCCCAAAGCCGATTTGGGGGTTCCCAAAATCACCTCGGGGGTCCCCAAAATCACCCTGGGGGTCCCCAAGGTCGATTTGGGGGTCCCCAGAGTCACCCTGGGGGTCTCAGGATCATTTAAATGGGTCTGGGGTCACCCCAAATGTCTCAAAGGGAGCCTGGAGACGGGCTGGGGGTCACCCTCAGGGGGGTCAAAAATAATTTGGGGGTTCCCAAAATCACCTCGGGGTCCCCAAAATCACCTCGGGGTCCCCAAGGTCGATTTGGGGGTCCCCAAAATCACCCTGGGGGTCTCAGGGTCATTTAAATGGGTCTGGGGTCACTTTTGGGGGGCTCAGGGGGTGCCCAAAGCCGATTTGGGGGTTCCCAAAATCACCTCGGGGTCCCCAAAATCACCTCGGGGGTCCCCAAAATCACCTCGGGGTCCCCAAGGTCGATTTGGGGGTCCCCAAAATCATCTCGGGGGTCCCAGGGTCATTTAAATGGGTCTGGGGTCACCCCAAAGGTCCCCAAGTGATGCTGGAGGGTTTGGGGTACTTTTCCCCCTCAGGGTCCCCAAATTTCCACCCTTCCCCCCAAACCAAAATCACCCCAAACTCCCCAAAATCACCTCGGGGGTCCCCAAAACCAATTTTCATTCCCCAAACTCACCCAAAATTTTCAAACCAAATTTTCCAAACTTTTCCCAAAACTTTTTGAGGTTTCCCCCCAAACTTTCAACTTTTCCCCAAACTTTTCCCAAACTTGGTCCCATTTCCAAACTTTTCACCAAACTTTCATCCCCCAAAACCCCCAAAGTTTTGACATTTTCCCCCAAACTTCTCACCAAAATTTTCACCATTTCCCCCCAAACTTTAACCACAAAAATTTTCCCTCCCAAATTTTCCCCAAATTTTTCATTTTCACATTTTCCCCAAAAAGACTTTCAACTTTTCCCCAAACTTTTCACCAAAATTTTTCCTTTTTCCCCCAAACTTTCACCAAACTTTTCACTCAAACTTTGCATTATTTTCCTCCAAACTTTTCACCAAAATTTTCACGATTTCCCCCCAAACTTTTCATTATTTTCCCCCAAACTTTTCACCAAACTTTTCCCCATTTCCACCAAACTTTTCACCAAAATTTTCATTATTTTCCTCCAAACTTTTCACCAAAACTTTTCACGATTTTCCCCCAAACTTTCAACTTTTCCCCCAAACTTTTCACCAAACTTTCCACATTTCCCCAAACTTTTCACCAAACTTTTCACAATTGCCCCCAAACTTTTCACGATTTCCCCCGAAACTTTTCACAATTTCCCTCCAAACTTTTCCCCATTTCCCCCAAACTTTTCACCAAACTTTTCATTATTTTCCCCCAAACTTTTCACCAAACTTTTCATTATTTTCCTCCAAACTTTTCACAAAACTTTTCACGATTTCCCCCCAAACTTTTCATGATTTTCCTCCAAACTTTCAACCAAACTTTCCCCCATTTCCCCCAAACTTTTCACCAAACTTTTCACCATTTCCCCCAAACTTTTCAGAAACATTTTCACCATTTTCCCCCAAACTTTCAACTTTTCCCCCAAACTTTTCACCAAACTTTTCACGATTTCCTCCAAACTTTTCACCAAACTTTTCCCCATTTTCCCCCAAACTTTTCCCCATTCCCCAAACTTTTCACCAAACTTTTCCCATTTTCCCCAAACTTTTCACGATTTCCTCCCAAATTTTTGGGACCCAACTCCCCCCTCCGCCCCCGAATTCGGGCTTCTCTCACCGGTGGAAGGAATCGACCATCTTGAGCTGCCCCCGGAGCTCCTTCTTGCTCAGGTGGTCGAGCATCCGCGCGTCCACCAGCGACTCCATGAAGTAGCTGCGGTACTGGGGCAGCCCCAGGCTGGGCAGCCACTCGTTCCCCACCCACTCGTGGTTCATGTCCCCGTGCGCCAGGATCTGCGAGGGATTTTATAGCCCTGCCAGGACCTGCCCATGGCACCCCCGGACCTTTATATCCCTGCCAGGACCTGCCTATGGCACCCCCGAACCTTTATATCCCTGCCAGGACCTGGTTATGACACCCCCGAGTCTTTACATCCCTGATAGAAACTGGTTATGGCATCTTTATATCCCTGCCAGGACCTGCCTATGGCACCCCCGAACCTTTATATCCCTGCCAGGACCTGCCTATGGCACCCCCGGACCTTTATATCCCTGATAGAAACTGGTTATGGCATCTTTATATCCCTGCCAGGACCTGGCTGTCACACCCCCACCCACTCGTGGTTCATGTCCCCGTGCGCCAGGATCTGCGGGAGGACACCCCGAGGTTTTATATCCCTGCCAGGACCTGCCTATGGCACCCCCGAACCTTTATATCCCTGCCAGGACCTGCCTATGGTGTCCCCAAACCTTTATATCCCTGATAGAAACTGGTTATGGCATCTTTATATCCCTGCCAGGACCTGCCCATGGCACCCCCGAACCTTTATATCCCTGATTACAGCACCCCAAAGTTTTATATCCCTGCCAGGACCTGCCTATGGCACCCCCGAACCTTTATATCCCTGCCAGGACCTGCCTATGGCACCCCCAAGGCTTTACATCCCTGATTACAGCACCCCAAAGTTTTATAGCCCTGCCAGGACCTGGTTATGGCACCCCCACCCACTCGTGGTTCATGTCCCCGTGCGCCAGGATCTGCGAGGGATTTTATAGCCCTGCCAGGACGTGCCCATGGCACCCCCGAGGCTTTATATCCCTGCTAGGATCTAATTATGGCACCCCAGAGTTTTATATCCCTGCCAGGACCTGGTTATGACACCCCCACCCACTCGTGGTTCATGTCCCCGTGCGCCAGGATCTGCGGGAGGACACCCCGAACCTTTATATCCCTGCCAGGACCTGCCTATGGCACCCCCGAACCTTTATATCCCTGCCAGGACCTGCCTATGGCACCCCCGAACCTTTATATCCCTGCCAGGACCTGCCCATGGCACCCCCGAACCTTTATATCCCTGCCAGGACCTGCCCATGGCACCCCCGAACCTTTATATCCCTGCCAGGACCTGCCCATGGCACCCCCGAACCTTTATATCCCTGCCAGGACCTGGTTATGACACCCCCACCCACTCGTGGTTCATGTCCCCGTGCGCCAGGATCTGCGGGGAGTTTTATAGCCCTGCCAGGACCTGCCCATGGCACCCCCGAGGCTTTACATCCCTGCTAGGACCCGGTTATTGCACCATAAACATCCATAGCCCTGCCAGGACCTGGCTGTCACACCCCCCACCCACTCCTGGTTCATGTCCCCGTGCGCCAGGATCTGCGGGAGGACACCCCGAGGTTTTATATCCCTGCCAGGACCTGCCTATGGCACCCCCGAACCTTTATATCCCTGATAGAAACTGGTTATGGCATCTTTATATCCCTGATTACAGCACTTTAAAATTTTATATCCCTGCCAGGACCTGCCTATGGCACCCCCGAACCTTTATATCCCTGCTAGGATCTAATTATGGCACCCCAGAGTTTTATATCCCTGCCAGGACCTGGCTGTCACACCCCGCACCCACTCGTGGTTCATGCCCACCGTGCGCCAGGATCTGCGAGGGATTTTATAGCCCTGCCAGGACCTGCCTATGGCACTCCCGAACCTTTATATCCCTGATTATAGCACTTTAAAATTTTATATCCCTGCCAGGACCTGGCTGTCAGACCCCCCCACCCACTCGTGGTTCATGTCCCCGTGTGCCAGGATCTATGAGGGAGGACAGCCCTGAGGTTTTATATCCCCTGCCAGGGACCTAATTATGGCACCCCTGAGAGTTTTATATCCCTGCTAGGACCCAGTTATGGCACCCCACCCATCTGTGTCCTGTGTGCCAGGATCTGCGGGAGGACACCCCTCCCTGCCAGGACCTACCTATGGCACCCCCGAACATTTATATCCCTGCCAGGACCTGCCTATGGTGCCCCCAAACCTTTATATCCCTGATTACAGCACCCCAAAGTTTTATATCCCTGCCAGGACCTGAACCTTATATCCCTGCTAGACCTAAACCCATTATATCCCTGCCCCTGTGCGCCAGGATCTGCGGGAGGACACCCCGAGGTTTTATATCCCTGCCAGGACCTGCCCATGGCACCCCAAAGATTTATATCCCTGCTAGGACCCAGTTATGGTATCTGTGAACCTTTATATCCCTGCCAGGACCTGTTTACTGTACCCTAAACCTTTATATCCCTGCCAGGACCTGTTTGTTGAACCCCAAACCTTTATTTCCCTGCCAGGACCTGCCTATGGAACCCCAAATCTTTATATTCCTGCCAGGACCTGGTGATAGCACTTTAAAGGTTTATAGCCCTGCCAGGACCTGGTTAAGACACTTTAAAACTTTATATCCCTGCCAGGACCTGGTTATGGCACCCCAAATTTTCATATCCCTGCCAGGACCTGCCTATGAAACCCCCAAAGTTTTGTATCCCTGTCAGGACCTGGTTATGACACTTTAAACCTTTCTATCCCTGCCAGGACCTGCCTACGCCAGCCTAAACCTTTATCTCCCTGCCAGGACCTGGTTATGGCACTTTAAACCTTTATATCCCTGCCAGGACCTGCCTATGGAACCCCCAAATTTTTATATCCCTGCCAGGACCTGCCTATGGAACACCCAAATTTTTATATCCCTGCCAGGACCTGTTTATGGCACCCCAAATATTTATATCCCTGCCAGGACCTGCCTATGGAACCCCCCGTTTTTATATCCCTGCCAGGACCTGGTTCAAAATCCCCAAAAAAACCTGTTCCAAAAATCCCATTGCCAAACCACCTGATCCGGCCCCTGCCCCTTGCTGACCCCGCCCCCTTGCCCCGCCCTTGCTGAAGCCCCGCCCCCTTGCTGAAGCTCCACCCCCTTGCTGAAGCCCTGCCCCCTTGCTGAAGCCCCGCCCTCTTGCTGAAGCCCCGCCTCGTTGACAAGCCCCCCGATGAAGCCCCGCCCCTTCGACGAAGCCCCGCCCCCTACCTGCTCCCAGCTGATCTCCCGCGGCTCCTGGGGGGGAAAATAACAGGGGTTCAAAACCCCCAAAATCACCCAAAATCTCAAATCCCCCAAAACCCCCAAAATCATCCCCAAAATAACCAAAATCTGCCTTTCACCCCAAAATCACCCCAAAATCACCCCAAAATCCCCCAAAATCCCCCTAAATCACCCCAAAATCCCCCTAAATCACTGCAAAATCCCCCCAAATCACCGCAAAATCATCCAAAATCATACCAAAATCAACCAAAATTACCCCAAAATCCCCCAAAATCACCCCAAAAATCCCCCAAAATCACCCCAAAATCCCCCTAAATCACCCCAAAATCAACCAAAATCCCCCAGAGTCCCTCCCAGAAGGGTCAAGGGTCCCCAAAATTCCCCAAAATTGCCCCCAAATCCCCCCAAAATCCCTTCCGGAAGGGTCAGGGGTCCCCAAACCCCACAAAAACCTCCCCAAAATCCCCCCAGATCCGCCCCAAATCCTCCCAAATATTCCCCAAATTGCCCCAAAAATTCCCAAATCCCCCCAAAATCCAAATCCCCCAAACCGCCCAAATCCCCCCCAAATTGCCCCAAATTCCTCCAAAATTCCTCGAAATCCACCCCAAACCTCCCCAAAATCCCCCCAAATCCCCAAATCTCCCCAAATCCTGACCCCAAAATTCCCCCAAATTCCCCAAAATTCCCCAAAATTCCCCAAAATTCCCCAAATTTCCCCCAATTTTCCCCCCGTACCGCGGTGGGCGTGGCCGGCAGCGATTCCATCTCCTCGTGCGTCATCCACACATTCCCCGTGCACTGCGGGAAAAGGCGGGAAAATGACGTCATCGGCGCCGGGAATGACGTCACCAGGATCGAGAATGACATCATTGTATGAGAAATGACGTCAGCCGGAGTTGGAGTGATGTCACTCCCATAAATCCCCAAAAAATCCCCATAAAATTCCAATAAATTCCCAATAAATTCCCAAAAAATTCACAATAAATCCCCCCAAAATCCCCATAAATTCCCAATAAATTTCTTTAAAAATTCCCAATAAATCCCAAAAAAATCCCCATAAATTCCCAATAAATTCCCCCAAAAATTCACAATAAATCTTCCCAAATTCCCCATAAATTCCCAATAAATTTCTTTAAAAATTCACAGTAAATCAAAAAAACAATCCTAATAAATTCCAAAAAAAAATCCGAATAAATTCCCTATAAAATCCCAATAAATTCCGCAAAAAAATCCCAATAAATTTAAAAAATCCCAATAAAATCCTAATAAATTTCAAATAAAAATTTTTTAAAAATCTAAAATATCCCCAATAAATTCCCCATAAATTCGCAATAAATTCCCAATAATTTCCCAATATTTCCCCATAATTTCCCAATATTTTCCAAATTTATTCCCAATATTTTCCCCATAATTTCCCCATATTTTCCCCATAATTTCCCCATATTTTCCCCATATTTTCCCAATAAATTCCCAATGTTTTCCCCATATTTTCCCAATATTTTCCCCATAAATTCCCCATAATTTCCCCATATTTTCCCCATATTTTCCCAATATTTTCCCCATATTTTCCCCATAATTTCTCCATAAATTCCCCATAATTTCCCCATATTTTCCCAATATTTTCCCAATATTTTCCCCATGATTTCCCAATATTTTCCAATAAATTCCCCATATTTTCCCCATATTTTCCCCATAATTTCCCCATAATTTCCCCATATTTTCCCCATGATTTCCCCACATTTTCCCCATATTTTCCACATAATTTCCCAATATTTTCCCAATAAATTCCCAATATTTTCCCCATAATTTCCCCATAATTTCCCCATAATTTCCCCATAATTTTCCAATATTTTCCCCATATTTTCCCAATATTTTCCCCATAATTTCCCCATAATTTCCCCATAATTTCCCAATATTTCCCAATATTTTCCCCATAATTTCCCCATAATTTCCCCATAATTTCCCCATAATTTCCCCATATTTTCCCAATAAATTCCCAATATTTTCCCATAATTTCCCCATATTTTCCCCATATTTTCCCAATAAATCCCCATAAATTCCCAATATATTCCCAATAAATTCCCAATAATTTCCCCATATTTTCCCCGTATTTTCCCCATAATTCCCCCATAATTTCCCAATAAATTCCCCATAATTTCCCAATAAATCCCCATAAATTCCCAATATATTCCCAATAAATTCCCAATAAATTCCCCATAATTTCCCAATAAATCCCCATAAATTCCCAATATATTCCCCATAAATTCCCAATAATTTCCCCATAATTTCCCCATAATTTCCCCATATTTTCCCAATATTTTCCCCATAATTTCCCAATAAATTCCCCATAATTTCCCCATAAATTCCCCAAATTCCCAATAAATTCCCCATAAATTCCCAATAAATTCCCCATAAATTTCCCCATAATTTCCCCATAATTTCCCAATAAATTCCCCATAAATTCCCAATAATTTCCCCATAATTTCCCAATATTTTCCCCATAATTCCCCATAATTTCCCCATAATTTCCCCATATTTTCCCCATATTTTCCCCATAATTTCCCCATATTTTCCCCATAAATTCCCATAATTTTTTTTCCCATAAATTCCCCATATTTTCCCAATAATTTCCCCATAATTTCCCAATATTTTCCCCATATTTTCCCCATATTTTCCCAATATTTTCCCCATAATTCCCCCATAATTTCCCCATAATTTCCCCATATTTTCCCCATATTTTCCCCATAATTCCCCATAATTTCCCCATATTTTCCCCATAATTTCCCCATAATTTCTCCATAATTTCCGTGATGAATTTCTATTTTTCCCTGGTCATTCCCAGCATCCCTGAGAATTTCCCCTATTTTCCCCCCAAATTTCCCCAAATTTTCCCCAAAATTCCCTATAATTTCCCCAAAATTTCCCATAAATTCCACAAAAAATCCCCCAAAAATCCAAAAAAAATCCCAATAAATTCCCAATAAATTCCCCATAATTTCCCAATATTTTCCCCATATTTTCCCAATAAATCCCCATAATTTCCCCATATTTTCCCCATAATTTCCCCATAATTTCCCCATAATTTCCCCATATTTTCCCCATAATTTCCCCATAATTTCCCCATATTTTCCCCATAATTTCCCCATATTTTCCCCATAATTTCCCCATAAATTCCCAGTAATTTCCCCATAATTTCCCCATAATTTCCCCATAATTTCCCCATATTTTCCCCATATTTTCCCCATATTTTCCCCATAAATTCCCAATAATTTCCCCATGTTTTCCCCATAAATTCCCCATAATTTCCCCATAATTCCCCATATTTTCCCCATAATTTCCCATAAATTCCCCATAATTTCCCCATAATTTCCCCATAATTTCCCAATATTTCCCAATATTTTCCCCATAATTTCCCCATAATTTCCCCATAATTTCCCATAATTTCCCCATATTTTCCCAATAAATTCCCAATATTTTCCCATAATTTCCCCATATTTTCCCCATATTTTCCCAATAAATCCCCATAAATTCCCAATATATTCCCAATAAATTCCCAATAATTTCCCCATATTTTTCCCCAATCCCCTCCCCAAATTCCCTCCCCAAATAATTTCCCCCCAAATTCCCCATAATTTCCCAATAAATCCCCATAAATTCCCAATATATTCCCAATAAATTCCCAATAAATTCCCCATAATTTCCCAATATATTCCCCATAAATTCCCAATAATTTCCCCATAATTTCCCCATAATTTCCCCATATTTTCCCAATATTTTCCCCATAATTTCCCAATAAATTCCCCATAATTTCCCAATAAATTCCCCATAAATTCCCAATATTTCCCCATAAATTCCCAATATTTTCCCCATATTTTCCCCATATTTTCCCCATAATTTCCCAATATTTTCCCAATAAATTCCCAATAATTTCCCCATAATTTCCCAATATTTTCCCCATAATTCCCCCATAATTTCCCCATAATTTCCCCATAATTTCCCCATATTTTCCCCATATTTTCCCCATATTTTCCCAATATTTCCCCATAATTTCCCCATAATTTCCCCATACTTTCCCCATAATTTCCCCATATTTTCCCCATAATTTCCCCATAATTTCTCCACTCAAATTCCGTGATAATTTCCCATAATTTCCCCATAATTTGGTCATTTCAGCATCCCTAATTTCCCACCCCCCCCCAAATTTCCCCCCAATTCCCTCCCCATATCCCCTCCCCCAATCCCCATACCCCAAATCCCCATCCCCAAATCCCCATCCCCAAATCCCACACCCCCACACATTCCCCTATCGATCCCCCAAAAATCCCAATAAATTCCACAAAAAATCCCCCAAAAATCCAAAAAAAATCCCAATAAATTCCCAATAAATCCCCATAAATTCCCAATATATTCCAAATAAATTCCCAATAATTTCCCATAATTTCCCCATAAATTCCCAATAATTTCCCCATAATTTCCCATATTTTCCCCATATTTTCCCCATAATTTCCTCATATTTTCCCCATAATTTCCCCCATAATTTCCCAATAAATTCCCCATAATTTCCCAATAAATTCCCCATAACTTCCCAATAAATTCCCCATAAATTCCCAATAAATCCCCATAAATTCCCAATAATTTCCCCATATTTTCCCCATAATTTCCCCATAATTTCCCCATAATTTCCCCATATTTTCCCCATAATTTCCCAATATTTTCCCCATAATTTCCCCAATAATTTCCCAATATTTTCCCCATAATTTCCCCATAATTTCCCCATAATTTCCCCAATATTTTCCCATAATTTCCCCATATTTTCCCCATAATTTCCCCATAATTTCCCCATAATTTCCCCATAATTTCCCCATAAATTCCCAATAATTTCTCCATAAATTCCCAATAAATCCCCATAATTTCCCCAAATTCCCCATATTCTCCCAATATTTTCCCCATAAATTCCCATAATTTTCCCATAATTTCCCCATAATTTCCCATAATTTCCCCATATTTTCCCCATTTTCCCATAAATTCCCCGTGATTTCCCATAAGACAAGCTGGTCAGGGACACCATCCCCCACCCCCCCATAATTTCCCCATAACTCCCTGGATTTCGGGGTCCGACAGGTTTCCCAAATTTCCCCACTGGTTTTCCCTGGGGTTTTCCCCATAATTTCCCATAAATGGAGCCCCAAATTTCCATCATAAATTCCCCTGGGGCCCGACCCAAAAATCCAAAATTCCCAAAAAAATCCCCAAACCCAATTTTCCCAAAAAATTTCAAAAATTCCATCCCAGTACCCATCCCCACCCACACCTGGAACTGAGAAATTCCCTGGGGGCTTCTGAATAAATTGGGGAGCCCTGAGCCCAAAACCCCAAAATTTCCAAAAAAACCCTCAAAAAACCCCAAAAAATCCCACCCCAAATCCCCACATTTCCATCCCAGTACCAGGCGGGCATCCCCACCCACACCCCCAACAGAGCCCAAATTTTTCCCCAAAATTTCCCAAAAATTTGGGGTCTCTAATATTTCTGGGACTTCATAAATTTCTGGGGAACGCCCCCAAAAATTTCCCCATTCCAAATTTCCCCAAAAATCCCCAAATTTCCATCCCGGTACCCCCAATCCCCCACCCACACCTGAAACCCCGGCTGGGGTCCCCAGAATTGGGGCTGGGGTCTCTAATATGGGGCTGGGGTCCCCAAAATTGGGGCTGGGGGAGCCCCGAGCCCAAAAAACCCAAAATTCCCAAAAAAAACCCGCAAAACCGCCCCCAAAAACCAAAAAAAATTCCAAATTTCCATCCCAGTACCAGGCGGGCATCCCCACCCACACCTGAAATGGAGCCCGAAATTGGGGCTGGGGTCCCCAAAAATGGGGCTGGGGGAGCCCCGAGCCCAAAACCCCCCAAATTCCAAATAAACCCCAAAAAAACCCCAAAAATCCCACCCAAAACCCTGAATTTTCCATCCCAGCACCAGGTGAGCATGCCCACCCACACCTGAAACGGAGCCCGAAATGGGGCTGGGGGCATTGGAAATGGGGCTGGGGTCCCCAAAAATGGGGCTGGGGGCACCCCGAGCCCAAAAACCCCAAAATTCCCCAAAAAAACCCCCCAAACCGCCCCCAAAAACCCAAAAAAATTCCAAATTTCCATCCCAGTGCCAGGCGGGCATCCCCACCCACACCTGGAACCGAGCCCGAAATTGGGGCTGGGGTCCCCAAAAATGGGGCTGGGGGAGCCCCGAGCCCAAAACCCACAAAATTCCCAAAAACCCCCCCAAAAAACCTGAAAAAACACAAAAAATCCCACCCCAAAACACTCAAATTTCCATCCCGGTA
Source organism: Emberiza elegans (assembly GCA_024865655.1). NCBI lineage: Eukaryota > Metazoa > Chordata > Aves > Passeriformes > Fringillidae > Emberiza > Emberiza elegans. Next base: position 605,788 of record JALJVW010000131.1, on the reverse strand, counting down.
CCAGGCGGGCATCCCCACCCACACCTGCAACCGAGCCCGAAATTGGGGCTGGGGTCCCCAAAATTGGGGCTGGGGTCCCCAAAATTGGGGCTGGGGTCCCCAAAATTGGGGCTGGGGGCACCCCGAGCCCAAAACCCACAAAAATCCCAAAAAACCCCAAAAATCCCACCCCAAAACCCCCAAATTTCCATCCCGGGACCAGGTGGGCATCCCCACCCACACCTGCGGGGACACCCCAAAAATGGGGCTGGGGTCCCCAAAAATGGGGCTGGGGGCTTCACTAATGAGGCTGGGGTCCCCAAAAATGGGGAGATTTCCCTGACCCCAAAAAATCCCCAAAAAATCCCCAAAAATCCCCAAAAAACCCCCAAAAATCCCCAAATTTCCATCCAGTACCAGGCGGGCATCCCCACCCACACCTGGAACCGAGCCCGAAATTGGGGCTGGGGTCCCCAAAAATGGGGCTGGGGGCACCCCGAGCCCAAAAAAACCAAAATTTCCAAAAAAAGAAACCCCAAAATTTCCAATTTTTCCCAAATTTTTGGGATTTTCCCCCAAAATTTCAATTTTTTTCCCCCAAAATTTTGAATTTTTCCCCCAAAATTTTGAATTTTTCCCCCAGAATTTCCATTTTCCCCAAAATTTTGGGGGTTTTCCCCCAAATTTTCCAATTTTTTCCCAAATTTTCCAAAATTTTCCCTAAAATTTCCATCTTTTTCCCAAAATTTCCATATTTTTTCCATCTTTTTGGGGGTTTTCCCCCAAAATTTCAATTTTTTTTCCCAAATTTTCCGATTTTTTCCCTGAAATTTCCAATTTCCTCCAAAAAATTCAATTTTTCCCAAATTTTGGGGGGCTTTCCAAAAATTCCCCAAAAATTTTGATTTTATTTCCCTGAAATTTCAATTTTTTCCCCAAAAAATTCAAATTTCCCCTCCAAATTTTGGGATTTTCCCCCAACATTTCAATTTTTTCCCAAAATTTCGAATTTTTTCTCCCAGAATTTCCATTTTCCCCCAAATTTTTGGGGTTTTCCCCCAAATTTTTGATTTTTTCCCCCCAAAAATTTCCAAATTTTTTCCTAAAATTTCTGGGGTTTTCCCAAAATTTCCATTTTCCCCCAAATTTTTGGGATTTCCCCCAAAATTTCGAATTTCTTTCCTAAAATTTCCAAATTTTTCCCAAAATTTCCAATTTTTCCCCTCAAATTTCCAATTTTCCCCCTAAAATTTCCAATTTTTCCCCAAAATTTCCAATTTTTTTCCCTAAAATTTCAAATTTGTTTTCCCAAAAATTTCCAATTTTTTTCCCCAAAATTTCCCATTTTCCCCCAAAATTTCCAATTTTTTTCCCTAAAATTTCCAATTTTTCCCCCAAAATTTCCAGGTTTTTCCCGAAATTTTCAATTTTTTCCCCCAAAATTTCCTAATTTTCCCCCCAAAATTTCCAATTTTTTCCCCTAAAATTTCAAATTTGTTTTCCCAAAATTTCCAATTTTCCCCCCCAAAAATTCCAATTTTTTTCCCCCAAAATTCCCAATTTTTCCCCCAAAATTTCCATCTTTTTCCCAAAATTTCCAATTTTTCCCCCTAAAATTTCCAATTTTTTCCCCCTAAAATTTCCAAATTTTTTCTCAAAATTTCAATTTTTTCCCTAAAATTTCAACATTTCCCCCAAAATTTCCAATTTTTTCCCCCAAAATTCCCAATTTTCCCCCTAAAATTTCCACTTTTTTCCCTAAAAATTTCAAATTTTCCCCCAAAATTTCCAATTTTTTTCCCAAAATTCCAAATTTTTTTCCCAAAATTTCAATTTTTCCCCAAAATTTGGATTTTCCCGCTCACCTCGAGCCAGGACACCACGGTGGGGCCGTCCCAGGCGGCGAAGGGCAGCCCCTGGCGGCACGCCTCCTCCAGCAGCTCGTGCCTTAATTAATTCGTTAATTAACTCATTAATTAGCTCCTTCATGGAGGCCTTAATTAACCCCCAATTAATTAACCCAAAATCCCCGAAATTCACCCCAAAATCCAGCCCCAAAATCCCCCAAATTCTCCTCAAATCCCCTCAGGGAGCCTCCTCCAGCAGCTCGTGTCTTAATTAGTTTGTTAATTAATTCATTAATTGACTCGTTCATTAACTCATTCATTAACCCTGAATTAATTACCCAAAATCCCCGAAATTCACCCCAAAATTCACCCAAATTCTGCCCAAATCCCCCCAGAGCAGGCCTCCAACAGCAGCTCCTGTCTGTTAATTAGTTAATTAATTAATTAATTAACCCTCCCCTAATTAACTCCTAATTTAATTAACTCCAAATCCCCCAAATTCAGCCCCAAATTCAGCCCAAAATTGCCCCAAATTCTCCCCAAATCCAGCAGTTCGTGCCTTAATTAATTCATTAATTAACTCGTTAATTAAGGCCTTAATTAACCCCAAATTAATTAACCCAAAATGCCCGAAATTCACCCCAAATTTACCCCAAAATCCCCAAATTCAGCCCAAAATTCACCCAAATTCTGCCCAAATTCAGCAGCTCATACCTTAATTAATTAATTAATTAATTAACTCATTCATTAAGGCCTTAATTAACCCCAAATTAATTAACCCAAAATCCCCGAAATTCACCCCAAAATGCCCCAAATTCAGCCCAAAATTCACCCAAATTCTGCCCAAATCCAGCAGTTCGTGCCTTAATTAATTCATTAATTAACTCGTTAATTAAGGCCTTAATTAACCCCAAATTAATTAACCCAAAATGCCCGAAATTCACCCCAAATTTACCCCAAAATCCCCAAATTCAGCCCAAAATTCACCCAAATTCTGCCCAAATCCAGCAGTTCGTGTCTTAATTAATTCATTAATTAACTCGTTAATTAAGGCCTTAATTAACCCCATTAATTAACCCAAAATCCCCGAAATTCATCCCAAATTCAGCCCCAAAATGCCCCAAATTCTGCCCAAAATTCACCCAAATTCTGCCCAAATCCAGTAGCTCGTGTCTTAATTAATTCATTAATTAACTCATTCATTAAGGCCTTAATTAACCCCAAATTAATTAACCCGAAATGCCCGAAATTCACCCCAAATTCAGCCCAAAATTCACCCAAATTCTGCCCAAATCCAGCAGCTCATACCTAAATTAATTCATTAATTAATTCATTAATTAACTCGTTCATTAAGGCCTTAATTAACCCCGAATTAATTAACCCAAAATCCCCGAAATTCACCCCAAAATCCCCCAAATTCTCCCCAAATCCCCTCGGGGAGCCTCGACCAGCAGCTCGTGACTTAATTAAATCATTAATTAATTAATTAATTAATTAACTCCTTAATTAACTCCTTAATGAACTCATTCATTAACTCCTTAATTAAGCCCGAATTAATTACCCAAAATCCCCGAAGTTCAGCCCAAAATTCAGCCCAAATTAACGCGGGACCCCAAGATCTTCTCGGGACCCCTCCCCTAATTAACCCCGAATTAATTAACCAGAGACCCCTCCCCTAATTAACCCCGAATTAATTACCAGAGACCCCTCCCCTAATTAATTAACCCGGGACCCCAAAACCCTTCAGGGACCCCTCCCTTAATTAACCCCGAATTAATTAACCAGAGACCCCTCCCCAAATTAACTCAGGACCCTTAACACCCCAAATTAACCAGAGACCCCTCCCCAAATTAACTCTGAATTAATTAACCAGAGACCCCTCCCCAAATTAACCCGGGACCCCTCCCCAAATTAACCCCGACCCCCAAAATCCCCCCCAAATTAACCAGAGACCCCCAAAATCCCCCAAATTAACCGAGACCCCTCCCCAAATTAACCAGAGACCCCTCCCCAAATTAACCAGAGACCCCTCCCCAAATTAACCAGAGACCCCTCCCCAAATTAACCCCGAATTAATTAACCAGAAACCCGTCCCCAAATTAACCGAGACCCCTCCCCAAATTAATCCAGGACCCTCAAAATCCCCCCCAATTAACCCGGGACCCCGCCCCAAATTAACCAGGACCCCCAAAATCCCCCAAATTAACCCCCCGACTCCCCAAATTAATCAGAGACCCTCCCCCCCCCATTAACCTGAGACCCCTCCCCAAATTAACCAGGACCCCTCCCCAAATTAACCCAGACCCCCAAAATCCCCCCCAAATTAACCAGAGACCCCCAAAATGCCCCCAAATTAACCGAGACCCCTCCCCAAATTAACCCAGACCCCCCCAAAATCCCCCCTCAAATTAACCCAGAGACCCTCCCCAATTAACCCAAATCCCCAAACGCCCCAAATTTGGGGACCCCTCCCCAAATTAACCCCTGAATTAATTAACCCCGGGACCCCTCCCAAATTAACCAGGACCCCAAAATCCCCCCAAATTAACTGAGACCCCCCCCCAAATTAACCAGAGACCCTCCCCAAATTAACTGAGACCCCCCAAATTAACCCGGGACCCCTCCCCAAATTAACCAGGACCCCAAAATCCCCCCAAATTAACAGAGACCCTCCCAAATTAACCCAGGACCCCAAAATTTCCCCTAGGACCCCCAAATCCCCCCAAATTTATCGAGACCCCTCCCCAAATTAACTCAGGATCCCCAAAACCCCTCAGAGACCCCTCCCCAAATTAACCCGGGACCCCCAAAACCCCCCAGAGACCCCTCCCCAAATTAACCCCGAATTAATTAACCCGGGACCCCTCCCCAAATTAACCCCGACCCCCAAAATCCCCCCAAATTAACCAGGAGACCCCTCCCAAATCCCAGACCCCCAAAATCCCCCAAATTAACCAGAGACCCTCCCCAAATTAACCCAGACCCCCAAAATCCCCCCAAATTAACCAGAGACCCCTCCCCAAATTAACCCGGGAGCCCTCCCCAAATTAACCCCAGGACCCCCAAAAATCCCCCAAATTAACCAGAGACCCTCCCCAAATTAACCAGAGACCCCTCCCCAAATTAACCCAGACCCTCCCCAAATTAACTAGGACCCCCAAAATCCCCCCAAATTAACCAGAGACCCTCCCAAATTAACCCCGAATTAATTAACCACAGACCCCTCCCCAAATTAACCCAGACCCCCAAAATCCCCCCCAATTAACCGAGACCCCTCCCCAAATTAACCCCGACCCCCAAAACCCCAAATTCCCCCAGAGACCCCTCCCCAAATTAACCCAGACCCCCAAATCCCCCCAAATTAACCAGAGACCCCTCCCCAAATTAACCCGGGACCCCTCCCCAAATTAACCAGGACCCCCAAAATCCCCCCAAATTAACCAGAGACCCCTCCCCAAATTAACCCAGGACCCCAAAATTTCCCCCCTAGGACCCCCAAATCCACCCCAAATTTATCGAGACCCCTCCCCAAATTAACTCAGGATCCCCAAAACCCCTCAGAGACCCCTCCCCAAATTAACCCCTGGACCCCCAAAACCCCCAGAGACCCTCCCCAAATTAACCCTGAATTAATTAACCTGGGACCCTCCCAAATTAACCCCCGACCCCCAAATCCCCCAAATTAACCAGACCCCCCCCCAAATTAACCCAAACCCCCAGGACCCCCCCAGGACCCCTCCCCAAATTAACCAGAGACCCCTCCCCAAATTAACTCTGAATTAATTAACCAGAGACCCCCCCCCTCAACCCCCAAACCCCTCCCCAAATTAACCCAGACCCCCAAAATCCCCAAAAATTAACCCAGACCCCCAAAATCCCCCAAATTAACCAAAGACCCCTCCCCAAATTAACCCAAACCCCCCAGGACCCCCCCCCACCCCCCCAGGACCCCTCCCCAAATCCCCCCCCCCCCCCCCCCCCAATCCCCTCCCCCCCCCCCCCCTCACTTTTTTGCTCCTCCGGTCCTTGTCCACCCCCCCCGGGAGCTTGGCCAGGCCCAGCGCCTCGGGGGGGCCCAGCTCGTCCGAGGGGGTCCCGGCTGCAAAATGGGGAGGGGGCGGCACCGGTGAGACCCCTCCCCAAATTCCCCAAACAATCCCCCAAACAATCCCCCAAAAAATCCCAAAAAATCGCAAAAAAAACCCGCAAAAATACCCCAAAAAGGCCCCCAAAAACCCCCAAAAATCACAGAGACCCCTCCCCAAATAGGGCCCAGCTCAGGCTGGGGGGGGCACAGGTGAGACCCCTCCCCAAATTCCCAAAAAATCCTGAAATTCCCAAAAAAATCCCAAAAAATCCTGAAAAATCCATTAAAAAATCCCAAAACCCCAAAAAAAACCCTCAAAAAAATCCCCAAATCCAAAGGAAATCCCCCAAAATCACAGAGACCCCTCCCCAAATTGGGGACCCCTCCCCAAATTCCCCAAAAAACCCCAAAAATCCCCCCCAAAAAACTCCAAAATTCAAAAAAACCCCTAAAAAACCCCAAATCTGCCGAATTTATGGGAAATTCCCCCAAAAATCCCATCGGGACCCCTCCCCAAATAGGGCCCAGCTCGTCCGAGGGGGTCCCGGCTGCAAATGGGGAGGGGGCGGCACGGGTGAGACCCCTCCCCAAATTCCCCAAACAATCCCCCAAAAAATCCCCCAAAAATTCCGAAAAAATCGCAAAAAAAACCCGCAAAAATACCCCAAAAATGCCCCCAAAAACCCCCAAAAATCACAGAGACCCCTCCCCAAATAGGGCCCAGCTCAGGCTGGGGGGGGCACAGGTGAGACCCCTCCCCAAATTCCCAAAAAATCCTGAAATTCCCAAAAAAATCCCAAAAAATCCCCAAAAAAATCCAAAAAATCCCGAAAAAAATCCATTAAAAAATCCCAAAAATCAAAAAAAAACCCAAAAATTCCCCAAAAAATCCCCAAATCCAAAGGAAATCCCCCAAAATCACAGAGACCCCTCCCCAAATTGGAGACCCCTCCCCAAATTCCCGAAAATTCCCCCCAAAAAATCCCGAAAAAATCCCAAAAACCCCCAAAATTCCCCCCAAAATTGCCAAAAATCCAAAGGAAATGCCCCAAAATCACAGAGACCCCTCCCCAAACTGGAGACCCTTCCCCAAATTGGAGACCCCTCCCCAAATTCCCGAAAATTCCCCAAAAAAATCCCGAAAAAAATTCCAAAAAAATCGCAAAAAACCCCCCAAAATTCCCCCAAAAATTCCCCCCAAAAATAGTAAAAAAATCCTAAAAAACCGCCCAAAATGACCCCAAAAAACCCCAAAAATCACAGAGACCCCTCCCCAAATAGGGCCCAGTTCAGGCTGGGGGGGCACAGGTGAGACCCCTCCCCAAATTTCCAAAAAATCCCAAAATTCCCAAAAAAATCCCAAAAAATCCCGAAAAAATCCATTTAAAAAACCCCAAAAATCCCGAAAAAATCCCAAAAAATCCCGAAAAAATCCATTAAAAACCCCAAAACCCCAAAAAAAACCCCCAAAAAATCCCCCAAAAATCCCCAAATCCAAAGGAAATCCCCCAAAATCACAGAGACCCCTCCCCAAATTGGAGACCCCTCCCCAAATTGCCCAAAAATCCCAAAAAAATCCCAAAAAAATCAAAAAAACCCCAAAATTCCAAAGGTTTGGGGGGGATTTTTGGGGATTTTGGGGGGATTTTTTGGGGTCTTTTGTGGGTATTTTTTGGGATTTTTGGGTTTTTTGGGGAGGGGTCTCGGGGTGAATTTGGGGAGGGGTCTCACCCAGGCTGGGGCTGAATTTGGGATTTTTTTGGGGGGGCTTGGTCAGGATTTCTTTGGGATATTTGGGCCCTTTTTGGGTTTTTTGGGGGATTTTTGGGGGATTTTGGGGGATTTTTGGGTTTTTTGGGGAGGGGTCTCGGGGTGAATTTGGGAAGGGGTCCCACCCAGGCTGGGGCTGAATTTGGGATTTTTGGGAAGCTTTTTGGGATTTATTTGGGATTTTTGGTCATTCTTTGAGGGTTTTTAAGGGATTTTTTGGGGATTTTTTTGGGATTTTTGGGGTTTTTGGGGAGGGGTCTCGGGGTGAATTTGGGGAGGGGTCTCACCCAGGCTGGGGCTGAATTTGGGATTTTTTGGGAGCTTTTATTTGGGATTTTTGGTCATTTTTTGAGGGTTTTTAAGGGATTTTTTGGAATTTTTTGGGATTTTTGGGGTTTTTGGGGAGGGGTCTCGGGGATAATTTGGGGAGGGGTCTCACCCAGGCTGGGGCTGAATTTGGGATTTTGGGGGGTTTATTTGGGATTTTTGGTCATTTTTTGAGGGTTTTTTAGGGTTTTTAAGGGATTTTTTGGGGATTTTTGGATTTTGGGTTTTTTGGGGAGGGGTCTCGGGGATAATTTGGGGAGGGGTCTCACCCAGGCTGGGGCTGAATTTGGGATTTATTTGGGATTTTTTGGAGCTTTTATTTGGTGTTTTTTGCGATTTTTAGGGGTTTTTTGGGGATTTTTTGGGATTTTTGGGGATTTTTGGGTTTTTTGGGGAGGGGTCTCGGGGATAATTTGGGGAGGGGTCTCACCCAGGCTGGGGCTGAATTTGGGATTTTTGGGAGCTTTTATTTGGGATTTCTTTGGGATTTTTGGTCATTTTTGAGGGTTTTATGGATTTTTTGGAATTTTTTGGGATTTTTTGGGGTTTTTGGGGAGGGGTCTCGGGGTGAATTTGGGGAGGGGTCTCACCAGGCTGGGGCTGAATTTGGGATTTTTTGGGATTTTTTTTATTTCAGGATTTTTTGGTCATTTTTGAGGGTTTTTGGGGTTTTGGGGTTTTTTTGGGGATTTTTGGGATTTTGGGGAGGGTCTCAGGGTGAATTTGGGAGGGTCTCACCCAGGCTGGGGCTGGTTGGGATTTATTTGGGATTTTTTGGGATTTTTTATTTGGTGTTTTGGGATTTTTAGGGGTTTTGGGGGATTTTTGGAATTTTTGGGATTTTTGGGGTTTTTGGGGAGGGGTCTCGGGGATAATTTGGGGAGGGGTCTCACCCAGGCTGGGGCTGAATTTGGGATTTTTGGGAGCTTTTATTTGGGATTTATTTGGGATTTTTGGTCATTTTTTGAGGGTTTTTAAGGGATTTTTTGGAATTTTTGGGATTTTTGGGTTTTGGGGAGGGGTCTCGGGGATAATTTGGGGAGGGGTCTCACCCAGACTGGGGCTGAATTTGGGATTTTTGGGAGCTTTTATTTGGGATTTATTTGGGATTTTTTGGTCATTTTGAGGGTTTTTAAAATTTTTTGGAATTTTTGGGATTTTGGGGTTTTTGGGGGGGTCTCGGGGATAATTTGGGGAGGGGTCTCACCCAGGCTGGGGCTGAATTTGGGATTTTTGGGAGCTTTTATTTGGGATTTTTGGTCATTTTTTGAGGGTTTTTTACGGATTTTTTTGGGGAATTTTTTGGATTTTTGGGTTTTGGGGAGGGTCTCGGGGATGGTTTGGAGGGGGTCTCACCCAGGCTGGGGCTGGGGGATTTTGGGAGCTTTAATTTGGGATTTATTTGGGATTTTGGTCATTTTTGAGGGTTTTTAAGGGATTTTTTTGGAATTTTTGGGATTTTTGGGGTTTTGGGGAGGGGTCTCGGGGATAATTTGGGGAGGGGTCTCACCCAGGCTGGGGCTGAATTTGGGATTTTTTGGGAGCTTTTATTTGGGATTTATTTGGGATTTTTGGTCATTTTTGAGGGTTTTTAAGGGATTTTTTTGGAATTTTTTGGGATTTTTGGGGTTTTTGGGGAGGGGTCTCGGGGATAATTTGGGGAGGGGTCTCACCCAGGCTGGGGGCGTCCCGGGCCGGGGGTCCCAGCCTCCCTTTCTCCTTCTTGCCGAAGAGGCGGCCGATGGAGGATTTGATGCTTTTCTTTTTGGGGGGGGTCTTGTGCAGGGGGTCGGGGGGGGCGCCGGGACCCTCGGGGACCAGCCTGGATTTGGGGAGGGGGCGTCAGCACCGGGACCCCCCCCCAACACCGCTCAAATAGACACAGGCAGTGAGAGGAACCCAAAACCCCGGGGTTCCACCCAAAATGGTGGGGGGGTCCACCCAAAAAACCCCGAAATGCCACTGAAAATCCCCCGAAATTCCACCCAAAATCCCCCAAAATTCCACCCCAAAATCTCCCGAAATTCCACTAAAAAAACCCCAAAATTCCACCCCAAAATCCCCCAAATTCCACTAAAAAACCCCCGGAAATTCACCCCAAAATCCCCGAAATTCCACTGAAAAACCCCCAAAATTCCACCCAAAATTCCACCAAATTCCCCAAAATTCCACTGAAAAACTCCCAAATTACCCCAAAGTTCCACTCCCCAAATTTTGGGGTTTCCCCAAAATTCCCCCCAAAAGTCTCCCCGAAATCTCCACTTTGGGATTTTAATTTCCAATGGGGTCATTTTTAGGGTTTCCACTGGAAATCCCCGGGGTTTTTCCCCTTTGGGAAAAACCAAAAATTCCACCCAAAATTTTTTGAAATTCCACCCAAATCCCCAAATTTTGGGGATCCCAAAATTCCCCCCAAAATCCCCCAAAATTCCACCCCAAAATGAAAACCTTTATTTCCCAAATTTTACCTTTGAACCCATTTTTTGGGAAGGGTTTCCACCCCCAAAACCCCCAAATTCACCCCAAATTTGGGATTTTTGGGAAAAATTTGCGTTTTTATGAAAATCCCCCATTTTTTGAAAATTTTGGGGTTTTTGGGCAGGGTCTCGGGATCACCTGGGATTCACCCAAAATCCTGAAATCCACCGGGGGTCCCAGCCTCCCTTTCTCCTTCCCCAAGAGGCCTGAATTATCCTTTCTTTTTGGCACCCCAAAATCTCCCCGACCCTCGGGGACCAAAAACCCCAGCAGCGGACCCCAAATCCCCTGAAATTCACAAATGCACGAAAAATTCCCCCTGAATTCCCCCCAAAATTCCAAATTCCTGAAAACCCCCAAAATTCCCCCCAAAACTTTCCACCCAAAATCCCCAAAATTCCACCCCAAAATCTCCCCAAAATCCACCCCCCAAAATTCCACCCCAAAATCCCAAAAATCCCCCAAAATTCCAATCAAAATCCCCAAAATTCCACTCCAAATCCCCCAAATTCCACCCCAAATCTCTAAATTAAATTATCCCAAAATTCCACCCCCAAATCCCCCAAAATTCCCCCCAAATTCCCCAAAATACCCCAAAATTCCACCCCCAAAATTCCCCCCAATCCCCCCAAATCCCCAAAATCCCCTAGGGACCCCCAAAATGCCCCCAAAAATCCCCCCAAAATGAAACCGAATTCCCCCCCCCCCCAAAATCCCCCAAAATCCCCAAATTCCCCCCCAAAAAAAACCCCGCACCCCCAAACCTCCCCCAAAAATTCCAAATTCCCCCCCAAAATCCCCAAAATCCCCAAATTCCACCCCCAAATCCCCCCCCAAATCCCCCCCAAAAATCCCCAAATCCCCCAAAATCCCCCCAAAACCCCAAAATCCTCCCTAGACCCCCCAACCCAAATCCCACCCCTGAAACCCCTCAAGACCCCCAAAAATCCCCAAAATTCCCCAACCCCCCCAAAATCCCCCCCCAAAAGCCCCCCCAACCCCCAAAAACCCCCCAAACCCCCAAAATTCCCCCAAAATCCCCCCAAATTCCCCCCAAACCCCCAGGACCCCCAAACCTCCCCCAAAATTCGCAGACGACCCCAAAAATCCCCCAAAATCCCCAAAAAACCCCCAAACCCCAAAATCCCCCAAAATCCCCAAACCCCCAAACTCCCCCAAAATCCTCCCCCAAAATCCCCAAAATTCCCCCCAAATTCCCCAAACCCCCCAAACCCCAAAATCCCCCAAAACCCCTTTCATCCCCAAATCCCTCCAAAAAATCCCCAAAATTCCCCCAAACCCCCAAACCCACCCAAACCCCCAAATCCCCAAAACCCCCAAAATCCCACCCAAAATCCCCCAAACCCCCAAAAATCCCCCAAAATCCACCCAATCCCCAAACCCCCCTGACCCCCCAAATGCCCCCAAAAATCCCCCACGCCCCCCAAAATCCCCAAATCCCACCCAAACCCCCCCAAATCCCCCCCAAATCCCCCAAAAACCCCCAAACCTCCCCCAAATCCCCCAAACCCCCCCAAAATCCCCAAATCCCCCAAACCCCCCAAAAATCCCCAAATTCCCCCCCAAATCCCCCCAAAATCCCCCAAACCCCCTAGGACCCCAAACCCCCAAAAACCCCCAAACCCCCAAAAATCCCCAAAATCCCCCAAACCCCCAAAATCCCCCCAAACCCCCTAGAACCCCAAAACCCCCAAAAATCCCCCAAATCCCCCAAAATCCCCCCAAATCCCCCCAAATCCCCCAAATCCCCAAACCCCCCCAAATTCCCAAAATTCCAAACCCCCCAAACCCCCTAACCCCCCAAAACCCCCAAACCCACCCAAAATCCCCCAAATTCCCACCCAAACCCCCCAAATTCCCCAAAATCCCCCCAAACCCCCCCAGGACCCCAAAATCCCCCAAATCCCCCAAACCCCCCAAACCCCCAGGACCCCCAAAACCCCCAAGGACCCCCCAAGGACCCCCAAACCTCCCCCAAAATCACCAAATCCCCCCAAAATCCCCAAAATCCCCCAAAATCCCCCAAACCCCCAAAATCCCCAAAAATCCCCCCAAATCCCACCCAAACCCCCCAAAATCCCCCCTAGGACCCCCAAACCTCCCCAAAAATCACCAAATCCCCAAACCCCCAAAATCCCCAAATTCCCCCCCAAACCCCCCAAAAATCCCCCCAAATCCCCAAACCCCCAAAATCCCCCAAATTCCCCACCCCCAAATTCTGACCCGCTCTGGGGGTCCTGCCCTCCTCAGGGCTCCTGGGGCTCAGGGGTCCTGAGGTCGCTAGAAACTCCCAGGACCCCCCTCCTCCTCCCCCCGCGGCTCCTCCTTGCCCGCCTGGTTCTGAAATTTGGGGGGGGGTCCCCGTTAATTTTGGGGTTCCCCCCCCCCTCTCATTTTGGGGAGGGGTCCCCCCTCATTTTTGGGGGGGGTTAACCCTTCCCCCATTCATTTAAAGCTTTCCCACCCCACAAAATTTGGGGATTTTCCCACCATTTTTGGGGACCCCCTCCTCATTTTTGGGACCCCCCCCCTCATATTTTTATGGGGGGGGGTCCCCACCTATTTGATGCCCCCCCCCCTCCAGACCCCTCCTCAATTCTGAAGACCCCCCCCTCAATTTTTGGGGGGTTTCCCCCACCCAATTTTTAGGGTCCCTTCCCCATTTTTGGGCCCCCCTCCCCGAATTTTGGTGCCTCCCACCCCCAAATTTTGGGGCCCCCTCCCCATTTTTGGGCCCCTTCCCCAATTTGTTGCTCCCCCCCCCGCCCAAATTTTGGGGTCCCCCCCTATTTTTATTGCCCCTCCCCCATTTTGTGCCCCCCTCCCATTTTGAGGACCCCCCCCCATTTTGGGTCTCCCCCCCAATTTTTGGGTGCCCCCCCATTTTGAGGACAACCCCCAATTTTGGGGTCCCCCCATTCACCCCCCCCCTTTTGGTTCCCCTCCATTTCAGACCCCCATTTTTGGGTCTCCCCCTCATTTTGGGTGTCCCCCCATTTCAGACCCCCAATTTTTAGGTGTCCCCATTTTTGGGCCCCCCCCCCCATTTTTGGGTTCCCCCATTTCAGACCCCCCATTTTGAGATCCCCCATTTTTGGGTGTCCCCCCCATTTTTGGGACCCCCCATTTTGGGTGCCCCCCCTTTTTGGTGCCCCCATTTCAGACCCCCCCCCCCATTTTGGGTGCCCCCATTTCAGACCCCCCCCCCATTTTTTGGGTCCCCCCATTTTGGGTCTCCCCCATTTTTGGTCCCCCAATTTTTGGGTCCCCAAATTTTGTTTCCCCCCAATTCTTGGGTCCCCCAATTTTTTTTGGCCCCATTTCAGACCCCCATTTTGGTGCCCCCCCAATTTTTGGGTCCCCCATTTTGGGGTCCCCCCCCATTTCAGACCCCCATTTTTAGACCCCCCATTTTGGGTGTTTCCCCCCATTTTGGGGACGCCCCATTCAGACCCCCTCCCCATTTTTTAGACCCCCCATTTTTTGGGTTCCCCCCATTTTTGGGACCCCCATTCAGACCCCCCATTTTGGGGACCCCCCCATTTTAGGTCCCCCCCATTTTTAGGACCCCCCATTTTTGGGTGTCCCCCCATTTTTGGGTCCCCATTTCAGACCCCCCAGGCCCCCAATTTTTGGGGACCCCCCAGACCCCCATTTTTGGGGTCCCCCCCCATTCAGACCCCCATTTCCCCCCATTTTGGGGCTGGCCGGGCCGGGGTCCCCACCTCATGGGCAGGGCTGGCGCTGCTGGGGAGGGCGTGGGCGGCCGCTGCTGGGGGAGGGGGGAGGAGGAGGGGGGGAGGGGGAGGGGCAGGGCCGCCCCGCTCCGCGCCCCTCCCCACCCCCGCCCCGCCCCCCCTCCCCACCCGGGGGGGTCCCGTCCAGCGCCCCCCCCACGCGGCTCTGCAGCTCCTCGGCGCGCAGCTCCGTGCTCTCCTTCTCCTCCTGGATCAGCCTGGAAATTTGGGGAGGGGGGGACCCCAAAATTAATTTGGGGGGGGGTCCCAAAATTGGGGAACCCCAAAACCCCGAAAAATTAAAAAAAATCCCGAAAAATTCCGTCAAAATCTGACTTTTTTAAGCCAAAATATCTCAAAATTCTCCCTCCTTCTCCTCCTGGATCAGCCTGGAAATTTGGGGGGGACCCCAAAATTAATTTGGGGGGGTCCCAAAATTGGGGAACCCCAAATCCCCGAAAAATTAAAAAAAATCCCAAAAAATCCCACAAAATTCTGATTTTTTAGCCCAAAATGTCCCAAAATTCTCCCTCCTTCTCCTCCTGGATCAGCCTGGAAATTTGGGGAGGGGGGGACCCCAAAATTAATTTGGGGGGGGTCCCAAAATTGGGGAACCCCAAAACCCCGAAAAATACAAAAATCCCGAAAAAATCTGTCAAAATTCCGATTTTCTACCCCAAAATTCCCAAAATTCCCCAAATTTTTGGATTTCTCCTCCTGGATCATCCTGGAAATTATTTGGGGGTCCCAAATTGGGGAACCCCAAAACCCCAAAAAATTTTCTACCCCAAAAAAATCCTTCTCCTCCTGGAAAAATTCCGTCAAAATCCCGATTTTCTAGCCCAAAAAATGTCCCAAATTTTGGTGTTTTCTCCTCCTGGATCAGCCTGGGGGGGGCACCCCAAAATTAATTTGGGGGGGGGTTCCAAAATTGGGGAACCCCAAAACCCCGAAAAATTGAAAAAAATCCCGAAAAAATCCGTCAAAATTCCGATTTTCTACCCCAAAAAATGACCAAAATCCCCCCCAAAAATTCTCCCTCCTTCTCCTCCTGGATCAGCCTGGAAAAATTTGGGGGGGGGACCCCAAAATTAATTTGGGGGGGTCCCAAAATTGGGGAACCCCAAAACCCCGAAAAATACAAAAAATCCCGAAAAAATCCGTCAAAATTCTGATATTTTAGCCCAAAATTAAATTGGATTTATCAGCCTGGGGAGGAAAAAAATTATTTGGATTTTGGGGAAAATCCCCAAAAATCCCAAAAATTTTTGGAAAAAATGTCCCAAATTTTTTGGATTTCCTGGAGGAAATTCTTGGAAAATGGGGTTTTTTTTTGGGGGGAAAAATTGGGATTTTTAAAGGGAAAAAAAAAAATTTTTTAAAAAATTGGGATTTTATCCATTTTTGATGCTTGGGTGGATTTTTTGGGGAAAATTTTGGATTTTTGGGGAAAATTTTCAGGGAATTTTTGGAAAAAAAAATGGGATTTGGGGGGAAAAAATTTTTGGGGAAAAACCTTTTTGGGGAAAAATTGGGATTTTTTGGCAAAAAAAAGGGATTTTGGGGGGAAAAATTGGGATTTTGGGGGGGAAAAAATGGGATTTTTTGGGAAAAACTGGGATTTTTGAATTTTTTGGGGAGTTTTTGGGGGGTTTTGGGGGTTTTGGGCTGTTGTCACTGACTTGATCTCCTTGTTGATGGCCTCGAGCTGCTCCTGGGGTGGGATTGAGGGGAAAATCTCGGAATTTTGGAGGAAAATTTTGGGAAAAAAATTGGGATTTTGGGGGGAAAATTGGGATTTTTTTTGTAAAAAAATGGGATTTTTTTTGGCAAAAAAATGGAATTTTTAGGGGAAAAATTGGGATTTTGGGGGAAAAAATTGGGATTTTTGGGGAAAAAATTGGGATTTTTTTTGGCAAAAAAAAGAGATTTTTTTGGGGAAAAATTGGGATTTTTGGGGGGAAAAAACGCGATTTTTTTGGAAAAAAAGGGATTTTTCGGGTTTTTTTGGGGGGGGTTTTGGGGTGTTGTCACTGACTTGATCTCCTTGTTGATGGCCTCGAGCTGCTCCTGCAGCATGAACGCCAGCGTCTGCACGTCCGTCTGTCCGCCCGGCGAGCGCGGCTCCGGCCCCGGCCCCGGCCCCGGCCGCGGCTCCTCCTCGTCCGAGCCCTCGGGGGGCCCGTCCGGGGGGAGCCCCCCCCGCTCCCGCTGCCACTCCTGGGCGGGGGGCGAGGGCCGCGTCAGGGACCCCTCCCCACCATAACAGCCAAAAAATCCCCAATTTTGGGTGAAAAAACGGCGAAATTCTGCCCCGAAACGGCCGAAGTGCCACCCGAAAATACCCCGAAATTCCACCCGAAATTCCACCCGAAAATATCCCGAAATGCCACCCGAAAATATCCCGAAATTCCACCCGAAAATATCCCGAAATGCCACCTGAAAATATCCCGAAATTCCACCCGAAAATATCCCGAATGCCCAAAAATACCCCTGAAATTCCACCCCAAAAATCCTGAAATCCACCTGAAAATATCCCGGAATTCCACCCGAAAATCCCCCGGAATTCCACCCCAAAATGCCCGAAAATCCACCTGAAAATCCACCTGAAAATATCCCTGAAATTCCACCCGAAAATATCCCGAAATGCCACCTGAAAATATCCCGAAATTCCACCCGAAAATATCCCGAAATGCCACCTGAAAATATCCCGAAATTCCACCCGAAAATATCCCGAAATTCCACCCGAAAATATCCCGAAATTCCACCCGAAAATATCCCGAAATTCCACCCGAAAATACCCCGAAATTCCACCCGAAAATATCCCGAAATTCCACCCAAAAATATCCCGAAATTCCACCCGAAAATATCCCGGAATTCCACCCGAAAATACCTCAAAATTCCAACAAAAATATCCCGAAATGCCACCCGAAAATACCCCGAAATGCCGCCCGAAAATATCCCGAAATTCCACCCAAAAATATCCCGAAATTCCACCCGAAAATACCCCGAAATTCTACCCGAAAATACCCCGAAATTCCAACAAAAATACCCCGAAATGCCACCTGAAAATACCCCGAAATGCCACCCGAAATTCCACCCGAAAATGCCCCGAAATTCCACCCGAAAATGCCCCGAAATTCCACCCGAAAATGCCCCGAAATTCCACCCGAAAATATCCCGAAATTCCACCCGAAAATACCCCGAAATTCCACCCGAAAATACCCCGAAATTCCACCCGAAAATATCCCGGAATTCCACCCGAAAATATCCCGAAATTCCACCCGAAAATATCCCGAAATTCCACCCGAAAATATCCCGAAATGCCACCCGAAAATACCCCGAAATTCCACCCGAAAATACCCCGAAATGCCACCCGAAAATATCCCGAAATGCCACCCGAAAATACCCCGAAATTCCACCCGAAAATATCCCGAAATTCCACCCGAAAATGCCCCGAAATTCCACCCGAAAATGCCCCGAAATTCCACCCGAAAATCCCCCGAAATTCCACCCGAAAATCCCCCGAAATTCCGCCCGAAAATACCCCGAAATTCCACCCGAAAATATCCCGAAATTCCATCCGAAAATGCCCCGAAATTCCACCCGAAAATATCCCGAAATTCCGCCCGAAAATATCCCGAAATTCCACCCGAAAATATCCCGAAATTCCATCCGAAAATGCCCCGAAATTCCACCCAAAATATCCTGAAATTCCACCCGAAAATATCCTGAAATTCCACCCGAAAATATCCTGAAAATGCCAAATTCGAAATACAAGAAATTACCACCCCAAAATATCCCGAAATTCCGCCCGAAAATACCCAAATTCCACCCGAAATACCCTGAAATTCCACCCCAAATTATCCCCAATTCTAATCCCAAAATACCCCCCCAAAATTCCACCCCCAAATCCCCCAAAATTCCACCCTAAAATGCCCTGAAATTCCACCCCCAAAATCCCCTTGAAATTCCCGAAAATGCCCTTGAAATTCCACCCGAAAATTCCCTAAATTCCAAAAAATACCCCGAAATTCCTTCCTAAAAAGCAAATCCCCCGAAATCCCCAAATCTCCCAAAATTCCACCCCAAATCCCTCAAAATTTCGCCCTAAAAGCGCGAAAATTCCACCCCAAAATCCCAAAGATTCTACCCCAAAATTCCACCCCCAAATCCCACCCCAAAATTTCCTCCTAAAAGCACGAAAATTCAACCCCCAAAATCCCTTGAAATTCTACCCCAAAATCTCCCAAAATTCTGCCCAAAATCCCCCAAAATTCCATCCCAAAATCCCCCGAAATTCCATCCTAAAAGCACGAAAATCCCAGCCCCAAAATCCCAAAATTCACCCCAAAATCCCCTGAAATTCTACCCCAAAATTCCGCCCAAATACCCCAAAATTCCATCCCAAAATCCCCCAATTTTCCCCCACATCCCCCAAACTGCCCCAATATTCCCCAAAATCCACCGAAAATCCCCCCGAAATCCCCCCAAAATCTCCCCCCAGGACCCCACAAATCCCCCCCAAATCCCCCCAATTTTTCCCCCCAAAATTTTCGCCCAAATCCTCCAAATTCCATCCCAAAATCCCCAAATTTTCCCCATCCCCCATTTTTCCCCAATTTTCCCCAAATTTCCCCCCGAATTTTTGCCCCAAATTTTCCCCCAAATTCCCCCAAATCCCCCCAATTTTTCCCCCAAAATTCCCCCCAAATCCCCTCCAAATCCCCAAATTTCCTCAAATTTTCCCCCAAATTTTCCCCCCAATTTCCCCCAAATTTTCCCCCAATTTTCCCAAAATTTCCCCAAATTTTTCCCCAAATTTCCCCAATTTCCCCCCAAAATTTCCCCAAATTTCCCCCAATTTTTTCCCCAAATTTTCCCCAAATTCCCCAATTTCCCGCAAATTTTCCCCCAAAATTTCCCCAAATTCTCCCCAAATTTTCCCCAATTTTCCCCAAATTTTCCCCAATTTTCCCCAAATTTTCCCCAAATTTTCCCCAAATTTCCCCCAAATTTTCCCCCAATTTTTCCCCAAATTTTCCCCAAATTCCCCAATTTCCCGCAAATTTTTCCCCAAAATTTCCCCAAATTCTCCCCAATTTTCCCCAAATTCTCCCAAATTTCCCCCAATTTTCCCCAAATTCCCCCAAAATTTTCCCCAAATTTTCCCCAATTTTCCCCCAAATTTTCCCTGATTTTCCCCCCAATTTTTCCCCAAATTTCCCCAAATTTTCCCAAATTTCCCCCCCAATTTTTCCCCAAATTTCCCCCGATTTTTTCCCCATTTTTTCCCCAATTTTCCCCATTTTTTCTTCATTTTCCCCCCAATTTTCCCAAATTTTCCCGAATTTTCCCGAATTTCCCCCAAATTTTCCCAAATCCTCCTGGGGGCCCAGCGCCTTCCTTTTCCCCAATTTTCCCAAATTGTCCCAAATTTTCCCCGAATTTCCCCCAATTTTTCCTCAGCTCCAGCCGAGCCCGGAGGGGACCTTTTCCCCCAATTGGGGAGGGGGCCCCCCCATTTTTCTTCATTTTCCCCAGAGACCCCCAGGGACAGAGAGCCCGAATTGGGGAGGGGGCGACACCAGAGACCCCCAGGGACCCCCAGGGACCCCCAGGGACAGAGAGCCCGAAATTGGGGAGTTGGCGACACCCGGGACCCCCAGGGACCCCCAGGGACCCCCAGAGACCCCCAGGGACCCCATGAGAGCCCAAATTGGGAGGGGGGGAGGGACCTTGGGGGGGGCGACACCTGGGACCCCCTAGGACACAGGAGGGACCCCAGGGGGGAGGGAATACAGCAGGGACAGACCGGGGACAGAGAGCCCGAATTGGGGAGGGGGCGACACCCGGGACCCCCAGGGACCCCATGAGAGCCCGAATTGGGGAGGGGGCGCAGAGCCCGAATTGGGGAGGGGGCGACACCAGGGACACCCAGGGACACAGCAGGGACCCCCAGGGACCCCCGGGACACAGCAGGGACAGAGAGCCCGAAATTGGGGAGGGGGCGACACCAGAGACCCCCCGGGGACCCCCAGGGGCACTTCAGGGACCCCCGGGACACAGCGGGGACAGAGAGCCCGAAATTGGGGAGGGGGCGACACCAGAGACCCCCGGGGACCCCAGGGACCCCCAGGGACACAGCAGGGACAGATTGGGGACAGAGACCCCGAAATTGGGGAGGGGGCGACTCCAGGGACCCCCGGGACCCCCAGGGACCCCCAGGGACCCCGGAATTGGGGAGGGGGCGACACCCGGGACCCCCGGGGATACAGCAGGGACAGAGAGCCCAAATTGGGGAGGGGGCGACACCAGGGACCCCCAGGGACCCCCAGGGACCCCAAAATTGGGGAGGGGGCGACCCCAGAGACCCCCAGGGACCCCCAGGGACACCCGGGGACCCCCAGGGGGGGATTTGGGGCTAAAATTGGGAGGATTTGGGGCTTTGGGGGGGATTTTTGGGGGAATTTGGGGAGGGTTTGGGGGATTTGGGGGGATTTGGGGTCTGGGGGGATTTTGGGGGGATTTTGGGGAATTTGGGGGGGATTTGGGGGAAAATTGGGTGGGAAAATTTGAGGGGATTTGGGGGAATTTGGGGAGGGTTTGGGGGGATTTTGGGGCAGTTTGGGGGGTTATTTTGGGTTGTTTTGGGGTGATTTTGGGTTATTTTGGGGTTAGTTTTGGGATTATTTTGGGGTTATTTTGGGGTGATTTTGGATTATTCTGGGGTTATTTTGGGGTTATTTTGGGGTGATTTTGGGTGATTTTGGGGTTATTTTAAGATTATTTAAGGGGTTATTTTGGGGTGATTTTGGGGTTATTTTGGGGGCTATTTTGGGGTTATTTTGGGTTATTTCGGGTTATTTTGGGGCTATTTTGGGGTTATTTTGGGGTTATTTTGGGGGTGATTTTGGGGTTATTTTTGGGTTAATTTGGGGTTATTTTGGGGTAATTTGGGGGTTTATTTTGGGTTATTTTGGGGTTATTTAGGGTTATTTTGGGGATTATTTTGGGGTTATTTTGGGGTTATTTTGGGGTGATTTTGGGGTTAATTCGGGGTTATTTTGGGGTGATTTTGGATTATTCTGGGGTGATTTTGGGGTTATTTTGGGGGTGATTTTTGGGTTATTTTGGGGTTATTTTGGGGGGATTTTGGGGGGATTTTGGGGTGATTTGGGGGTTATTTTGGGGGTTATTTTGCGGTTATTTTGGCATTATTTTGGGGTGATTTTGGGGCTATTTTTGGGGTGATTTTGGGGTGATTTTGGAGGTGATTTTGGGTTATTTTGGGGGTTATTTTTGGGGTTATTTTGGGGCTATTTTTTGGGTTATTTTGGGGTTATTTTGGGGTTAATTCGGGGTCATTTTGGGGTGATTCTGGGGTTGTTTTGGAGTTATTTTGGGGTTATTTTGGGGTGATTTTTGGGGTTATTTGGGAGTTATTTTGGGGGTTTTTTGGGTGATTTTTGGGTTATTTTGGGTTTATTTTTGGGGTATTTTTGGGGTTATTTTGGGGTTATTTTGGGATTATTTTTGGGGTGATTTTTGGGGTGATTTTGGGGTGATTTTGGGGTGATTTTTGGGGGTTTATTTTGGGTTATTTTGGGGTTATTTAGGGTTATTTTGGGGATTATTTTTGGGTTATTTTTGGGGTTATTTTGGGGTTATTTTGGGGTTAATTCGGGGTTATTTTGGGGTGATTTTGGATTATTCTGGGGTGATTTTGGGGTTATTTTGGGGTTATTTTTTGGGTTATTTTGGGGTTATTTGGGGTTATTTTGGGAGTGATTTTGGGTTATTTTGGGGGTTATTTTTGGGGTTATTTTGGGGCTATTTTTTGGATTATTTTGGGGTGATTTTGGAGTTATTTTGGGATTATTTTAGGTTATTTTAGGGATTATTTTGGGGTTATTTTGGGGGTGATTTTGGGGTTATTTTTGGGGTGATTTTGGGGTTATTTTTGGGGTGATTTTGGGGTTATTTTTTTGGGTTATTTTGGGGTGATTTTGGGGTTATTTTGGGGGTGATTTGGGGTTATTTTTGTGGTGATTTTGGGGTGATTTTGGGATTATTTTGGGGTTATTTCGGGGTTATTTTGGGGGTAATTTTGCGGTTATTTTGGGGTTATTTTGGGGTGATTTTGGGTTATTTTGGGGGTTGTTTTGGAGTAATTTTGGTGTTATTTTGGGGTTATTTTGGGGGTTATTTTTGGGTTATTTTGAGTTATTTTGAGTTATTTTGGGGTTATTTGGGGGTTATTTTGGGGTTATTTTGGGGTGATTTTGGGATTATTTTGGGGTTATTTCGGGGTTATTTTGGGGGTAATTTTGCGGTTATTTTGGGGTGATTTTGGGGTGATTTGGGGGTGATTTTGGGGTGATTTTGGGGTTTTGGGGTACCTGGAGTAGGAGGAGCCGGGGCGGCCCCGGAGCTGGTCCAGCTCCAGCTGCATCCGCTCCATCTCCGCCAGCAGCTGCTCCTGGGGGGGAAATTCGGGAATTTTGGGGAATTTTGGGGAATTTTGGGAATTTTGGGAATTTGGGATTCAGTGCTGGGAACCCCCGGTGGGAGTCGGGGTCCGGGAGCCCCAAAAATCATCCGGGATTGGGGAAAAAATCTGAAATTTATCCCAAAAAGTCCCAAAATCCAAGCAAAAAATGTCCCAAAATTCCCCCAAAATCCATCGAAAAATCCTCCCAAAATTTCTCCAAATCCATGAAAAATTCCACCAAAAATTCACAAAAATATCTCAAAATCCATCCAAAATCGACCGGAATTCCTTCTCAAATTCCAACCAAAATTCCCTCCGAATTCTCCCAAATCCACCCAAAAAAACCCCAAAAATCCCTCAAAAAAACCCAAAACTTTTCTGAAACCTCTGGGAAAAAATATTCTCAAAAAAGCAAATAAAAGGAAATCCAAAAAATAAAATGAAAAATTTAAAATTTTTAAAAATCCCCCTAAAAAACCTAAAAAAAAAAAATTACCAAAATTTTAAAAAATAAATTAAAATCCCCAGATTCACAAAAAAAACACCAAAAGTCCTCCCAAAATTAAAAAAAATTCCCCCAAAAATCCCCAAAAATAAAAATAAAATCTTCAAAAATCACCTACAATAAATAAATAAATGAAACAAAAATGAAATGAAATTAAATGAAACAAAATGAAATGAAATGAAATAAATAAAATAAAATGAAATAAAATAAAATAAAATGAAATGAATATAAAATAAAATAAAGTAAAATGAAATGAAATGAAATGAAATGAAATGAATATAAAATAAAATAAAATATAAAATAAAATATAAAATAAAATATAAAATAAAATATAAAATAAAATAAAATAAAATAAAATAAAATAAAATAAAATAAAATAAAATAAAATAAAAATAAAATAAAATAAAATAAAATAAAATGAAGTAAAATAAAATAAAGTAAAATGAAATGAAATGAAATGAATATAAAATAAAATGAAATAAAATAAAATAAAATAAAATAAAATAAAATAAAATAAAATAAAATAAAATAAAATAAAAAATAAAATGCCTCCAAAAAACCCCAAAACTTCCCCATATCCCCCCCCCAAAATCTTTTCCAAAATCCCCAAATGTCACCAAAATTCCCCCAAAAATTCCCCAAAATTCCTCAAAATTTCCCCAAATTCCCCAAAAATTCTCCAAAATTCCCCAAAATTCCCCAAAATTCCCCAAATCCCGACCTTGTTGAGCAGGAGCTCGTCCTGCATTTTCTTCATGTTGGCGATTTCTTCACTCAGCGAATTCTGGGGGAGGCCAAAATCAGGGGGGGACCCCAAAAAACCCCAAAAATCCCAAAAATCCCCCCCAAAAAACCCCAAAATTCACCCAGGGACCCTCAAATCCCCCCCCCAAAAATAAAATGGAAAAAACCCCAAAATTCCCCCCAAAAAAACCCAAAAAATAAAAAGAAATTAAAAAAAATTCTCCAAAAATCGCCCGGGGCCCCAAATCTCCCCAAAATTCCCCCAAATTCCACCTGGGACCCCCAAAATCCCCCCAAATCCCATCCAGAACCCCCCAAAATCCCCCCAAATTTCGCCCAGGACCCCCCAAATTTTTCCCAGACCCCTCCCCAATTTTGGGGTGCCCCCAGTCCTCTCCTTGGGATGCATCAAAAACCATTTTAGACCCCCCAAAATCCCCCAAATTCCCCCCAAATCCCATCCAGGACCCCCTAAATTCCCCCTGGGACCCCCAAAATTCCCCCAAATTTCTCTCAGGACCCCCAAAATTATTCCCAGGACCCCCAGACCCCTCCCCAATTTTGGGGTGCCCCAAATCCTCTCCTTGAGATGCATCAAAAACCATTTTAGACCCCCAAAATCCCCCAAATTTCCCCCAAATCCCATCCAACCCCCCAAAATCCCCCCAAAATTCCCCCTCTCAAAAAATTATTCCTCAGACCCTCCCAAATTTCTCCCCTTGAGGATCCCCCCCAAAATTTCTCCCAGGACCCCCCAAATTTCTCCCCAGCCCCCTCCCCAATTTGGGGGTCCCCACCTTCTCCTCCAGGGCCCCCATCCTCTCCTTGAGGTGCAGCTGGAGGCGCCCAGGACCCCCCAAACTCCCCCAAAATGCCCCTAAAATCCCCCCAAATTCCACTCAGGACACCCCAAATTTCTCCCAGGACCCCCAAAATTATTCCCAGGACCCCCCAGACCCCTCCCCAATTTTGGGGTGCCCCCAATCCTCTCCTTGAGGTGCATCAAAAACCATTTTAGACCCCCCGGAACCCCCCAAAACTCCCCAAACTCCCCTCAAATCCCACCCAGGACCCCCCAAATTTCTCCCAGGACCCCCCAAATTTCTCCCCAGCCCCCTCCCCAATTTGGGGGTGCCCACCTTCTCCTCCAGGGCCCCCATCCTCTCCTTGAGGTGCAGCTGGAGGCGCTCGTTGCTCTCGCTCAGCAGCCGATCCACGGTCTCCGAGAGCCGCTTGTTGTGCTCGTCGTTCATCTTCTCCCTCTGCCGCGCCTGGGGGGACCCCAAAATTCGGGGAGGGGGCCCCAAAATATTGGGGGGGGGTCCCCAAAAAATTAAAAGTGTCGGGGAGCCAGCGGGAGCATGGAAAACCCCGTGTTTGTAGCCCGAAAAATGGGGGAAAATTGAGTTTTTAATGGGTTTTGGGGTGTCCGTTTTGGGGTTTCCCATTTTTGGGGTGCCTGAATTTGGGGCGTCCTCGATTTTGGGGTGCCCGTTTTTGGTGTCCCCAATTTTGGGGTTTCCCATTTTGGGTTTCCCCATTTTGGGGTTTCCCTGTTTTTGGGGTGCCCATTTTTGATGTCCCAAATTTTGGGGTTTCCCATTTTGGGGTTTCCCATGTTTGGGGTGCCTGAATTTGGGGCGTCCTCATTTTTGGGGTTTCCATTTTGGGGTTTCCCATTTTTGGTGTCCCCAATTTTGGGGTTTCCCATGTTTGGGGTTTCCCATGTTTGGGGTGCCTGAATTTGGGGCGTCCTCATTTTTGGGGTTTCCCATTTTTGGTGTCCCCAATTTTGGGGTTTCCCTGTTTTGGGGTTTCCCATTTTTGGTGTCCCAAATTTTGGGGTTTCCCCTGTTTGGGGGTTTCCCCTGTTTGGGGGTTTCCCCGTTTTTGGGGTTTCCCCGTTTTTGGGGTTTCCCATTTTTGATGTCCCAAATTTTGGGTTTCCCAGTTTTTGGGGTTTCCCATTTTTGGGGTTTCCCATTTTTGGGTTTCCCCAATTTTGGGGTTTCCCATTTTTAAGGTGCCCGAATTTGGGGGGAGTCCATTTTGGGGATTTCCAATTTTTGAGATTTCCCATTTTTAGGCTTTCCATTTTTGGGTTCCCCCTTTTTTGGGATTTCCCATTTTTGGGGTTTCACTTTTTTGGGGTGTCTGAATTTGGGGTTTCCTATTTTTAGTGTCTCCATTTTTGGGATTTCCCATTTTTGGGGTTTCCCCATTTTTGAGGTTTCCCATATTTGAGTTTCCCCTTTTTTGGGATTTCCCATTTTTGGGCTGTCCCCATTTTTGGAATTTCCAATTTTTGGGATTTCCAATTGTTGAGGTTTCCCATTTTTGGGGTCCCCAAATTTGGGGTGTCCCCATTTTTGGGTTTACCATTTTTGGGGTGCACAAATTTGGGATTTCCAATTTTTGGAATTTCCCATTTTTGGGCTGTCCAATTTTTGGGGTTTCCCATTTTGGGGTTTCCATTTTTTGGGATTTCCTTTTTTTTTTTATTTCCAAATTTTGAGGTTTCCTGTTTCTGGGGTTTCCCATTTTTGGGAGTTTTCCCATTTCTGAGGTTTCCCATTTTGGGGATTTCCAATTTTTGAAGTTTCCCATTTTTGGGGTGCCCATTTTTGGGATTTCCAATTTATGGGGTTTTCAATTTTTGAGGTGTCCCATTTTTGGAATTTCCAATTTTTAGGATTTCCCATTTTTGGGTTTCCCATTTTTGGGCTGTCCAAATTTTGAAATTTCACATTTTTGAGGTTTCCCCATTTTTGGGATTTCCCTTTTTTGGGGTGTTCCCATTTTTTGGGGTGCCCATTTTTGGGATTTCCCTTTTTGGAGGTGTTCCCATTTTTGCAGGTGTTCCCATTTTTGGGGTGTTCCCATTTTTGGGATTTCCAATTTTTGGGTTTCCCATTTTTGGTGTCCCCAAATTTGGGGTGTTCCCATTTTTTTGGGGTGCCCATTTTTGGGATTTCCCTTTTTTGGGATTTCCCATTTTTTGGGGTGCCCACCCTCTGCAGCTCCTGGTTCTTCTCCTGCAGTTGGGCCTCGAGCTGCCGCAGCCGCTCCTCGAAATTCCCGTGGCGCTCCTCGGCCTGGGGACATTTGGGGACATTTGGGGACATTTGGGGACATTGGGGACATTGGGGACATTGGGGACATTTGGGACATTGGGGGGATTGGGGACATTTGGGGGGATTGGGGAACATTGGGGACATTTGGGGACATTGGGGACATTTGGGACACCGGGGACATTTCGTGACATTTTGGGACATTTGAGGACATTGGGGGAGAATTTGGGGACATTTGGGGACATTGGGGGGGACATTTACCTCAGGATTCCCCCAAAATCCCCCAAATCCCTCCTCAAATTCCCCCCAAAACCCCTCAAGACCCCCCCCCAAACCCCCCTGGGACCCCCCAAATTCACCCAAAATTCCCCAAATCCTCCCCAAAACTCCCCCAATTCCCCCCCCCCCCAAACACCCCCAGACCCCCCCCAGACCCCTCTGGGACTCCCCTAAATCCCTCCCAAACCTCCCCAAAACTGCCCTAAATCCTCCCCCAAATTCCCCCGAAATCCCCCAAAAACTCTCCCAAAAATCCCCAAATCCCCCAAAATCCCCCAAAATCCCCAAAATCCCCAAAATCCCCAAAATCCCCCCAAAATCCCCAAAATCCCCCCAAAGCGCCCCCAGCCCCACCTTGGTGAGCGCCGCCACCCTCTGGGCCAGCTGGGCCTCGATCTCGGGCAGCGTCTCGGCTTTCTGCAGGGTGAGCTGCAGCTTGGCCTTGGCGTCCTCCAGCCACTCCTGCAGCTGCCGGCCCTTCTCCTCGCTCTGGGGACATCGGGGACATTGGGGACATCGGGGACATTTGGGGACATTGGGGACATTGGGGACATTGGGGGCGTTGGGGACATTGCGGACATTGGGGGGATTGGGGACATTGGGGATGTTGGGGACATTGGGGACATTGGGGACATTGGGGACATTGGGGATGTTGGGGACATTGGGGACATTGGGGACATTGGGTGTCCTCCAGCCACTCCTGCAGCTGCCGGCCCTTCTCCTCGCTCTGGGGACATTTGGGGACATTGGGGACATCGGGGACATTTGGGGACATTGGGGACATTGGGGACATTTCCCCCATTGGGGACATTGGGGGGGGACATTCCCCCAAACCCCTCACATTGGGGACATTGGGGACATTGGGGACGTTGGGGACATTGGGGACATTGGGGACATTTGGGGACATTGGGGACATTGGGACATTGGGGACATTGGGGACATTGGGGATGTTGGGGACATTGGGGACATTGGGGACATTGGGTGTCCTCCAGCCACTCCTGCAGCTGCCGGCCCTTCTCCTCGCTCTGGGGACATTTGGGGACATTGGGGACATCGGGGACATTGGGGGCGTTGGGGACATTGCGGACATTGGGGACATTGGGGACATTGGGGACATTGGGGGGATTGGGGACATTGGGGATGTTGGGGACATTGGGGACATTGGGGACATTGGGTGTCCTCCAGCCACTCCTGCAGCTGCCGGCCCTTCTCCTCGCTCTGGGGACATTTGGGGACATTGGGGACATCGGGGGCGTTGGGGACATTGGGGGCGTTGGGGGCATTGGGGACACTGGGGACATCAGAGTCAGCTGCAGCTTGGCCTTGGCGTCCTCCAGCCACTCCTGCAGCTGCCGGCCCTTCTCCTCGCTCTGGGGACATCGGGGGACATTGGGGACATCGGGGGACATTGGGGACATCGGGGGTGTTGGGGACATTGGGGACATTGGGGACATTGGGGACATTGGGGACATTGGGGGCATTTGGGACATTGGGGACATTGGGGACATTGGGGACATTGGGGACATTGGGGACATCGGGGTCATGGGGACATTGGGGGGATTGGGGACATCGGGGGGATTGGAGACATTGGGGACATTGGGGATGTTGGGGACATTGGGGACATTGGGGGGATCGGGGCCATTGGGGACATTGGGGCCATTGGGGTCATTGGGGACATTGGGGACATTGGGGACATTGGGGGGATTGGGGACATTGGGGATGTTGGGGACATTGGGTGTCCTCCAGCCACTCCTGCAGCTGCCGGCCCTTCTCCTCGCTCTGGGGACATTGGGGACACTGGGGGTGCCAGGGACATCAGGGACATTTGAGGACAATGGGGACATTGTGGGGATCAGAGCCATTGCGCACATTGGGGACGTTGGGGACATTTGGGGTCATGGGGACATGGGGACATTGGGGACATTGGGGATGTTGGGGACATTTGGGGACATTGGATTTTGGAGGGGGGGGACATTGGGTGAAGGACAAGGATGGGGGGGAGGGACAACATCAACCGGTGGTGGGGACATCAGTGGGGACACCAAGGTGTGTCCAGGTGTGTCCCAGGTGTGTCCCAGGTGTGTCCCTGGTGTATCCCCAGCTGTGTCCCCTCTATCTCAGGTGTATTCCCAATGTCCCCATGTGTGTCCCATCCATCCCAGGTGTCCCCAGGTGTGTCCCCAATGTCCCCAGGTGGGTCCCCAGGTGTGTCCCAGGTGTGTCACCTGCCGGTACAGGCTCTCCTTGCTGGCCAGCTCCTTCTCCAGGTGTATCCCCTCTATCCCAGGTGTCCCCAGGTGTCCCCAGGTGTCCCCAGGTGTGTCACCTGCCGGTACAGGCTCTCCTTGCTGGCCAGCTCCTTCCCCAGGTGTGTCCCCTCTATCCCAGGTGTCCCCAGGTGTGTCCCAGGTGTCCCACCTGTCTGTCCCCAGGCTCCCCTTGTGTGTCCAGCTCACCCCAGGTGTGTCCCTTGCTCCCAGGTGTTCCCCATCTCCCCTGTATCCCAGGTGTCCCCAGGTGTGTCCCAGCTGTCCCCAATGTCCCCAGGTGTCCCCAGGTGTCCCCAGGTGTATCTCAGGTGTATCCCAGGTGTCCCCAGGTGTGTCCCCAGGTGTGTCCCCAGGTGTATCCCAGGTGTATCCCAGGTGTGTCCCAGCTGTCCCCAGGTGTGTCACCTGCCGGTACAGGCTCTCCTTGCTGGCCAGCTCGTTCTCCAGGTGTATCCCAGGTGTGTCCCCTCTATCCCAGGTGTATCCCAGGTGTCCCCAGGTGTGTCCCCAATGTCCCCAGGTGTATCCCAGGTGTCCCCAGGTGTGTCCCAGCTGTCCCCAGGTGTGTCCCCAGGTGTGTCACCTGTCTGTACAGGCTCTCCTTGCTGGCCAGCTCCTTCCCCAGGTTTATCCCAGGTGTGTCCCCTCTATCCCAGGTGTATCCCATTTATATCAGGTGTCCCCAGGTGTGTCCCAGCTGTCCCCAGGTGTGTCCCCAGGTGTGTCACCTGTCGGTACAGGCTCTCCTTGCTGGCCAGCTCGTTCTCCAGGCGGTCGTTGGCGTCGTGCAGCGAGGTGGCCTCGCGCTGCGCGCTCAGGTAGCGCCGCTCCAGCGTCGTGATGCGCTCCTCCATGTCCTCGCGCTGCGCCAGCGCCTGGGGACATCGGACATCGGGGACATTTGGGGGACATCGGGGACATTTGGGGACATTGGGGATGTTGGGGACATTGGGGGACATTGGGGACATTGGGGACATTGGGGACATTGGGGACATTGGGGACATTGGGGACATTGGGGACATCGGGGACATTGGGGACATTGGGGGACATTGGGGACGTTGGGGACATTGGGGACATCGGGGACATTGGGGACATTGGGGACATTGGGGATTGGGGGCATTGGGGACATTGGGGACATTGGGGGGATTGGGGACATTTGGGGACATTGGGGACATTGGGGACGTTGGGGACGTTGGGGACACTGGGGACATTGGGGACACCACTGGGGACATTGGGGGCATTGGGGACATTGGGGACATTGGGGGGATTGGGGACATTTGGGGACATTGGGGACACTGGGGACATTGGGGACGTTGGGGACGTTGGGGACACTGGGGACATTGGGGACACCACTGGGGACATTGGGGGCGTTGGGGACATCGGGGACATTTGGGGACATCGAGGATGTTGGGGACATTGGGGACATTGGGGACATTGGGGACACCACTGGGGACATTGGGGACATTGGGGACATTGGGGACATTGGGGACATTGTCCCAGTTTGATGCCGTTTTTTCCCGTTTTTTCGCCGTTTTTTCCCGTTTTTTCGATGTTTCCCCCCCACTCTCATCTCCTTGAGGTCCCTCTGCAGCTTGGCCCGGGCCAGCTCCCACTTTGGGCCATTTCCTCCCAGTTTGGGGTGAAACGCTCCCACTTTGGGCCATTTTTAGCCGTTTTTCCCCATTTTTTCACCGTTTTTTCCCGTTTTTCGCCGTTTTTTCCCGTTTTTTCGATGTTTCCCCCCGCTCTCACCTCCTTGAGGTCCCTCTGCAGCTTGGCCCCCGTGGGCGTCCCGGGCCAGCTCCTGGGCCCTCGTCCTGCAGCCGCCCTCTGGGCACAGGCCTCGTCCTGCAGCCAGCGCCCAGCTCCGCCTGCTGGAGGGCGGACCTCACCTCTGACCTCTGCCCCTGGCCCCTGACCCTGACCTCTGACCTCCCACCCCCGGACACCCTCCCCCCCCCAGGCCCCCTGACCTCTGACCTCTGACCTCTGACCCCTGACCTCTGAGCCCCTGACCCCTGACCTCTGACCTCTGACCCCCCCGGACACCTCTGACCCCACCATTGACCCCTGACCCCCCCCCCCCACTGTCTCATTGTCCCCCCGGTGTCCCCATTGTCCCCTCACCGCGCTGTCCCCATCGATGACCCCTGACCCCCCAATGGTGACCTCTGACCCCCCCAGTGTCCCCACCAGTGTCCCCATTGTCCCTCACTGTCTCAGTGTCCCCCCCCAGTGACCCCTGACCTCCCCCAGTGACCCCTGACCCCCCAGTGACCCCTGACCCCCCCGTGTCCCCCCTGTGTCCCCATTGTCCCCTCACCCCTGTCCCCATCCATGACCCCCTGACCCCCTGTGACCCCTGACCCCCAGTGTCCTCATTGTCCCCTCAGTGTCCCCATTGTCCCCTCACCGCGCTGTCCCCATCGATGACCCCAGTGACCTCCCTGACCCCCAGTGTCCCCATTGTCCCCCCAGTGTCCCCATTGTCCCCTCAGTGTCCCCATCTGTCCCCAGTGACCTCTGTGCCCCAGTGACCCCTCCCCCAGTGACCCCAGTGACCCCTGACCCCCTCAGTGTCCCCATTGTCCCCTCACTGTGCTGTCCCCCAGTGACCCCTGACCCCCAGTGACCCCTGACCCCCCCGGTGACCCCTGACCCCCCCGGTGTCCCCACTGTCCCCTCACCGCGCTGTCCCCGTCGGTGGCCGCGTCCTCCAGGCCCGAGCGGCGCCGGGACAGCTGCTCCCGGAGGGACAGCGACTGTGGGGACAGTGACAGGGACAGTGACAGTGACAGTGACGTGGGGACAGTGACAGTGACAGGGACAGGGACAGGGGCAGGGACAGGGGCAGGGACAGGGACAGCTGCTCCTGGAGGGACAGCGACTGTGGGGACAGTGACATGGGGACAGTGACAGTGACAGGGACAGGGACTGTGGGGACAGTGACAGGAACAGTGTCACCTCAATGGGGACAGGGACAGTGTCACCAACAGGGACAGGGACTGTGGGGACAGGGACATGGGGACAGTGACAGTGTCACCCCTGGGACAACTGCTCATGGAAGGAAAGTGACTGTGGGGACATGGGGACAGTGACAGTGTCACCCTCAGAGACATGGGGACAGGGACAGGGACAGCTGCTCCCAGAGGGACAGCGACTGTGGGGACAGGGACAGGGACAGTGACATGGGGACAGTGACAGGGACAGGGACAGGGACAGTGTCACCCCAGGGACAGGGACAGCTGCTCCCGGAGGGACAGCGACTGTGGGGACAATGACAGGGACAGTGACAGGGACAGGGACAGGGACACCTCAGGGACAGGGACAGTGACAGGGACATGGAGACAGTGACACAGTGTCACCAGCAGGGACAGGGACAGTGTCACCCCAGGGGCAGCTGCTCCCGGAGGGACAGTGACTGTGGGGACATGGGGACAGTGACAGTGACACCAACAGGGACAGTGTCACCCCAGGGACAGTGACAGGGACAGGGACTGTGGGGACAGGGACAGGGACAGTGTCACCTCAATGGGGACACAGGGACAGCTGCTCCCGGAGGGACAGCGGACTGTGGGGACAATGACAGGGACAATGACAGTGACAGGGACAGGGACAGGGACAGGGACAGGGACAGGGACAGGGACAGTGTCACCTCAGGGACAGCGACTGTGGGGACATGGGGACAATGACAATGACAATGTCACCCCACCTCAGGGGCAGGGATTGGGGGACAGAGACAGGGACATGGGGACAGTGCCACCCCCAGGGGACACAGTGGCAGGGCACAGATGTCACCCTCCAAAGAACCACGATGGGCGTCACCCCTGCCACCACCCCGGTGTCCCCACCCCGGTGTCCCCCACCCCGGTGTCCCCACCCCAGTGTCCCCACCCCGGTGTCCCCACCCCGGTGTCCCCACCCCACTGTCCCCTGCTGTCCCCTGCTGTCCCCACCTCCTGGTTGGACACCTCCAGCTCCTCCTCGAGCACGGCCACGCGCTCCAGGGCCACCCGCAGCCGCTCCCGCACCTGGGGACACCGGGGTGACATCGAGGTGGCATCGAGGTGACATCGGGGTGACACCAAGGTGACATCGAGGTGACACCAGAACCCCCCCAAGGATGTCCCCAGGGCCACTAGAACCCCCCTGAGGTGTCCCCAGGGCCACCTGTGGGACCCCAAAGTCCCCTGAGACCCCTTTGGGTCCCCCCAGGGACACTTGAGGGCCACCAGGTGCCACCAGGTGTGACCAGGGACATCCCAAAACCCCCCTGAGACCCCTTCAGGTGCCACCAGGTGTGACCAGGGACATCCCAGAACCCCCTGAGACCCCTTCAGGTCCCTCCAGGTGCCACCTGGGACATCCCAGAACCCCCTGAGACCCCTTCAGGTGCCACCGAGTCCCACCTGGCACCTCCAGGTGCCACCAGGTCACCTTAAACCTCCCCAAAAATCACCCCAAATCCCCCCAGGGACCCCCAAGGATCCGCCCCAAACCCCCCAAAGACCCCACCAAAGATCCCACCAGGAGCCCCAGGTCACCCCAGAACCCTCCTGAGATACCTTCAGGTCCCACAAAGTCACCCCAAAACCCCTCAAAATGCCCCAAAACCCCTCAAGGACCCCCGAGGTCACCCCAAAATCCCCCCAGGACCCCCCAAAACCCTCCAGGTCACCCAAAAATCCCCCAGGTCACCCCAGAACCCTCCTGAGATACCTTCAGGTCCCACCAGGTCCCATCAGGTCCCACCAGATGCCCCCAGGTTACATTAAAACTCCCCAAAACCCCTCAAGAACCCCTGAGGTCACCCCAAAATCCCACCAAAGACCCCCCCAAGACCTCCCAAGATCCCACCAAGACCCCCAGGTGACCTAGGAACCCTCTTGAGATCCCATCAGGTCCCATCACATCCAACCAGGTCACCCCAAAACCGTCCAAAATCCCCCAAGGACCCCCCCAAAACCCCCCAAGACCCCCTAAAATCCTCCAAAATCCACCAAAGACCCCTCAAGGATCCCCCCAAAACCCCCAGGTCACCTAGGAACCCTCTTGAGATACCTTCAGGTCCCATCAGGTCCCACCCCCAAACCGTCACCCCAAAACCCCCCCCCCAGGACCCCCTAAAACTCCCAAGGATCCCCCAAAGGACCCCCAAGACCCCCCCCTCTTGGACCTTCTAAAACTCCCCCCCCCAGGATTCCCCAAAGACCCCTCAAGGGTCCCCCCAAGACCCCCAGGTCACCTAGGAACCCTCTTGAGATACCTTCACGTCCCATCAGGTCCCACCAGGTCACCCCAAAACCCCCCCAAACCCCCCAAGGACCCCCCAAAATCCACCCAGGACCCCCCAAAACCCCCCCAAGACCCCCTAAAACCCCCCAGGATTCCCCAAAGACCCCTCAAGGATCCCCCTAAGACCCCCAGGTCACCTAGGAACCCTCTTGAGATACCTTCAGATCCCATCAGGTCCCACCAGGTCACCCTGAAGGCCCCAAAATCCCCCAAGGACCCCTCAAAACCCCCCAAAATTTACCAGGACCCCCTCAGGACCCCCCAAAACCCCTCAGGACCCCCCAAGACCCCCTCAGGACCCCCCCAAAACCCCCAAGACCCCCCCAGACCCCCCCAGACCTTCTCGTCCAGGGCCTTGTGGTGCTCGAAGAGCGACTTGAGGGCCTTGAGCACCTCGACCTCGGAGGAGACCCCGGCCGGGGACTGCGCCTGGCGCTTGACCACGGTCATGCGGAGAGAGCGCTCGTGGCGCGACACCAGGTGCTCCAGGTGCTCCAGCAGCAGCTGGGGACAGTGGGGACAGTGTTGGGGACACTGGGGACATTGGGGACATTGGGGACCATTGGGGACAATGGGGGCGTTGGGGACACCACGGTCATGCGGAGAGAGCGCTCGTGGCGCGACACCAGGTGCTCCAGGTGCTCCAGCAGCAGCTGGGGACAGTGGGGACAGTGTTGGGGACACTGGGGGATTGGGGGACATTAGGGGACCGTTGGGGACATTGGGGACATTGGGGGACACCAGGTGCTCCAGGTGCTCCAGGGACAATGGGGACATTGGGGGCTTGAGGACATTGTGGGGATCAGGAACATTATGGACACCAGGTGCTCCAGGTGCTCCAGCAGCAGCTGGGGACACCAATGGGGACATTGGGGACATCATTGGGGACATTGGGGGCATTGGGAACAGTGGGGACATTGGAGACAATGGGGGGATTGGGGACATTGGGGACATTGGGGACACTGGGGACACCACGGTCATGTGGAGAGAGCGCTCGTGGCGGGACACCAGGTGCTCCAGGTGCTCCAGCAGCAGCTGGGGACACCAACGGGGACATTGGGGACATTGGGGACACTGGGGACATTGGGGGGATTGGGGACATTGGGGGGATTGGGGGCGTAGGGGACAATGGGGCATTGGGGACACCAGGTGCTCCAGGTGCTCCAGCAGCAGCTGGAGACAGTGGGGACATTGGGGACATTGGGGACAATGGGGACAATGGGGACAATGGGGGGATTTGGGGGATTGGGGACATTGGGGACATTGGGGACATTGGGGACATTGGGGACATTGGGGGCATTATGGACACCAGGTACTCCAGGTGCTCCAGCAGCAGCTGGGGACAGCAACGGGGACAGTGTTGGGGACATTGGGGACAATGGGGGGATTGGGGACCTTGGGGACATTGGGGACATTGGGGACATTGGGGACATCGGGGACATTGGGGGGATTGAGCACCTTGGGGGCATTAAGGAGATTGGGGACACTGGTGACACCAGGTGCTCCAGCAGCAGCTGGGGACATCGGGGACATCGGGGACATCACTGGGGACACTGGGGGGATTTGGGGGGATTTGGGGACAGCGCTGGGGACATTTGGGGACATTTGGGGACATTTGGGGGGGGATTGGGGACTCACGGGGGTGTTGTTGGACATTGGGGACATTGGGGGACTTGGGCTTGGGGATCTCCACCTTGGGGGCATCCAGGGCTGCTCCCGGCACAGGTTCAGCTCCTTGGTCAGCGCCGCCAGCTCCTGGGGACACCGGGGGGACAGTGGGGACATGGGGGGGTATTGGGGACATTGGGGACACTGGGGACACTGGGGACATTGGGGACACCGAGGGGACAGTGGGGACATTGGGGACACCGAGGGGACAGTGGGGACATTCAGGGACTTGGGGACACACTGGGCTCACTGGGGACACTGGGGGACATTGGGGACACCGAGGGGACAGTGGGGACATTGGGGACACTGGGGACATTGGGGACATTGGGGACACTGGGGACAGTGGGGACATTGGGGGCATTGGGGACACCGAGGGGACAGTGGGGACATTGGGGACACTGGGGACATTGGACAGGGGACACCGGGGACATTGGGGACACCGAGGGGACAGTTGGGGACACCGGGGGGATCGGGGACATTGGGGACACAGGGGGGGATTGGGGACACTGGGGACATTGGGGGCATTGGGGGCATTGGGGACACCGGGGGGGACTGGGGACATTGGGGACACAGGGGGGGATTGGGGACACTGGGGACATTGGGGGCATTGGGGGCATTGGGGACACCGGGGGGGACTGGGGACATCAGGGGGGGATCGGGGACACTGGGGACATTGGGGGCATTGGGGACATTGGGGACACCGAGGGGACAGTGGGGGGATACCGGGGGGGATCGGGGACATTGGGGACATTGGGGACACTGGGGGCATTGGGGACATTGGGGACACCGGGGGGACAGGGGGGACACCGAGGGGACAGGGGGACACCGGGGGGGCATTGGGGACATTGGGGACATTGGGGGCATTGGGGACATTGGGGACATTGGGGACATTGGGGGACATTGGGGGGGGACACCGGGGGGGGACAGTCGGGGACACTGGGGACACTGGGGGGACAGTGCAGGGACACCTGGGGGCATTGGGGGGGATCGGGGACATTGGGGACATTGGGGACACCGAGGGGACATTGGGGACACCGAGGGGACAGTGGGGACACCGGGGGGGATCGGGGACATTGGGGGGATTGGGGACATTGGGGACACTGGGGACATTGGGGACATTTGGGGACATTGAGGGGAGTGGGGACACAGGGACACGGAGACGCTCACTCTTGGCCACACCTGACCTGAACTCACCTGCCCCACCCCTGACCACACCCGCTTTAACCCCTCCCTTACCACACCCGGTTTAACCACACCTGCTTTAACCCCTCCCTGACCACACCTGGTGTATCCACACCTCACCTGGTTTAACCCCTCCCCCATCACACCTGGTTTAACCCCATCTTTAACCACACCACACCTGGTTTAACCCTTCCCCTCCCTGACCTCACCTGGTTTATCCACACCTTTAGCCACACCACACCTGGTTTATTCACACCACACCTGGTTTAACCCCACTTTTAACCACACCACACCTGGTTTAACCCCATCTTTAACCACACCACACCTGGTTTAACCCCTCCCTGACCACACCTGGTTTAACCCCTTCCACGCCACACCGCACCTGGTTTAAGCCCACCCCCAGCAGTGCTGTACCTGTTTATCCACACCTGGTTTAACCACACCACACCTGGTTTAACACCACCTTTATCCACACCACACCTGGTTTAACCACACGACACCTGGTTTAACCCCTTCCACACCACACCTGGTTTAACCCCACCTTTATCCACACCTGGTTTAACCCCTTCCACACCACACCTGGTTTAACCCCACCTTTATCCACACCTGGTTTAACCCCTTCCACACCACACCTGGTTTAACCCCACCTTTATCCACACCTGGTTTAACCCCTTCCACACCACACCTGGTTTATCCACACCTTTATCCACACCACACCTGGTTTAACCCTTTCTCCACCCACACCACCACCTGGTTTATCCCCACCTTTAACCACACCCCACCTGGTTTATCCACTCCACACCTGGTTTAACCCTTTCTCTGCCCCCACCACACCTGGTTTAACCCCACCCACACCTGACCACACCTGGTTTAACCACACCACACCTGGTTTAACCCTTTCTCCGCCTCCACCACACCTGGTTTAACCCCACCTGGTTTATCCACACCATATCTGGTTTAACCCTTTCTCCACCCACACCACACCTGGTTTAACCCTTTCCTTTACCCCCACCACACCTGGTTTAACCCATTCTCCGCCCCCACCCCACCCGGTTTGGCCCCTCCCCGGCCTCACCTGGGGCAGGGCGCAGTTGAGCTGGCGCTGCAGCAGGTCCCGCTCGTGGGCCAGGTCGCGCAGCCGCAGGTGCGCCGTGTTCAGCCCCGCCCTGACCGCACCTGGCTTAACCCCTCCCTTCCCTGACCACACCTGGCTTAACCCCTCCCCTCCCTGACCACACCTGGTTTAACTCCACCTTTATCCACACCACACCTGGTTTATCCACACCTTTATCCACACCACACCTGGTTTAACCCTTTCTCCGCCCCCACCACACCTGGTTTAGCCCCACCTTTACCCACACCACACCTGGTTTATCCACACCACACCTGGTTTAACCCTTTCTCCGCCCCCACCCCACCCGGTTTGGCCCCTCCCCGGCCTCACCTGTGGCAGGGCGCAGTTGAGCTGGCGCTGCAGCAGGTCCCTCTCGTGGGCCAGGTCGCGCAGCCGCAGGTGCGCCGTGTTCAGCCCCTCCTGCGTGTCCCGCAGCGTCTCCAGCAGCCGCTCGCGCTCCCGCAGCATCTGCACCATCAGCTGCTCCAGCCCCGGCTCCTCGGCCGCGCCCGAGCCCCGCCGCGGGTCCTCGCTGATGGTGGGCAGCACCTCGCACATCATCCTGGGCACCTGGGCGCACCTGGGCGCACCTGGGCACCTGGGGGGGGGAAATGGAATAGCAACATGAGGGCATCCCATTCAGCCTGAACCATTCCAGGGGTCCTGATGGTCCTGGGGTCTCGCACATCATCCTGGGCACACCTGGGCGCACCTGGGTGCACCTGGGCACACCTGGGCACACCTGGGCACACCTGGGGGGACATGGAATGGGGGAAAGATCAATGCTTGAACTGAGACTGGGTTCTTTGGGGGTCCTGGCTGATGGTGGGCAGCACCTCGCACATCATCCTGGGCACCTGGGCGCACCTGGGCGCACCTGGGCACACCTGGGGACACCTGGGGACAAAACATGGGAGGGATGTCACTGCTTGAACTGATACTGAATCACTCTGGGGGTCCTCGCTGATGGTGGGCAGCACCTCGCACATCATCCTGGGCACACCTGGGCGCACCTGGGCGCACCTGGGCACACCTGGTGGCACCTGGGGGGACATGGAATGCGTGAGAGATGAGCAACTGATAAAAGCCTGAACCACTCTGGGGGTCCTGGCTGATGGTGGGCAGCACCTCGCACATCATCCTGGGCACACCTGGGCGCACCTGGGCGCACCTGGGCACACCTGGGCACACCTGGGCACCTGGGCGCACCTGGGCACACCTGGGGGCACCTGGGCACACCTGGGCACACCTGGGCGCACCTGGGCACACCTGGGGGCACCTGGGCGCACCTGGGTGCACCTGGGCACACCTGGGTATGGGGGCTGCAATGGGGGGGTGCAATGGGATGCAGTGGGGGGAACACTGGGATGAAATGGGGGGCACTGGGGGGCACTGGGGGGCATGGGGGTGAAATGGGGGCACTGGGATGAACTGGAGGATACTGGGATGGAATGGGGGGCACTGGGATGGAATGGGGGGCACTGGGGGTTACTGGGATGGAATGGGATGGAACAGGGGGTGCTGGGGGGCACTGGGGTGAGATGGGGGGCACTGGGGGCACTGGGGGTGAGGTTGGGATGGGTTTTGGGATGGGGATGGCGGGGCCAGGGTTGGGATTGGGATTGGGAGATTTGGGATGGGGGGTTTGGGATGGGGGATTTGGGATGGGGGATTTGGGATGGGGGATTTGGGATTGGGATGGGGATTTGGGGTGGGGGATTTGGGATGGGGGATTTGGGATGGGGATTTGGGATGGGGGATTTGGGATGGGGGATTGGGATGGGGGATTGGGATGGGGGATTTGGGATGGGGATGGGGGATTTGGGATGGGGGATTTGGGATGGGGGATTTGGGATGGGGGATTTGGGGATTTGGGATTTGGGATGGGGATTTGGGATGGGGATATGGGATGGGGGATTTGGGGATTTGGGATTTGGGATGGGGGATTGGGATGGAGATTTGGGATGGGGATTTGGGATGGGGATTTGGGATGGGGATTTGGGATGGGGATTTGGGATGGGGGATTTGGGATGGGGGATTTAGGATGGGGGGTTTGGGATGGGGGTTTGGGATGGGGGATTTGGGATGGGAATTTGGGATGGGGGATTGGGATGGGAATTTGGGATGGGGATGGGGAATTTGGGATGGAGATGGGGGATTTGGGATGGGGGATTTGGGGATGGGGGATTTGGGATGGGGGATTTGGGATGGGGGATTTGGGATGGGGGATTGGGATGGGAATTTGGGATGGGGGATTGGGATGGGGATTTGGGATGGGGATGATTTTGGGATGGAGATGGGGATTTGGGATGGGGGATTTGGGGATGGGGGATTTGGGATGGGGGATTTGGGATGGGGATTTGGGATGGGAGATTGGGATGGGGGATTTGGGATTGGGGTTTGGGATAGGGGATTTGGGATGGGGGTTTGGGATGGGGGGTTTGGGATGGGGGATTTGGGATGGGGATTTGGGATGGGGTTGAGGGTTTGGGATGGGGATTGGGATCAGGTTTGGGATGGGGGATTTGGGATGGGGATTTGGGATGGGGAGTTTGGGATGGGGATTTGGGATGGGGGATTTGGGATGGGGATTTGGGATGGGGGATTTGGGATGGGGGTTTGGGATGGGGATTTGGGATGGGGGATTTGGGATGGGGGATTTGGGGTGGGGGATTTGGGATGGGGGTTTGGGAAGGGGATTTGGGATGGGGGATTGGGGATTTGGGATGGGGGATTTGGGATTGGGGATGGGGATTTGGGATGGGGATTTGGGATGGGGGATTTGGGGATGGGAGATTTGGGATGGGGATGCAGGGTTTGGGATGGGGATGGGGGTTTGGGATGTGATTTTGGGATGGGGGTGGTAGGGCCAGGATTGGGATGGGGGTGTTGGAGGTAGAACGGAGACGCCGGGAATGGGATGGGAATGGGATGAGGATGAGGATGGGATGAGGATGGGGATGA
Source organism: Emberiza elegans (assembly GCA_024865655.1). Classification (NCBI taxonomy): domain Eukaryota; kingdom Metazoa; phylum Chordata; class Aves; order Passeriformes; family Fringillidae; genus Emberiza; species Emberiza elegans. The sequence continues at coordinate 563,956 of JALJVW010000131.1, read as the reverse complement.
GGATGAAGGATGAGGATGAGGATGGGATGGGGATGAGGATGGGGATGAGGATGAGGATGGGATGAGGATGAGGATGAGGATGAGGATGATGAGGATGAGGATGAGGATGAGGATGAGGATGAGGATGAGGATGGGATGAGGATGAGGATGGGGATGAGGATGAGGATGGGATGAGGATGAGGATGGGATGAGGATGGGGATGAGGATGAAGGATGAGGATGAGGATGGGATGAGGATGGGGATGGGGATGAGGATGAGGATGAGGATGAGGATGGGATGAGGATGAGGGGATGAGATGGGATGGGGATGAGGATGAGGATGGGGATGAGGATGAGGATGAGGATGAGGATGGGGATGAGGATGGGATGGGGATGAGGATGAGGATGGGATGGGGATGAGGATGAGGATGAGGATGAGGATGAGGATGAGGATGAGGATGAGGATGAGGATGAGGATGAGGATGAGGATGAGGATGAGGATGAGGATGAGGATGAGGATGAGGATGAGGATGAAGGATGAGGATGAGGATGGGGATGGGGACAGGGATGAGGATGAGGATGAGGATGGGGGCGGTGGGGCCGGGCCCGGGGATGGGATCGGGATGCGGGACGAGGATGCCGGAGGCGGGATGGGGATGCCGGATTTGGGATGCGGATTTGGGATTCGGGATGCGGATGCCGAGGCAGCGATAGGATCGGGATGCGGATGCCGGATTTGGGATGGGATCGGGATGGGGATGGCGGGTTTGGGATGGAGATTTGGGATTCGGGATGCGGATTCCGGGGCCGGGATGGGATCGGGATGCGGATGCCGGAATTGAGATGCGGATCGGGATGGGGATGCCGGATTCGGGATTTGGCTGCCGGGGCCGGGATGGGAACGGGATGCGGATTCGGGATGCGGCTGCCGGAACTGGGATGGCGATGCCGGGTTTGGGATGCGGATTTGGGATTCGGGATGCGGCTGCCGGGGCCGGGATGGGATCCGGAATGGATGCGGATGACCGAATTTGGGATGCGGATGCCGAGGCAGGGATGGGATCGGGATGGGGATGCGGGATCCGGGATGGGGATGCGGGATCCGGGATCGGGGATGCGGGATTCGGGGATGCGGGATCGGGGATGCGGATTCAGGATCCGGGATGGGGATGCGGGATCCGGGATGGGGATGCGGGATCCGGGACGGGGATGCGGGATCGCGGATGCGGGTTCGGGACGGGGGCTCCGCCTGCCCGCGGCGGGCCGGGGGGTGCCGGGGGTCGGTTCCGGGGGGCCGCGGGGGCTCTCGGGCCCTGCTCCTACCTGGGCTCCGAGCGGCGCTGCGGCAGCTCCGGCGGAGGGAGGGAGGGAGGCGGCCCGGCGGGGAGGGGGGGCCCCGGGGGGGGTCGCTGCCGGTCGCCCCCGCTCCCGTTCCGGCCCCCAGCGCGCCCCGGGCCCGCCCGAGCCCCGCGGCCGCCGCCCGCCCCCCCCCCGGTACCGACCCCCCCCCGGCCCGGCCCCGCAAAACGCTGCGCGGGCCCTTTAAGAGCGGCGCTGATTGACGGCGCCGCCGACCAATGGGAGCGCGGCCCGGGGCGCCGGCGGCGCGCTGGCCCCGCCCCCGCGGCGGGTGGGAGGGAGGGGCGTGGCCGGAGAGCGAGCAGCCAATGGGAGCGCGCGGGGGGCGGGGCCAGCGCGGGGTGATGTCATCGGGCGGGGGCGGGGGAGGGCGCGCATGCGCGTTGCCATGGAGACGGCCCCGCCCCCGCGTTGCCATGGGGATGGACCAGTTTCCCCCCCCTCCTCGTGCGTTGCCATGGCAACGGGATCGCTCCCGTCCCCGTGTGCCAGGATGGAGCGCGTCGCCATGGAGACTGGCCTGCGTTGCCATGGAGACGGGACGGAGTCCCCTCCCTGTGTGTTGCCATGGAGACGGAGCATCACAGCCCCGTTGCCGTGGAGATGGGATCGCCATCCCTTCATGGTGGTCACCATGGAGATGGACCATCACCCAACCCCGTTGTCATGGAGACAGAACGCCCCCTGCCATCCCCGTGCATTGCCATGGAAACCGCCCTTCCACCCCCCCCTTCTGTTGCCATGGAGACGGACCCAACCCCATCCAACCCTGTTGCCATGGAGATGGGATTCCCTCCCCATTACCTTCATCCCCGTTACCATGGAAACCAACCCTCCCATCCCCCTGTTACCATGGAAAACCCTGCCCCGTTACCATGGAAACCAACCCCTCCCATCCCCTGTTACCATGGAAACCAACCCCTCCCATCCCCCGTTGCCATGGTTACCACCCCCCTTTCCCCTTTCCCCCACCCAAAAAAGGCACCTGGACCCCTCCCCCGCCTGGGGACAGTCACGTGACCCTCAGGTGACACAGGTGACAGCGGAGGTCACACAGGTGACACACAGGTAACCCACAGGTGACAAACAGGTGACACACAGAGGTGGCACAGATGACACTCAGGTGACACAGGTGACCCCCCTCAGGTGACCCACAGGTGACACAGGTGACACACAGATGACACACAGGTGACACAGGTGACACAGAGGTGACCTAGGTGACACTCAGGTGACCCACAGGTGACACAGGTGACCCAGAGGTGACACACAGGTGACACTCAGGTAACCCACAGGTGACACAAGTGACACAGGTGACCCAGAAGTGACACAGGTGACACTCAGGTGACACACAGGTGACAATGAGCTGACCCAGAGCTGACCCAGAGATGACCCAGAGGTGACCCAGGTGACCCAGAGGTGACACAGGTGACACAGGTGACACACAGGTGACACACAGGTGACAATGAGCTGACCCAGAGGTGACCCAGAGGTGACCCAGGTGACTCTCAGGTGACACAGGTGACACAGATAACCCCCCACAGGTGACAGTGAGGTGACAGTGAGGTGACCCAGGTGACCCACAGGTGACACAGGTGACACTCAGGTGACACAGGTGACACAGATGACCCCCCACAGGTGACAGTGAGGTGACCCAGGTGACACTCAGATAACCCAGAGGTGACACAGGTGACTCTCAGGTGACACACAGGTGACACACAGGTGACCCTCAGATAACACACAGATGACACAGGTGACACTCAGGTGACCCAGAGGTGACACAGGTGACACTCAGGTGACACAGGTGACACTCAGGTGACACACAGGTGACAATGAGCTGACCCAGGTGACACTCAGATAACCCACAGGTGACACAGGTGACCCACCTGGGCCACGCCTTTAAATAGCAGCCAATAAATACTGTACAGAGTGTGCCACATATACACACAGGGGGGGGGGGTCCTGGGGGTCCCAGGGGACTTTGGGGGGTCCCGGGGGAATTTGGGGGGTCCTGGGGGGTCCCAGAGGGGTCCTGGGGGGTCCTGGGTGACTTTGGGGGGTCCTGGGGGGCTTTGGGGGGGTCCCAAGGGGGTCCTGGGAGAGTCCCAGGTGATTCTGGGGCGTCCCAGGGGATTTTGGGGTGTCCTGGGGGGGTCCTGGAGGGGTCCCAGAAGGTCCTGGGGGGGTCCCAGGTGATTTTGGGGGGGTCCCGAGGGGTCCTGTGGGATCCCAGGGGGGTCTTTGAGGGGTCCCAGAGGGGTCCCAGGGGATTTTGGGGTGTCCCAGAGGATCCTGGGGGGTCCCAAGAGGTCCTGGGGGGCTTTGGGGGGATCCCAGGGTCCCAGGAGGGTTCCAGGTGATTTTGGGGCATCCCAGGGGGGGTCCCGGGGGTCCCAGGGGTCCCAGGGGGCTCGTGGGAGGGTCCTGGGGGGTCCCAGGGGATTTTGGGGGGTCCCAGAGGGGTCCCAGGTGACTTTGGGGGATACTGGGGGGCTCCTGGGGGGGTCCCAGGTGATTTTGGGGGGTCCCAAGGAGGTCCAGGGGGGTCCCGGGGGTCTTTGGGGTCTCCTGGGGGATCCCAAATGAGTTTGGGGGATCCCGGGGGGGTCCCGGGTGATTTTGGGGTGTCCTGGGGGGGGTCCCAGGGGGTCCCGGGGGTCTTTGGAGTCTCCTGGGGGGTTCTACCCCCTCGATTCCAGCGACCTGCGGGGTGAAATTTGGGGAGGGGTCAGCGGGGTCAGGGGGGGTTTGGGGTGAAATTTGGGGGTTTGGAGACTTGGGGAATTTGGGATTTAGGGACTCAGGGATTTGGGGTTTGGGGACTCAGGGATTTTGGGGTTTGGGGATTTTGGGGATTCGAGGTTTGGGGACGCAAGGATTTTGGGATTTGGGGACTTGGAGAATTTGGGACTCGGGGATTTGGGAACCCAGGGATTTGGGAACTCAGGGATTTGGGATTTGGGGATTTGGGAACTCAGGGATTTTGGGGATTTGGGAACTCAGGGATTTGGGACTCAGGGATTTTGGGGACTTGGAAACTCAGGAATTTTGGGATTTGGGAACTCAGGGATTTTGGGATTTGGGCACTCAGGGATTTGGGATTTGGGGACTCAGGAATTGGGCATTTGGGGATTTGGGAACTCAGGGATTTGGGGACTCAGGGATTTTGGGGTTTGGGGACTCAGGGATTTGGGGATTTAGGGAGTTGGGGACTCAGGGATTTGGGATTTTGGAGTTTGAAAACACAGGGATTTTGCGATTTGGGAACACAGGGATTTTGGGGTTTGGGATTTGGGGACAGGGATTTGGGGACTCGGGGATTTGGGATTTGGGGACTCAGGGATTTGGGATTTGGGATTTGGGGACTCAGGGATTTGGGATTTGGGGACTCAGGGATTTGGGATTTGGGATTTGGGGACTCGGGGATTTGGGGATTTGGAAACACAGGAATTTGGGGGTTGGGGACTCAGGGATTTTGGGATTTTGGGACTCAGGGAATTTTAGGCTCAGGGACTTTGGGATTTAGAGACTCAGGGATTTGGGATTTGGGGTTTGGAAACACAGGGATTTAGGGTTTGGGGACTCAGACTTGAGAACACAGGGATTTGGGATTTGGGAACTCAGGGATTTGGGGTCTCAGGGATTTTGGATTTTGGGAACTCAGGGATTTGGGAACATGGGGATTTTGGGATTTGGGAACACAGGGATTTTGGGATTTGGGAACACAGGGATTTGGGGACTCAGGGATTTTGGGGTTTGGGGCCTCAGGGGTTTGGGAACACAGGGATTTTGGGATTTGGGGGCCCCAAAATCAGAATTTGGGGATTTGGAACCCCAAAATCCCTTCAGCAGCTGCACCACCGCGCTGCTCCCCTCCACGCCCTTTCCAAACCCCAAATGGAGCCCCAAAAACCACCCAGAAACCCCAAAAACCCAACCAGAACCCCAAAATCCTTCAGCAGCTCCACCGCGCGCTCGTGCTGCTCCCCCTCCACGCTCTGCGCCCCAAAACCCCAAATGGAGCCCCAAAAACCCCAAATGGAGCCCCAAAAACCACCCAGAAACTGCCCCGGCCCCAAAATCTCAACCAGAACCCCAAAATCCCAACCAAAAACTGCCCTGGCCCCCAACCCCACCCAGAAACTGCCCCGGCCCCAAAAACCCAACCAGAACCCCAAAATCCCAACCAAAAACTGCCCCAGCCCCAAAATCCCAACCAAAAACTGCCCCGAACCCAAAATCCCAACCAGAACCCCAAAATCCCAACCAAAAACTGCCCCGGCCCCAAAATCCCAACCAAAAACTGCCCCGAACCCAAAAATCCCAACCAGAACCCCAAAATCCCTTCAGCAGCTCCACCGCGCGCTCGTGCTGCTCCCCCTCCACGCTCTGCGCCCCAAAACCCCAAATGGAGCCCCAAAAACCCAGCCAAAAACTGCCCCGGATCCCAAAATCCCAACCAGAGCCCCAAAATCCCAACCAGAACCCCAAAAACCCAACCAAAAACTGCCCGAACCCCAAAAACCCAACCACAACCCCAAAATCCCAACCAGAACCGCAAAATCCCAACCAAAACCTGCCCCAGCCCCAAAATCCCAACCAAAAACTGCCTGAACCCCAAAATCCCAACCAGAACCCCAAAAACCCAACCAAAAACTGCCCCGATCCCAAAAACCCAACCAAAAACTGCCCCGGCCCCAAAAATGTCAACCAGAACCCCAAAAACCCAACGAGAACTCCAAAAATCATCCCACAAACTGCCCTGACCCAAAGAACCCAACCAGAACCCCAAAAACCCAACGAGAACCCCAAAAGCCCCCCAAAAACTGCCCTGGGCCCCAAAAACCCAACCAAAACCCCAAAACCCCAAACCAAAACCCCAAAAACCCAACCAAAACCCCAAAATCCCCCAAATGTCCCCTAAAACCTCACGAACCCCATTGACACTGAGCAGTTGGTCCCCCCCAAAATCCCAACCAAGAACCCCAAAACCCATCCCAAAATCCCAAACTTACCCACCCAAAACCCCCAAAATCCCAATCCCACCTTCAAACCCCAATTCAAAACTGTCCAAACCCCCCAAAATCCCAACCAAAATCTTCAAACCCCAAAACAGCCACCAACCAAAAACCCCAAAAATCCCAACCCCAAACCCTTCAAACCCCAATTTAACCACACCAAACCACCCAAACCCCCCAAAATCCCAATTTAACCCTTCAAACCCCAATTCAGCCACTCCAAACCCCCCAAAATCCCAATTTAACCACTCCAAACCCCCAAAATCCCAATTTAACCCTTCAAACCCCAATTCAGCCACTCCAAACCCCCCAAAATCCCAATTTAACCCTTCAAACCCCAATTCAGCCACTCCAAACCCCCCAAAATCCCAATTTAACCCTTCAAACCCCAATTTAACCACTCCAAACCACCCAAAATCCCGGGATTTTCCCCCAAATCCTCACCACCCTGTTTACACTGAGCAGCTGGTCACCCCAAATCCCACCCAAACCAGAATTTAACCCTTCAAACTCCAACTTACCCAATCCATGCCCCAATTTAACCCTTCAAACCCCAATTTAACTGCTTGAAACCAAAATTTAACCCCCAAAAGACCCAAAATCCCGGGATTTTCCCCCAAATCCTCACCACGCCGTTGACGCTGAGCAGCTGGTCGCCCCGTTTGAGCCCCCCGTGGTTGTTGGCCACCCCAAATCCCACCCAAAATCCCCAAAACCACCCCAAAACCTCAATTTAACCCTTCAAACCCCAATTTAACCCTTCATACCCCAATATAACAAAACCCCAATTTAACCCCCAAAGACCCCAAAATCGCGGGATTTTCCCCAAATCCTCACCACGCCGTTGACGCTGAGCAGCTGGTCGCCCCGTTTGGGCCCCCCGTGGTTGTTGGTCACCCCAAATCCCACCCAAATCAGATGGGCCCTTCTGCTCCCCCCAAAATGATGTTGAAGCCCAAACCTCCAAACCCCAATTTAACTGCTTGAAACCCCAATTTAACCCTCCAAAGACCCCAAAATCCCGGGATTTTCCCCCAAATCTCCTGCCACGCATTTGGGACGTTGAGCAGCTGGGGACATTGGGGGGTTTGGGGACACTGGGGATGTTGGGGACTTTAATCATTGGGGTCATCCCCCCCAATATTGAATCATTGAGGACATTGGGGACCCCAATTTAACACTGAGGACACCCCCCACATTTGGGGACAAATCGGAACTTTCCCCCAAATCCTCATTGGGGGGAATTGGGACATTGGGGGCCCCCGGGATTTGAATCATTGAGGATATTGGGGACATTGGGGACATTGGGGACATTGGGGCAGTTGGGGACACTGAGGACATTGAGGACATTGGGGACATTGGGGTCATTAGAGGATATTGGAATCACTGAGGCTATTGGGGACATTGGGGGCTTTGGGGGGATTGGAGACGTTGGGGACATTGGGGACATTGGGGACACTGGGCAGCTCCACCACCGTGGCCTGGGGACAGTGAGGGGACATCGTGGCCTGGGGACATTAGGGGGACGTTGGGGGGGTTTGGGGACATTGGGGTGTTTTTGGGGGCATCGGGGACATTGGGGACTTTGGGGACACTGTGGTCATTGGGGGATATTGGAATCATTGAAGACATTGGGGACTTTGGATCGGTTGGGGACACTGAGGACATTGGGGACATTTGGGGACATTGAGGGAACTGAGGATGGTGGGGTCATTGGGACAGTTGGGGACATTGGGGACATTGGGGACATTGAGGACATTGGGGACATTGGGGATGTTGGGGACATTGGGGGACTGTGGTCATTGGGGGATATTGGAATCATTGAAGACATTGGGGACATTGGGGCGGTTGGGGACACTGAGGACATTGGGGACATTTGAGGACATTGTTGGGGACATTGGGGGAATTGGGAATATTGGGGACATTGGGGACATTTGGGACATTTGGGGACATTGAGGGAACTGAGGATGTTGGGGACATTGGGGGCATTGGGGTCATTGTGGGGGTTGGGGACATTGGGGACACTGGGAATGTTGGGGACTTTGGGGGCATTGGGGGCGTTGAGGGCATTGGGATCACTGGTGACACTGGGGACACTGGGGATGTTGGGGACATTGAGGGCATTGGGGACATTGGGGGGTTTGGGGATGTTGGGGACATTGAGGATATTGGAGTCATTGAGAGTATTGGGGACATTGGGGACATTGGGGGCTTTGGGGGGACTGGGGACATTGAGGATATTGAGGGCATTGGGGACATTGGGGACATTGGGGACATTGGGGTCACTGGGGACATTTGGGGGACTGGGGACATTTCGGACCTTAGCGATGTTGGGGACCTTGGGGACATTGGGGACACTGGGCAGCTTCAACACCAGCGGGTGGGCGTGGCCCTCGCTGGCCGCCACCGTGGCCTGGGGACAGCGAGGGGACAGTCGGGGTGTTGGGGACATTGGGGACATGGGGGTCATTGGGGACATTGGGGTCATTGGGGGTTTTGGGATATTAGAGGACATTGAGGATATTGAGGGTATTGGGGACATTGGGGACATTGGGGACATTGGGGACATCGGGGACATTGAGGGAATTGAGGATTTTGGGGTCATCGGGGACATTGGGGTTACTGGGGACATTAAAGGCATTGGGGACATTGGGGACATTTGGGGTCATCTGGGACATTTGGGGGATTGAGGCCATCGGGGACATTGGGGACATCAGGGGATATTGGGGACATTTGGGGACATTTGGGGACATTTGGGGACACTGAATTGTTTTGGAGTCCCAGGGGTGTTTTCGGGGGTCCATGGGGATGTTTCTGGGGTCCCCAAGGATATTTTGGGGGTCCCAGGGTGGTTTTTGGGGTCCCCAGGGGATTTTTGGGGTCCCCAGGGATATTTTGGGGTCCCTGGGATGTTTTGGGGTCCCCAGGGATATTTTGGGGTCCCCAGTGTATTTTTGGGGTCCCCGGGGATATTTTTGAGGTCCCCAGGGATATTTTGGGGTCCCTGGGATGTTTTGGGGTCCCCAGGGATATTTTGGGGTCCCCAGTGTATTTTTGGGGTCCCCAGGGATATTTTTGGGGTCCCCAGTGGATTTCTGGGGTCCCCAGGGGATGTTTTGGGGTCCCCAGGGATATTTTTGGGGTCCCAAGTGTATTTTTGGGGTCCCGGGGGGATTTTTTGGGTCCCGGGGGATTTTTGGGGTCCCCAGTGTATTTTTGGGGTCCCCAGGGATATTTTTGGGGTCCAGGGTGGTTTTTGGGGTCCGCAGGGATATTTTGGGGTTCCCAGTGTATTTTTTGGGGTCCCGGGGGGTTTTTTGGGGTCCCCAGGGGGGTTTTGGGGTACCCAGATTATTTTGGGGTCCCAGGGATATTTTTGGGGTCCCGGATGGGTTTTTGGGGTTTTTGGGGTATTTTTTCGGGCCTCCGCGATGTCCAAGGTGTCGTCCCTGCTCATAGACCTTTTGGGGTCCCAGGGATTTTTGGGGGACCCTGGGATATTTTTCCCCCGGTCCCCTGCAGGATATTTTGGAGAATTTTGGGGGTTCCCAGGGTGGGTTTTGGGGTCTCCCCCCAGAGATTTTACGGTTCCTCTTTGGTTTTGGGGGGGTTCCCCAATGGATTTTAGGTCCCCAGGGGGTTTTTGGGTTCCCCAGAAATTATTTTAGGGGTCCCCAGGGATATTTTGGGGTCCTCAGGTGGGTTTTGGGGGGTTTTAGGGGTACCTTTGGGGGTTCCCAGGTGGTTTCAGGAGTTCCAGGTGGATTTGGGGGTTCTCAGGTGGCTTTTGGGGTGGATTTTGGGGTTTTTAGCTGGACTTGGGGCTTTTTTGGGGGTGGTTTTGGGGATTTGGGGTGGATTTCGGGGCCCCCAGTTGGGTTTTGGGGTTCTCAGGTGCTTTTGGGAGCTCCCAGGTGGCTTTTGAGGTGGTTTTGGGGGTTCCCGGGTAGGTTTAGGGGTGAATTTTGGGGTTTTAGGGGTGATTTTGGGATCCCAGCTGGTTTCAGGAGTTCCCAGGTGTATTTTGGGGTGGTTTTGGGGTGGATTTGGGGATTTTGGGTGGATTTCGGGGCCCCCAGTTGGGTTTTGGGGTTCTCGGGTGGTTTTGGGGGTTCCCAGGTAGGTTTAGGGGTGGATTTGGGGGGTTTTAGGGGTGATTTTGGGGTCCCAGGTTGTATTTTGGGGTTTTGGGGTGGATTTGGGAGGTTTTGGGGGTTCTGGGGCAGGTTGGCTTTTGGGGTTGGGGGTTTCCAGGTGGGTTTTGGGGTTTTTAGGGTATTTGCTGGACTTGGGGCTTTTTTGGGGTGGTTTGGGGTGGTTTTGGGGTTTTGGGGTGGTTTTGGGGGTTCCTGGGTGGGTTTTGGGGTTCTCAGGGGTTTTGGGGTTTTGGGGTGGTTTTGGGGGTTTTGGGGGGTTTGGGGGTTCCTGGGGTGGTTTTGGGGTGGATTTGGGAGGTTTTGGGGTGATTTAGGGGTGATTTTGGGGTCCCAGGTGGTTTCAGGGGTTCCCAGGTGTATTTTAGTGGTTTGGGGTGGATTTGGGAGGTTTTGGGGTTCTGGGGGCAGGTTGGGGATTTTGGGGTTTCTGGTGGTTTTGGGGGTTTTTGGGGTGGATTTGAGGTTTCTGGGGTGGATTTGGGGGGTTTTGGGGGGTTCCTGGGGGGGTTTTGGGGTTTCTTTGGGGTATTTGGGGTTTGGGGGTTTGGGGGTTCCAGGTGGGTTTTGGAGGGTGGGTTTGGGGTTCCTGGGTGGGTTTTTGGGTGGTTTGGGGGTTTGGGGGGTTTGGGGGTTTTGGGGGTTGGGGGGTTTTGGTGGGTTTGGGGGTTTGGTGTGATTTTGGGGGTTTTGGGGGTTTTGGGGTGGTTTGGGGGTGTTTGAGGGTTTTTGGGGTCCTGAGGTTTTTGGGATGGTTTTGGGTGGATTTGGGGTATTTGGGGTGGATTTGGGGGGTTTTGGGGTGGTTTTGGGGTGGTTTTGGGGGGTTTGGGGGGGTTTTGGGGTGGTTTTAGGGGGTTTTGGGGTGGTTTTGGGGTGGTTTTGGGGGTTTTGGGGTGGTTTGGGGGTTCCTGGGTGGGTTTTGGGGTGGTTTTGGGGCGTTTTTGGGGTCACCTCGCGGATGGCGGAGCAGAACTTGCTCTGCAGGACCCTCTGCAGCGCCTGCAGCTTTTGGGGGGGCAGCTCCCCACTGCGCTGGAGCCGCTCCAGCAGCTCCACGGCCCGGGACACGTCTGGGGGACCCCAAACCACCCCAAAGTCACCCCAAAATCATCCCAAAACAGCCCCAGAATCAACCCAAAATCACCCCAAAATCACCCCCAGAATCAACCCAAAATCACCCCAAAAATCACCCCCAGTCACCCCAAAACAGGCCCAAAATCACCCCCAGAATCCACCCAAAATCACCCCCAGAGTCACCCCAAAATCACCCCAAAATCATCCCCAGAATCAACCCAAAATCGCCCCAAAAATCACCCCCAGTCACCCCAAAACAGCCCCAAAATCATCCCCAGAATCAACCCAAAATCACCCCAAAATCACCCCCAGAATCAACCCCAAAAATCAGAGTCACTCCCAAAATCACCCCAAAACAGCCCAAAATCAGCCCCAGAGTCAACCCAAAATCACCCCAAAACAGCCCCAAAATCACCCCCAGAGTCACCCCAAAATCACCCCCAAAATCAGCCCCAGTCACCCAAAACAGCCCCAAAATCACCCCCAGAATCAACCCAAAACCAGCTGCCAAATCGCCCCTGAAATCAACTCAAAATCACCCCATTCATCCCAAAATTACCCCAAAGTCACCCAAAACAACCCCAAAATCACCCCAGAACAGCCCCAAAATCACCTCCAGGGTCACCCCAAAACAGCCCCAAAATCAAACACAGTCATCCCAAAATAGCCCCAAAATCACCCCAAAATCACCTCCGGAGTCACCCCAAAATCACCCCCAGAGCCAACCCAAAATCACCCCGAGTTACTCCAAAACAGCCCCAAAATCACCCCAAAATGACACCGGAATCATCCCAAAATCACCTCCAGAGTCATCCCAAAATGACCCCAAAATCACCTCCAAAGTCACCCCCAAAATCGCCCACAGAGCCAACCCAAAACAGCCCCAAAACCACCCCAAAATCAAACACAGACACACCCAAAAATCACCCCAAAACAGCCCCCAAATCACCCCAAGAATCAACCCAAAATGACCCCAAAATCCCACCCAGAATCAACCCAAAGTCACCCCCAGAGCCACCCCAAAATCACCCCAAAACAGCCCCAAAATCACCTCCAGAGTTTCCCCAAAATGACCCCAAAATCACCTCCAGAATCACCCCAAAATAGCCCCAAAATCACCTCCGGAGTCTCCCCAAAATGACCCCAAAATCAAACACAGACACACCCCAAAATCACCCCCAAACCACCTCAAAATTACCCTCAGAGTCACCCCGAAAGTGCCCCAAAATCACCCCAGAGACACCCCAAAAAAGCCCCAAAATCAGCCCCAGAGTCACCCCAAAATCACCCCAAAATCACCCCCAGTCACCCCAAAATCAACCCAAAACAGTCCCAAAATCACCCCAAAATCCCCTCCAGAGCCAACCCGAAACAGCCCCAAAATCACCTCCAGTCACCCCCAAAAAGCCCCAAAATCGCCCCAAAATCAAACCCAAAATCACCTCCAGAGTCACCCCAAAACAGCCCCAAAATCACCCCAAAATCAAACCCAAAATCAAACCCAAAATCAAACCCAAAATCACCTCCAGAGTCACCCCCAAAAAGCCCCAAAAAGCCTCAAAATCAAACCCAAAATCACCCCAAAATCAAACCCAAAATCAAACCCAAAATCGCCCCAAAATCACCTCCAGAGTCACCCCCAAAAAGCCCCAAAAGCCTCAAAATCGCCCCAAAATCACCCCAAAATCAAACCCAAAATCACCCCAGAGTCACCCCCAAAAAGCCCCAAATCAAACCCAAAATCACCTCCAGAGTCACCCCCAAAAAGCCCCAAAATCACCCCAAAATCAAACCCAAAATCACCCCAGAGTCACCCCCAAAAAGCCCCAAAATCGCCCCAAAATCAAACCCAAAATCACCTCCAGAGTCACCCCCAAAAAGCCCCAAAATCAAACCCAAAATCAAACCCAAAATCACCTCCAGAGTCACCCCCAAAAAGCCCCAACATCGCCCCAAAATCAAACCCAAAATCACCTCCAGAGCCAACCCGAAACAGCCCCAAAATCACCTCCAGAGTCAGCCCCAAAAAGCCCCAAAATCGCCCCAAAATCACCCCAGAGTCACCCCCAAAAAGCCCCAAAATCGCCCCAAAATCAAACCCAGTCACCCCAAAAAGCCCCAAAATCGCCCCAAAATCAAACCCAAAATCAAACCCCAACATCACCTCCAGTCACCCCAAAAAGCCCCAAAATCGCCCCAAAAATCAAACCCAGTCACCCCAAAATCACCCCAAAGTCACCCCAAAACGCCCCAAAACGCCCCAAAACACCCCAAAACTCCCCCGTGTCCCCCCTTAGCCCCCCCACCCACCCCAAGCGTTTCCCCCTCCCCTCAGAGCCCCCCAGGACCCCCCAAATTTCCCCAAATTTCCCCAAATCCCCCAAATCTCCCATTTAATCCCCCCAACCTCCCCTTGCCGCCCCCTCCCCCACTCCCGACGCCCCCCAGACCCTCCCCCTCCCCTCCCCCCACCCCCAGGACCCCCCCAGACCCCCCAAATCCCCAAAATTGCCCAAAATCCCCCAAATCCGCCCCAAATTCCGCCCGTACCCCGCTCCAGCCCCAGCGCGTCCCCGCTCAGCGCTGCCATCTTCCCCTGGCCACGCCCACCTCTGACCACGCCCCGTTTCTTACAAACCACGCCCCATTTCCACATAAACCACGCCCCTTTTCACTTAAACCACGCCCACCGCCCGCTTTAGGTCACGTCGGCGCTGCCTGGCCACGCCCATTCCCTTATTTGGGCGTGTGTTGGCCACGCCCCGTGTCCCGCGCTGGCCACGCCCACGGCGAAGCTTGTTCCGCTTCCTGCGCATGCGCAGAGAGGGGGAGACCCCAAATTCGGGGAGAAGAAAAATCCGAATTTTGGAGGGGGGGAAATGGGGTGGGGGGACCCCAAATTTTAGGGTGAAGACCCCAAAATTGGGGTGGGGGAATTGGTGGGGGGGGTCCCAAATCTGGGGGAGGGAGAGACCCCAATTCTAAGAGAAAAGACCCCAAAAATTGGGGGGATGTCAAAAATTTTGGGGTGAGAAAAAGCCCCCAAATTTGGGGGATGGGGGGCAGCTAATTTTAGGGAAGGACCTTGAAATGATGGGGACATTTTTAGGGATTAAAAAAAAAATTTTGGAGCAAAAAGACCCCAATTCCATGTGAAAACCCCCAAATTGGAACAAAAAATCCTCAATTCCACCTGAAAAAAAAAAACCAAATTGGAGGAAAATTCCCCAATTTGGAGCAAAAATCCCCCGATTCCATCTGAAAAAAAAAAACCCAAATTGGCACAAAAAATTCCCATCCCACTTGAAAAACAAAAAATCCCAAATTGGAACAGAAATCCCCAATTCCACCTGAAAAAACAAAAAACAAAACCAAAATGGGACAAAACCCCTCAATCCCACCCAAAAAAAGACCCCAAAAAGGCTGAACCCCCCCCCAAAAAAATTGTATCCAAAAAAGCCCAAATTCCATCTGAAAAACCCCCAAATTGGAGCAAAAAATCCCAAATTCCACCTAAAAAAAACCCCAAACTAGAACACAAAAAATCTCCAAAATGAGACCAAAAATCCCCAATCCCACCTGAAAAAAAGACCCAAAAAAGGCTCAAAATCCCCCAAAAATTTTCTATTAATAAAATCCCCAATTCCATCTGAAAAAATCCTCAAATTGGAGCAAAAATTCCCCAATTCAACCTGGAAAAAAACCCAGAAAAAACCCAAATTGGCGCCAAAAAAAAACCTCAAAAAAAACCAAATTGGTGCAAAAACCCCCAAATAAAATGAAAAAAAGGCTCAAAAAAAAATTCTATTTAAAAATCCCCAATTCAATCTGAAAAATGCCCAAATTGGAGCAAAAAATCCCCAATTCCACCTGGGAAAAAACCCAGAAAAAACCCAAATTGGCGCCAAAAAAAAACCTCAAAAAAAACCAAATTGGTGCAAAAACCCCCAAATAAAATGAAAAAAAAGGCTCAAAACCCCCCCAAAAAATTCTATTTAAAAATCCCCAATTCAATCTGAAAAATGCCCAAATTGGAGCAAAAAATCCCCAATTCCACCTGGAAAAAAACCTCAAAAAACCCCAAATTGGCGCCAAAAAAAAAACCTCAAAAAAAACCCCAAATTGGTGCAAAACCCCCCAAATAAAATGAAAAAAAAAACCCTAAAAAGGCTCAAAACCCCCCAAAAAATTCTATTTAAAAATCCCCTATTCCATCTGAAAAATGCCCAAATTGGAGCAAAAAATCCCCAATTCCATCTGGGAAAAAAACTCAAAAAACCCCAAATTGGCGCCAAAAAACCCCAAAACCAAATTGGCCAAAAAACCCCAAATAAAATGGAAAAAAATACCCAAAAGCCCTGAAAATTTTATTTTCCAGTAAAACCCCTTTATTGCCCTCACTCCATGGCGGGCTCCAGCAGCAGCCGTTCTCCAATTCCATCTGAAAATCCCAAATTGGGGTAAAAAATCCCAAATTGGAGCAAAAAATCCCCAATTCCACCTGATAAAAATCCTAAATTGGGGTAAAAATCCCCCAATTCCATCTGAAAAAAAGACCCAAAAAAGGTTCAAAACCCCCCAAATTTTCTATTCATAAAATCCCCAATTCCATCTGAAAAATGCCCAAATTGGAGCAAAAAAAAAACCTGAAAAAAAAAAAAACCCAAATTGGCGCCAAAAACCTCAAAACCCAAATTGGAAAACCCCCAAATAAAATGAAAAAAAAAGGCCCCCCCAAAATTCTATTTAAAAATCCCCAATTCCATCTGAAAAATGCCCAAAGTGGAGCAAAAAATCCCCAATTCCACCTGGAAAAAAAACCTCAAAAAAACCCAAATTGGCGCCAAAAAAAACCTCAAAAAAAACCAAATTGGTGCAAAAAAAAACCCAAATAAAATGGAAAAAAAAATACCCAAAAAGCCCCGAAATCCCGTTTATTTTCCAGTAGAAGCCCTTTATTGCCCTCACTCCATGGCGGCTCCAGCAGCAGCCATTCTCCAATTCCATCTGAAAATCCCAAATTGGGGTAAAAAATCCCAAATTGGAGCAAAAAATCCCAAAACTGGAACAAAAAAGTCCCAATTCCACCTGAAAAAAATCCTAAATTGGGGTAAAAATCCCAAAAAGGTCTGAAAAAAACCCCTCAAAACCCCCAAATTTTCTATTAATAAAATCCCCAATTCCATCTGAAAAATCCCCCAATTGGAGCAAAAAATCCCCAATTCCACCTGGAAAAAAAACCTCAAAAAAACCCAAATTGGCGCCAAAAAAAAAACCTCAAAAAAAACCAAATTGGTGCAAAAAGAACCCAAATAAAATGGAAAAAAAAACCTAAAAGGACTGAAAACCCCCCAAAATTTTCTATTTAAAAAATCCCCAATTCCATCTGAAAAATCTCCAAATTGGAGCAAAAAATCCCCAATTCCACCTGGAAAAAAACCCTCAAAAAACCCAAATTGGCGCCAAAAAAAAAATCTAAAACCCCGAAATTGGTGCAAAAACCCCCAAATAAAATGAAAAAAAAAACCCTAAAAGGCTCAAAACCCCCCAAAAAATTCTATTTAAAAATCCCCAATTCAATCTGAAAAATGCCCAAATTGGAGCAAAAAATCCCCAATTCCACCTGGAAAAAAAAACCCCAAATTGGCGCCAAAAAAATGAAAAAAAAAACCCCAAAACCCCCAAAAAAATTCTATTTAAAAATCCCCAATTCAATCTGAAAAATGCCCAAATTGGAGCAAAAAATCCCCAATTCCACCTGGAAAAAAACCTCAAAAAACCCCAAATTGGCGCCAAAAAAAAAACCTCAAAAAAAACCCCAAATTGGTGCAAAACCCCCCAAATAAAATGAAAAAAAAACACTAAAAAGGCTCAAAATCCCCCAAAAAATTCTATTTTAAAAATCCCCAATTCCATCTGAAAAATGCCCAAAGTGGAGCAAAAAATCCCCAATTCCACCTGGAAAAAAAACCCCAAAAAACCCAAAATTGGCGCCAAAAAAACCCCTCAAAAAAAACCCAAATTGGTGCAAAAAAACCCCAAATTGGTGCAAAAACCCCCAAATAAAATGAAAAAAAAACCCTAAAAAGGCTCAAAACCCCCCAAAAAATTCTATTTAAAAATCCCCAATTCCATCTGAAAAATGCCCAAATTGGAGCAAAAAATCCCCAATTCCACCTGGAAAAAAACCCAGAAAAAAATCCAAATTGGTGCAAAAAAACCCCAAATAAAATGAAAAAAAAACCCTAAAAAGGCTCAAAACCCCCCAAAAAATTCTATTTAAAAATCCCCTATTCCATCTGGAAAATGCCCAAATTGGAGCAAAAAATCCCCAATTCCACCTGGAAAAAAACTCAAAAACCCAAATTGGCTCAAAAAAACCTCAAAACCCCAAATTGGTGCAAACCCCAAATTGGTGCAGAACCCCCAAAAATGAAAAAAAATCCCCACAAAAATTTATTTTAAAATCCCCAATTCCATCTGAAAAATGCCCAAATTGGAGCAAAAAATCCCCAATTCAACCTGGGAAAGAACCTCAAAAAAACCCAAATTGGCGCCAAAAAAAAAACCTCAAAAAAAACCCAAATTGGTGCAAAAACCCCCCAAATAAAATGAAAAAAAAAACTAAAAAGGCTCAAAACCCCCCAAAAAATTCTATTTAAAAATCCCCAATTCCATCTGAAAAATGCCCAAAGTGGAGCAAAAAATCCCCAATTCCACCTGGAAAAAAACCTCAAAAAACCCCAAATTGGAAAAAAACCTCAAAAAAAACCCAAATTGGTGCAAAAAAACCCCAAATTGGTGCAAAAACCCCCAAATAAAATGAAAAAAAAAACCCTAAAAAGGCTCAAAACCCCCCAAAAAATTCTATTTAAAAATCCCCTATTCCATCTGAAAAATGCCCAAATTGGAGCAAAAAATCCCCAATTCCACCTGGGAAAACCAAAAACCCAAATTGGCGCCAAAAAAAACCTCAAAAAAAACCAAATTGGTGCAAAAACCCCCACAAATAAAATGAAAAAAAAACCCTAAAAAGGCTCAAAATCCCCAAAATTTTCTATTAATAAAATCCCCAATTCTATCTGAAAAAGCCTCAAATTGGAGCAAAAAATCCCCAATTCCACCTGGAAAAAAACCTCAAAAAACCCCAAGTTGGCGCCAAAAAAAAACCTCAAAAAAACCCCAAATTGGTGCAAAAACCCCCAAATAAAATGAAAAAAAAATCCCCAAAAAGCCCCGAAATCCCGTTTATTTTCCAGTAAAAGCCCTTTATTGCCCTCACTCCATGGCGGCTCCAGCAGCAGCCGTTCTCCAATTCCATCTGAAAATCCCAAATTGGGGTAAAAAATCCAAAATTGGAACAAAAAATCCTCAATTCCATGTGAAAAAAAGACCCAAAAAGGCTGAAACCCCCCAAAAAATTGTATGAAAAAAACCCCAATTCCATCTGAAAAATGCCCAAATTGGAGCAAAAAATCCCCAATTCCACCTGGAAAAAAGACCCAAAAAAGGCTCAAAATCCCCCAAAAATTTTCTATTAATAAAATCCCCAATTCCATCTGAAAAATCCCCAAATTGGAGCAAAAAATCCCCAATTCCACCTGGAAAAAAACCCTCAAAAAAACCCAAATTGGTGCAAAAAAACCCCCCGAAATAAATCCAAATTGGTGCAAAACCCCCCAAATAAAATGAAAAAAAAAACAACCAAAAAGACTCAAAACCCCACAAAAAATTCTATTTTAAAAATCCCCAATTCCACCTGAAAAAAAAACTCAAAAAAAACCCCAAAATTGGCACAAAAAAACCCCTCAAAAAAACCCAAATTTGTGCAAAACCCCCAAATAAAATGAAAAAAAATCCCCAAAAATCCCCAAATCCCGTTTATTTTCCAGTAGAAGCCCTTTATTGGCCTCACTCCATGGCGGGCTCCAGCAGGTAGCCGTTCTCCGCGCCCAGGTAGCCGTCGGTGCCCCCGGTGCCGCCCTCGAACATCTCCGGTTCCGCGCCGCCGCCCGCCGCCCTCGCCCCCCTCGGTCCCGGCCGCGGCCCCGCTGCCGCCGCCGCCCGGTGCCGCCGCCCGGCTCTCTCGTCGCGCCGCTCCCGCTCCCGTTTGTGCTCCCGCTCCCGCTCCCGGTCCCGCTCCCGCCGCCGCTCCCGCTCCCGGTGCCCGCGGCGCCGTTCCCGCTCCCGCTCCCGTTTCTCGGCCGCCTCCCCCGCCATGCCCTCGCCGCTCCCCGCTTCTCCTCCTCCGCCGCCCCCTCCCAGCTCCTCGGGGCCTTCCAGCGTTTCCGGGGGTCCCTCGTCCTTCTTGTCGCGCTCCCGGTCGCGTTTGCGGTCCCGGGACCGCGAGCGGCGTTTGCGGTCGCGGTCTCGGTCGCGGTCTTTGCTGCGGTCGCGGCTCCCGCCCCGTTTCCGCTCCCTCTCGTCCTTCTCGCGGCTCCGCGTTCGCCGCCGCCGCTCCCGGGAGCGAGAACGGCGCCGGTCCCGTTCCCGAGAGCGCTCCCGGCGGTCCCGCTCCCGCTCCCGCTCCCGGTCCCTGCGGGCAACGGAGCTCGGTCAGGGCATGGAGGGGGCGGGGGGGGGTCCCTGACCCATTCCGGGGGTCCCAAGGGGGTCTGGGGGGGTCCCTGATCGATTCCAGGGGGTCCCAAGGGGGTCCCTGAGGTGCCCTGGGGGTCCCTGACCCATTCCAGGGGGTCCCAAGGGGGTCTGGGGTGGTCCCTGACCCATTCCAGGGGTCCCAAGGGGGTCTGGGGGGGTCCCTGACCCATTCCTGGGGTCCCAAGGGGGTCTGGGGGGGTCCCTGATCGATTCCAGGGGGTCCCAAGGGGGTCCCTGAAGTGCCCTGGGGGTCCCTGACCCATTCCAGGGGTCCCAAGGGGTCCCTGACCCATTCCAGGGATCCCAAGGGGGTCCTTAACCCATTCCAGGGGTCCCAAGGGGGTCTGAGGGGGTCCCTGATCTATTCCAGAGGGTCCCTGGGGGTCCCTGACCCATTCCAGGGGGTCTCAAGGGGGTCCCTGAGGTGGCCTGGGGGACACTGAGGGGGTCCCTGGGGGTCCCTGACCCATTCCAGGGGGTCTCAAGGGGGTCCCTGAGGTGGCCTGGGGGACACTGAGGGGGTTCTGGGGGGTCCCTGACCCATTCCTGGGGGTCCCAAGGGGGTCTCTGAGGTGCCCTGGGGGTCCCTGACCCATTTCAGGGGGCCCAAAGGGGTCCCTGACCCACTCCAAGGTGACATTGAGGGTCCCTGACTCATTGCAGGGGGTCCAGGGGGTCCCTGACCCATTGTAGGGGGTCCCCAAGGGGGTTCTGGGGGGTCCCTGATCCATTCCAGGGGGTCTCAAGGGGGTCCCTGAGGTGGCCTGGGGGTCCCTGACCCATTCCAGGGGTCCCAAGGGGGTCCTTGACCCATTCCAGGGGTCCCAAGGGGGTCTGGGGGGGTCCCTGACCCATTCCAGGGGTCCCAAGGGGGTCCTTGACCCATTCCAGGGGTCCCAAGGGGGTCTGGGGGGGTCCCTGACCCATTCCAGAGGGTCCCTGGGGGTCCCTGACCCATTCCAGGGGGTCTCAAGGGGGTCCCTGAGGTGGCCTGGGGGACACTGAGGGGGCCTGGGGGGTCCCTGACCCATTCCTGGGGGTCCCAAGGGGGCCCCTGAGAAATCCAGGGGGTCCCAGGCCCACTGCAGGGGGTCTCTGGCCCATTCCAGGGGGTCCCAAAGGTGACACTGGGGTGACAATGACAATCTCGGGGTCCCAAAAGTGACCCTGGGGTGACAGTGACAATCCCGGGTCCCAAGGGTGACACAGGGGGTGACACAGGGGGGTGACACAGGGGGTGACAGTGACAATCCCGGGTCCCAAGGGTGACACAGGGGTGACACAGGGGTGACACAGGGGTGACAGTGACAATCCCGGGTCCCAAGGGTGACACAGGGGGTGACACAGAGGTGACACAGGGGTGACAGCGCCAATCCCAGGGGTCCCAGAGGTGACACAGAGGTGACACAGGGGTGACAGTGCCAATCCCAGGTCCCAAAGGTGACACAGGGGGTGACAGTGACAATCCCGGGTCCCAAGGGTGACACAGAGGTGACACAGGGGGTGACACAGGGGTGACACAGGGGTGACACAGGGGGTGACACAGGGGTGACACAGGGTGACACAGAGGTGACACAGGGGTGACACAGGGGTGACACAGGGGGTGACACAGGGGTGACACAGGAGGGTGACACAGGGGTGACACAGGGGGTGACACAGAGGTGACACAGAGGTGACACAGAGGGTGACACAGAGGTGACACAGGGGTGACAGTGCCAATCCCAGAGGTGACACAGAGGTGACACAGAGGTGACACAGGGGTGACACAGAGGTGACACAGAGGTGACACAGGGGTGACAGCGCCAATCCCAGGGGTCCCAAAGGGGTCCCAAAGGTGACACAGGGGGTGACAGTGACAATCCCGGGTCCCAGAGGTGACACAGGGGGTGACACAGGGGTGACACAGAGGTGACACAGGGGTGACACAGGGGTGACACAGGGGTGACACAGGGGTGACAGTGCCAATCCCAGAGGTGACACTGGGGTGAAACAGAGGTGACACAGAGGTGACAGCGCCAATCCCAGCCCCGCTCACCGCTCGTCGTAGCGGGACGTGTCGTCCCTGCCCGAGTGCCGGATGTTGACGTCGGCTCCGCCGCGCCGGGTGCCCCCCAAACCTCCCCCTGCGGGGACAGGGACCCCAAAAGTGACCCCAAACCCCAGAGCTGACCCCAAACCTCCCCCTGTGGGGACAGGGACCCCAAAAGTGACCCCAAAACCCAGAACTGACCCCAAAACCTAAAACTGACCCCAAAACCTCCCCCTGTGGGGACAGGGGGTCAGGGACCCCAAAACCGACCCCAAAACCCAGAACTGACCCCAAAACCCAGAGCTGGCCCCCCAAACCTCCCCCTGCGGGGACAGGGACACCAAAAGTGACCCCAAAACCCAAAACTGACCCCAAAACCCAGAGCTGGTCCCCCAAACCTGCCCCTGTGGGGACAGGGGGGTCAGGGACCCCAAAACCGACCCCAAAACCCAGACCTGGCCCCCAAACCTAAAACTGACCCTCCAAACCTCTCCCTGCGGGGACAGGGGGGTCAGGGACCCCAAAAGTGACCCCAAAACCCAGAACTGACCCCAAACCTCCCCCTGCAAGGACAGAGACCCCAAAAGTGACCCCAAAACCCAGAGCTGACCCCCCAAACCTCCCCCTGGGGGGACAGGGACACCAAAAGTGACCCCAAAACCCAGAGCTGACCCCAAAACCCAGAACTGACCCCAAACCCCAGAGCTGGTCCCCCAAACCTCCCCCTGTGGGGACGGGGGGGTCAGGGACCCCAAAACCCAAAATTGACCCCAAAACCCAGAACTGACCCCAAAACCCAGAGATGACCCCAAAACCCAGACCTGACCCCAAAACCCAGACCTGACCCCCCAAACCCCCCTGTAGGGACAGGGACACCAAAAGTGACCCCAAAACCGACCCCAAAACCCAAACCTGGCCCCAAAACCCAGAACTGACCCCAAACCCCAGAGCTGGTCCCCCAAACCTGCCCCTGTGGGGACAGGGGGAGACAGGGACCCCAAAACTGACCCCAAAACCCAAAACTGATCCCAAAAGTGGCCCCCAAACCCAAAACCGAGCCCCCAAACCTTTCCCTGCGGGGACAGGGATCCCAAAAGTGACCCCAAGACCCAGAACTGACCCCAAAAGTGACCCCAAAACCCAGACCTGACCCCAAAAGTGACCCCAAAACCCAGACCTGATCCCAAAAGTGACCCTGGGGGGACCCAAAAGTGACCCCAAAACCCAGAACCCAAAACCCAGAACTGAGCCCCCCAAACCCTCCATGAAGAGACAGGGGGGGTCAGGGATCCCAAAAACGACCCCCAAAACCCAGACCTGACCCCCAAAACCCAGACCTGACCCCAAAAGTGACCCCAAAACCCAAAACTGATCCCAAAAGTGACCCCAAAACCCAAAAGTGACCCCAAAAGTGGCCCCAAAACCCAGAACTGAGCCCCCAAACCTCTCCATGAAGAGACAGGGGGGTCAGGGATCCCAAAAACGACCCCCAAAACCCAAAACTGATCCCAAAAGTAACCCCAAAACCAGAACTGACCCCAAAACTGACCCCAAAACCCAAAAGTGACCCCAAAATCTAAAACTGACCCCAAAAGTGACCCCAAATCCCAGAACCGAGTCCCCAAACCGCTCCATGAAGAGACAGGGGGGGTCAGGGATCCCAAAAACGACCCCCAAAACCCAGACCTGACCCCAAAACCCAGACCTGACCCCAAAAGTGACCCCAAAACCCAAAACTGATCCCAAAAGTGACCCCAAAACCCAAAACTGACCCCCAAAGTGACCCCAAAACCCAGAACTGATCCCAGAAATGACCCCAAAACCCAAAACTGACCCCAAAAGTGACCCCAAAACCCAGACCTGACCCCAAAAGTGACCCCAAAACTGATCCCCCAAAAAACCCCAGAAATTCGGGAGTGAACGCACCAAACCAAGCCCGAAAAATCCCCTACAAAATGTTAAGAAACACCAAAAAAAAAACCCAAAACCCCAAATCCGCCCATTTCAAACGCCGATTTTGAGCGTAAAAAGCCCGGATTTGGGTCTGGGGGGGTGGATTTGGGTCTGGGGTCTCACCCAGGCGCCGGGGCCGCCAGCCCTTGACGGTCCTGCCCCGCTCCACGTCCACCAGCACCCGGCGCCCGTCGATTTTCTTCCCGTCCGCGTGTTTGTAGGCGGCTGCAAAATATTTGGGGAGGGGGTCCCGAGTGGGGGGGGGCGGGGGGGGGAAATGGGGAGGGGGTCAGCGACAGTGGGGCCAGGTCAGCCCCCCCCCCTAAAAAAAAAAAAAAAAACCCTCCAAAAAATCCCCCCCAAAAAATCCCCCCCAAAAAATCCCATAAAACCTCAATGGGGTGAGGGGGAAAAACGGGGAGGGGGGGGGATTTAAGGGGTTGAGGACCCCCCCCCCAAAAAAAATAACAGGGCTGGAAAGGAAAGGGGGGTTAGGGAATGAGGACCCCCCCCAAAAAAAAAAAAAATTGAGGCCCCCCTCCCAAAAAATTGGCACCATTAAATTTAGGGGAGGGGGGGATAAAACCCCTGAAGCTGTTTATGGACCCCCCCCAATTTTGGGTTTTTTTTTGGGGGGGGGTCATCACTTCCACCTGCAAATGAACCCCCCCCCCCACCCCATAAATTAACATCCCCACCTTATTTTTTGGGGGGGGTCTTTTACCTGATTATGACCCCCCCCCACACCTTAATTTTGGGGGGTCTTTACCTGTTATTGACCCCCCCACCTCATTTTTGGGGGGGTCTTTTACCTGATTATCGACCCCCCCCACACACCTTGATTTTTGGGGGGGGTCTTTACCTGTTATTGACCCCCCCCATTAAATTTTTCAGGGGGGGGGTTCGCCACCTTTACCTGATTCTTGGACCCCCCCCCCACCTTAAATTTGGGTGTCACCACCTTTACCTGATTATTTCCCCCCCCCCATTAATTTTGGGGGGGGGGGGTTTCACCACCTTTACCTGTTTATTGACCCCCCCACCACCTCATTTTGGGGGGGTCACCACCTTTACCTGTACATTGCCCCCCCCATTAAATTTTTTGGGGGGGGGTTTCACCACCTTTACCTGTACATTGCCTCCCCCCCCCATTAAATTTTTTGGGGGGGGGGGTTTCACCACCTTTACCTGATTATTGACCCCCCCCATTAATTTTTGGGGGGGGTCACCACCTTTACAACGCCCCCCCCCAGTACCTCTTTTGGGGGGGGGTCACCACCTTTACCTGTACATTCCCCCCCCCACCTTGATTTTTGGGGGGGGTCACCACCTTTACCTGATTACTGACCCCCCCACCTTAAATTTGGGGGTCACCACCTTTACCTGATTATTGACCCCCCCCCACCTTGATTTTTGGGGGGGGTCACCACCTTTACCTGTACATTGACCCCCCAACACCTCATTTTTTGGGGGGGGGGTCACCTCTTTTCCCTATTTAACAACACCCCCAAAATTTGGGGGGGCCTTACCTGCCCCCCCCGCCCACTCTCACACCCCCCCCAAAATATTTTAATTTTTTTTGGGGCACCTACATTTCGCCCCAAATGAGGTGCCACCGACTTGACGCAGCCCTCCCCCCCCAAATTCCCCCTCCCCTCCCCAAATTCCAACTCCCCCCCCCAAATTTCCCCTCCCCCCTCTCAGAGTCCTGTTTGTGGTGGGGGCGGGTCCGTGTCCCCCCACGGCCGGGGCCTCCAGACGAAGCCGCTCCTGGGCCGGGCGCTGGGGCCTTACCTGAGACCCTTCCCCTACCTAAACCCCCAAAATAAAATAAAATCCAAACAATCCCCCCCCCCCCACCTCAGGGACCCCCCTCACACATCCCATCCCCCCTCAAAGGGCTGGGGGGGGGGCTCGGCCCCACCCCCCCCCAAAAAACGCCGTTTTACCCCCCCCTCCCCACCCCCTCCCGGTCGCTGGGACCGGGCAGGGGGCGCGCCCAAATTTTGGGGTGGGGGGGGGGCTCAGTGCCCCCCCCCCCACATTCCCACCACCCCCAAACCCGACCCCCCCTCTCTAAGGGACCTGTCCCTCCCTAACAAACATTCAAGCTCATGGGGGGGGGGGGTCCCCAAATTTTTTATTTTGGGGTGGGGGGCGCCATGGCCCCCCCCCTTCCTCCTCCTCTTCCTCCTCCTCGGGGGCAAAACTGGGGGGGGATGGGGCTGGGGGGTCTCCTGCCTTGACACCCCATATCCAGGGGGGGGTCCTTGAGGACCCCCTCCCCAAAAAAAAAAAAAAAAAAAATTTGGGTGGGTCACTGTCCCCATATGGAGACTGAGGCTGTGACCGTGCTGGGGGGGGGGCTGGGGAAATTTGGGAATTTTGGGAATTCCAGGTGGGATTCGCTCCCTGCCCGCGCTGGGAAGGGGTCATCGAGGTGAGGGGGGGGGGGGCGCTGTGAGGAGCCCCCTCCCCCCCCAAAAAAACGGGGGGGGATCCCTTAAATTAAAGGGGTGGGGGGGGGTCAGATAAATTAGGGTGGTTTTTTGGGGTCCTGACCCTTCAGCCCCCAGCCCGGCCCAGCCCGGCTGTGAGCAGAGGGGTCTCCCCCAAAACCCAAAAATCCAAAACTCCTCCCCAAAAAAAAAACCCCAAAATTCCTCAGCTGCCCTTTGTGAGGGGGGGGGTAGGGGGGGGGTCGGGGGGGGGGTCAGAGCTCCCCCCCCAGCCCCTCCCCCCCCTCCCCAGCACGGGGGTGGTGCAGATTTTGGGGTGGGGGGGTTACAAACGTGTGTCTTACCAGGATACAAACCCTTATACCAACCATACACTGAGGTGTGGAGGGGGGAGCACTAGGATCAGCTGCAAGCCAGCAGTGGCAAAAGCCATCACAAAGGTGGCTGCAGTGACAATAAAACACAGTTAATTAATTACGTAGTTAATTAAAGACGACCCCCCCCGCCGCCGCCGCCCCCGGCGCGCCACCACCGGGACAACAACGTTCCTCCCCCCCCACCCAAAAAAAAACCCAAAAAACACCAAAAAAACAAAAACGCACGCGGGAAACGGCGATCCCCGGAATATGGGATAGCCCAAAAATGGGACACCCCAAAAATGGGATATCCCAAAAATGGGACACCCCAAAAATGGGACACCCCAAAAATGGGATACCCCAAAAATGGGACACCCCAAAAATGGGACAGGGACACAGCAGAACCGGGATACCCCAAAAATAGGACACCCCAAAAACGGGATATCCCAAAAATGGGACACCCCAAAAATGGGACAGCCCAAAAATGGGATATGCTGGGAGGGGGACACCCCAAAAATGGGACAGGGAGACAGCGGAACCGGGATACCCCAAAAATGGGACACCCCAAAAATGGGATACCCCAGAAATGGGACACCCCAAAAATGGGATATCCCAATAACGGGACACCCCAAAAATGGGATACCCCAAAAATGGGACAGGGACACAGCAGAACCGGGATACCCCAAAAATAGGACACCCCAAAAACGGGATATCCCAAAAACGGAATACCCCAAAAATGGGATATCCCAAAAATGGGATACGCTGGGAGGGAGACACCCCAAAAATGGGACACCCCAAAACCGGGATATCCCAAAAATGGGACACCCCAAAAATGGGACAGGGAGACAGCAGAACCGGGATACCCCAAAAATGGGATACTTCAAAAATGGGATATCCCAAAAATGGACACCCCAAAAACGGGATACCCCAAAAATGGACACCCCAAAAACGGGATATCCCAAAAACAGGATATCCCAAAAATAGGATGCCCCAAAAATGGGACACCCCAAAAATGGGATACACTGGGATGGGGACACCCCAAAAATGGGATACCCCAAAAATGGGGCATCCCAAAAATGGGATATCCCAAAAACAGGACACCTGAAAAATGGGACACCCCAAAAATGGGATACACTGGGATGGGGACACCCCAAAAATGGGATACCCCAAAAATGGGACATCCCAAAAATGGGATATCCCAAAAACAGGACACCTGAAAAATGGGACACCCCAAAAATGGGACACCCCAAAACTGGGATATCCCAAAAACGGGATATCCCAAAAACAGGATATCCCAAAAACAGGATACCCCAAAACCGGGATACCCCAGAATAGGGGACACCCAAAAACCAGGATATCCCAAAAACAGGATACCCCAAAAACAGGATATCCCAAAACCGGGATATCCCAAAAATGGGGCACACCAGGATGGGGACACCCCAAAAAACAGATCACCCCACAAATGGGATATCCCAAAAACAGGATATCCCAAAAACAGGGCACACCAAAATGGGGACACCCCAAAAATGGGATACCCCAAAACCAGGATATCCCAAAACCAGGATACCCCAAAACTGGGATACACCAGAACCAGTACAGCCCAAAAATAGGATACCCCAAAAACAAGATATCCCAAAACAGGATATCCCAAAAACAGGGCACACCGGAATGGGGACACCCCAAAACTGGGATACACCAAAAACGGGATACCCCAAAAATGGGATATCCCGGAATGGGGACACCCCAGAACTGGGACACCCCAAAACCAGGATGCCCCAAAAACGGGACACCTCGGAACAGGGACACACCAAAAATGGGGACACCCCAAAAACAGGATACCCCAAAAACGGGACACACCAGAATGGGGACACCCAGAATGGGGAAACCCTTAGAACTGGGATACCCGGAATGGGGACACCCCAGAGCTGGCGCCCCTGGAACCAGGACACCCCAAAACCGGGGGCACCCCAGAAATGGGATACCCCAAAACTGGGATACCCGCGGAACAGGGACACCCTGGAATGGGGACACACCCGGAATGGGGACACCCCAAAACCAGGGATGCCCCGAAATGGGGACACCTCTGGAGTTGGTGCCCCCAGAACCGGGACACCCCAGAACCAGGGACACCCTGGAATGGGGACACCACCTGAACCAAGACACCCCAGAATGGGGACAACACGCAGAACTGGGACATCCCGGAACGGGGACACCCCAAAACTGGGACACCCCAAAACAGGGACGCCCCAGAATGGGGACAACTCCCAGAACTGGGACATCCTGGAATGGGGACACCCCTAGAGCCGGCACCCCCAGAACAACGGGGACACCCCAAAACGGGCACGCCCCGTAACCTCGGCCCCAAGGGGTGCAGGGACACACAGAGACACAGAGAGAGCGGCGCCGGCACAGCAGGATGGACTCGGCCAACTGGACGTTGGCCAACGGGTTGGCCAAGCTCAACGGAAGGTTGGTCAACCTCAATGGAACACTGGTCAACCTCAATGGAAGATTGGCCAATCTCAACAGAAGGTCGGCCAACCTCAATGGAACACTGGTCAACTTCAATGGAAGATTGGCCAACCTCAACGGAAGGTTGGCCAATGGGAGGTCTACCCATAGGCTTGGCCAGCTGGCCAACTTAGACGCTTGGCCAATGGAAGGTTGACCAATGGGAGGTTGACCAAGGTCTACCCATAGGCCCAGTCAACTTGGACACTTGGCCAATGGGTGGTTGGCCAATGGAAGGTTGACCAATCAGGCGGCTGGCCAATGGAAGGTTGACCAACAGGGTGCTTGGCCAACAGAAGGTTGACCAATGAGAACTCTACCCTTAGGCTCGGCCAGCTGGACGTTTGACCAACAGGCGGTTGGCCAACAGTAGCCCTGACCAACAGAATGTTGGCCAATGTGTTGTTGGCCAACTGAAGACTTGGCCAATGGTAGATCTACCCACAGCCTTGGCCAACTGCAGCCTTGGTCAACGATACCCTTGGCCAATCGTAGTCTCGTTCCCCTGTAGTTTGGCCAACCAAACCCTTGGCCAACAGTAGCCTTGGTTGCCTACAGTTTGGCTACCTGGAGCCTTGGTCAACTGGAGCTTTGGCCAACGGGAGCCTTGGTCAACCAACTGTAGCCTTGGCCAACTGTAGCCTTGGTCAACCGGAGCCTAGGCCGACAGCAGCCTCGGTTACCTAAAGTTTGGCCACCTGGAACCTTGACCAATGGTAGCCTTGGCTAATTGTAGGTTGGCCAACTGTAGCCTTGGTCAACCATCCCATTGGCCAGCCATAACCTTGGCTGCCTGTAGTTTGGCTACCTGGAGTCTTGGCCACCGACTGTAGCTCTGCTGGTACCTCGACTAGCCGTAACCTCGGCCACCACCTGTCCCTCAGCTTGGCTGTAGCCTTGGCCAACCACGGCCTTGGCCACCACCTGTAGTCTTGGCCATTGGTAGCCTTGGCCACCTGAAACTGGGTCACCTGGAGCCCTGTCCACGTGTAGCCCTGATCACCTGTGAGTTTGGCCACCTACACCTTGGCCACCTGTGCCCTTGACCATTGGTAGGCCGGTCCACCTCTAGTTTGGCTGCCCAATAGTGTTTGACCACCTGAGCCCCTTCCACTTGTAACCTTGGCCACTGGTAGCCTTGGTCACCTGCACCTTGACCACCTGAACCTTTGGCTACCAGCAGTCTTTGGCCACCTGTGTCTTGTCCACCTGAACCCTTGGCCACCTGAACCCTTGGCCAGCAGTAGCCTTGACCACTGGTAGCCTTGTCCACCTGTACCTTGACCACCTGTAGTTTTGGCTACCTGTATCTTGTCCACCTGAACCCTTGGCCACCTATAACCTTGACCACTGGTAGCCTTGGCCACCTGAACCCTTGGCCAGCTGTATCTTGTCCACCTGTAACCTTGACCACTGGTAGCCTTGGTCACCTGTATCTTGACCATCTGAACCCCTGGCCACCTGTACCTTGACCACTGGTAGCCTTGGCTACCAGTAGCTTTGGCCACCTGAACCCTTGGCCAGCAGCAGCTTTGGCCACCTGTATCTTGACCACCTGAACCCTTAATCACCTCTACTTTGTCCACCTGTACCTTCACCACCTGTACTTTGTCCACCTGTAACCTTGACCACCGGTAGCTTTGGCCACCTGCGGCCTCATTTGGCCACGCCCCACCCTGGTACTTACCTGGTGCCCGGCCCGGGGGGACCACGGGGCCCCCCAGGTGCGTGTGGGGGGGTCAGACATGCGGAGTGGGGGGGGGCTGGGGGATTTTGGGGGTCCGGGGGTCTGGGGGTACTCACAGTGCATGTCCCGCTCGTGCTCGTACTCGATGAAGGCGTAGCCACGTGGCTTCCCCGAGCGCTTGTTGTACACCATGTAGATCTGCAGGTGTGGGGCAGGTGGGGACAGGTGAGGGACCCCAAAAATAGGGGGGGGACACACAGGTGTGACCCCCCCTGGGCAGTGGGAAGTGCTCACGGGGATGTTCAGGGGGGGGTCACAGAGAGGTGGTTGTACTCCAGGTGTGACACCCCAAAATGTGGATTTGGGGACAGGTGTGACCCCCCCCCCGGACGGGGTGGTCACGGGGGGCGTTTTTTGGGGGTGACCCCCCCCCACTCACCCTCTTGATGGGGCCGTAAACCTCAAACTCTCGGCGCAGCTTCGACTCCGTCGTGTCGTAATTCTGGCAAAAAATGAGGAGGAATGACCCCAAAATTGAGGTGGGGGGGCGGTTCCCAAGAACTGGGGGATCCCAAAGATTGGGAAAACCCACAAAAATCTGGAGAAGACCCCAAAGATTGAAGGGAACCCCAGAGATTAAAAGGGAGCACCATGGAGCTCCACAGATAATGGGAGATCCCACAGATCAGAGGAGAACTCACAATTAAGGGGGACCACGTGGATTGGGGAACCCCAAAAACTGAGAGGAGACCCCCAAGGGCCTGGAGAAACCCCAGAAATGGGTGTGAGTACCCCCAAATTGGGGGGGGACCCCATTTCCTCCCCCCAGCACTCACCACTCTGGCCACGAACAGGGTTTTGAAGGCATCTCCTTGAGCATTGGGGTCATTGTGGGGGTCCCCTGGGGGAAAAGAGGGAAAAAAGGGAGGTCAGGATGGGTCAGAGGAAAAGGGGGGACCCCCCAGGACCCCCCTCAGCCTCAGGGACCCCCCCCCAGCCCCACGGGACCCCCAAAACTTACAGAGCTTGAGCTCGGACTCCACCTCCTGCTGCCTCCGCTCTATCTTCTCCCGCCGCTGTTAGGGGAAAAAAAGGGGAAAAACGACCCAAAAAAAGGTTGTGGTGACCTCAGGGTGTCCCCAAACCCACAGACCCCCCCCAAAATCCAGAGGTGACCCCAAAAACCCCAGTGGTGGGGGGGAGCACAACCCAGGAGGATCCCCCAAAACCCAGGGGGGATGAACCAAATTCTGCATTGGGAATGAGCTGAAATTTAGGGGGGTCCCCAAAAAGTGGGACCCCCCCCCAGCGCCTCCAGCCTGGTGGGGAAGGGGCTGAGCCCCCCTGGAGGGGTCTGCACCCAGTTTTGGGGGGGTTTGCCCCCATTTTAGGGGGGTTTTGCCCCCCGTTTTGGGGGGTTCCGGACGTACCTTGCGCTCCATGCGCTCCTCGCGCGTCTCGGCGCGCGTCGGCGGGGGGGCATCGCGGGGGTCCTGGGGAGGGGACACAGAGGGGTTTTGGGGGGGTCCAGGAGGGGTTTGGGGGGTCCAGGAGGGGTTGGGGGGGTCCAGGAGGGGTTTGGGGGTGTCCAGGAGGGGTTTGGGGGTCCAGGAAGGTTTTGGGGGTCCAGGAGGGGGGGGGGTCCAGGAGGGGTTTGGGGGGTCCAGGAGGGGTTTGGGGGGTCCAGGAGGTGTTTGGGGGTCCAGAAGGGGTTTGGGGGTCCAGGAGGGGTTTTGGAGGGTCCAGAAGGGGTTTGGAGAGTCCAGGAGGGATTTGGGGAGTCCAGGAGGGGTTTGGGTGGTCCAGGAGGGGTTTGGGGAGGGTCCAGGAGGGGTTTGGGGAGTCCAGGAGGGATTTGGGGAGTCCAGGAGGGGTTTGGGGGGGTCCAGGAGGGGTTTGGGGAGTCCAGGAGGGTTTGGGGGGGTCCAGGAGGGGTTTGGGGGGGTCCAGGAGGGATTTTAAGGGGTCCAGGAGGGGTTTGGGGAGTCCAGGAGAGTTTGAGGGGGTCCAGGAGGGGTTTGGGGGGTCCAGGAGGGGTTTGGGGGGTTCCAGGAGGAGTTTAGGGGGGTCCAGGAGGGGTTTGGGGGTCCTGGGGGGTTTGGGACAGGGTTATGGGACTCTGGGGGGAGTCCAGGGTGGGGTTATGGGGTATTTGGGGGGATTCAGGGGAAAATTGTGGGGGTCTGGGATGGTTTTTGGGAAGCTCTGGGGTGAGGTTTTGGGGGTCTGGGGGGGTTTTGGGGGTGGAGAGGGCATTTGGGGCAGGGTTATGGGGGTCTGGGGGGAGTCTAAGATGGGGTTATGGGGGATTTGGGGGGAATCAGAAAGAGAATTGTGGGGCTCTGGGAAGCTTTTGGGAGTTTTGGGGTGGGGTTTTGGGGGTCTGGAGAGGAATCTTGGGGGTCTTAAGGGATTTTGGGGGTCTGGGCCGGTTTTGGGGAGTTCTGGGGTGGCATTTTGGAGGTCTGGGGAGGGTTTTGGGGGTCTGGGGTAGTTTTAGGGAGTTCTGGGAGGGGATTTGGGGGGATTCTGGGGGTCCAGAAGGGTTTTGGGGAGTGCTGGGGTGGGGTTTGGAGGTCTGGAGCACTTTTAGGGTGGGATTTTGGGGGATTCTGGGGGTCTGGGGTGAGGTTTTGAGGGTCTGGAGAGGGTTCTGGGGGTCTGAGGAGGGTTTTGGGGAGTTCTGGGGTGGGGTTTGGAGGTCTGGAGGGTTTTTAGGGGGGGGGGGCCTGGGGGATTCTGGGGGTCTGGGATGGGTTTTGGGGGTCTGGGGTGGGGTTTTGGAGAGGGTTCTGGGGGTCTGGGGAGGGTTTTAGGGGTGTGGGGAAGGTTCTGGGGGTCTGGGGATGGTTTGGGGGGTCTGGGGTGGTTTTAGGGAGTTCTGGGATGGGGTCTTGAGGGTCCAGGAGGGTTTTGGGGAGTTCTGGGGTGGGGTTTTGGGAGATTCTGGGGGTCTGAGAAGGGTTTTGGGGGTCTGGGGTGGGGTTTTGAGGGTCTGGGGGGATTCTGGGGAGGGTTTTGGGGGTCCCGGGGTTTCGGGGTACCTCGAACTCGCGGATGTAGGGCGCGATGCCGCTGTAGGGTTGGTTGTGGTGCTTCTCATGGGGCAACTTCTCCAGGGGGGGCAGGTAAGGGATGGGGTCCCGGGGGGCAAAGAGGGCCAAAAGGTTGGGGGGCAGGAACTGCGTCATCCTGGGGGGCTCTGGGGAGGGAACAGGGTGGGTCAGGACCCCCTGAGCCCACCCAAGATCATCCTAAAATCTCCAAAAATCCCAAAATTCTGCTCTCGTTGGAACCGCTTCATCCCACACCAAACCCCCAAAAACTCACCCCAATCCCATAACCTCACCTGGGACCCCCCAAAACCTTCCTGGGCCTCTCACCCACACCAGCCACCCCCAGACCCACAAAATCCCCTCCAGACCCCAATAACCCCAGCCCAGACACCCCCAGACCCATTCCAGACCCCCCAGACCCCACCCTGGACACCCCCAGACCCTCAAACCCCCAACTGGGACCCCTCAAAACCTTCCTGGGCCCCTCTCACCCTACACCAGCCACCCCCAGACCCACAAAATCCCCTCCTGACCCCAATAACCCCATCCCGGACACCCCCAGACCCCAATACCCCCACCTGAGACCCCCCAAAACCTTCCTGGGCCTCTCTAACCCCACACCAACCACGCCCAGACCCCCCCAAAATCCCTTCTAGACCCCAATGATCTCAACCCAGACACCCCCAGACCCCAAAACCCCCAACTGGGACCCCTCAAAACCTTCCTGGGCCTCTCTAACCCCACACCAACCACCCCTAGACCCCAATAACCCCACCCTGGACACCCCCAGACCCATTTCAGACCCTCAAAATCCCTTCCAGATCCCCAAAACCCCATCTGAGACTCCCCAAAACCATCCTGGGCCCCTCTCACCTCACACCAGCCAGCCTCAGACCCCCAAAACCCCACCTGGGACCCCCAAAACCCCATCCCAGACACCTCCAGACCCATTTCAGACCCCCAAAACTCCACCTGGACATCCCCAAACCCACTCCAGACCCCAAAAACCCCAATCTAGACACTCCCAGACCCATTCCAGACCCCAACAACTCCAACTGGGACCCCTCAAAACCCTCCTGGGCCTCTCTAACCCCACACCAGCCACCCCCAGACCCCCAAAACCCCATCCCAGACAACCCCAGACCCATTCCAGACCCCACAAACCCCACCTGGGACCTCCCAAAACTTTCCTGGGCCCCTCTCACCCCACACCAGCCACTCCCAGACCCCCCAAAATCCCCTCCAGACACCTCCAGACCCCCAGAACCACCCCGAGACCCCCAAAATCCCCTCAGAACCCCTCCCCCACCCCCCATAACCGCCCCCAGCCCCCCCCACCCCTCACGGCAGCGCCCCCCCCTCACCCTCACACACCCACCCCAGCCCTCCCCAGGACACCCCCGCCGCTCCGGGCCTCTCCCCCTTCCCTCCCCGGGTCCTTCCCGCGCCGTTCCCCCCTCGGTTTCCCTGGGTTCCCCCCGGTTCCCCTCAGGGTCCGGCCCCGCCGCCCCGCGGCCCTCACGGACCCCGCGCTCCCTCCGGCCCGGCCGCTCCGCGCGCGCCTCCCCTGCGCATGCGCGGCCGCGGCGGCGCCAGCGGAAGTGAGGGAGAAACCGGAAGTGGCGGCGGCGGAAAGGCGGGGAGGGGCCGGTAACGGCCGAGGGGAGGCGGTGGGCGGGGCTAACGTAGGGGGCGTGGCTTGAGGTGGGGTTATCGCTGCTGGGGGCGTGGCCTGATGGACACTTAGGGGCGTGGCTTGGCCGTAGCAACAGGGTGGTCACGCCCCGTAGCAACCGGGGCGGGGCCTCTCCGTAGCAACCGGGGTTTCCATGGCAACCGGGGACATCCTCTGTGAGCGCGGCCCCCGGCACTCAAAACAACGAGCCGTTGCCATGGTAACCAGGGTCACAACCAGGAATTTGGGGGGGCGGGGGTGTCGGGGGAAACCTCGTGTCGTTGTCATGACAACCGAGCTGACATTCCCCCCCCCTCACCCGAAGTAACCGGGGTGTCACCCTCGTCCCGTTGCCATGGCAACAGGGGGGCACCACCCCTCCCTTCCTCCCCCCACTATGGGGGGGGGGTTCTGCTATGGGGGAGGGGGGGGGTGACACACCCGTTCCCCTCCCCCCACCACAGGGGTGTCCCCCCCCTCCTTGGGGACATTCGGTGACCCCCTGGGTTGGGGGGAGGACCCGGTGTCCCCCCCCTCCTTGGGGACATTCGGTGACCCCAGGGTGTCCGGTCACCCCCCCGCCCACTTTGGGGACACTCGGTGACCCCGTGGGGGGGAGGACCCGGGTGTCCGGTCCTGTCACCCCTCCCTGGGTGTCCCCCCCCACCCCACCCTGGGGACATTCGGTGACCCCCGGAGAGGGGGGGTGACCCCAGGGTGTCCCCTCCGGTCACCCCCCCCCCCCCATAGGGGTGTCCCCCCCTCCTTGGGGACACTCGGTGACCCTGTGGGTGTCCGGTCACCCCCCCCGCCCACTTTGGGGACACTCGGTGACCCCGTGGGGGGGAGGACCCGGGTGTCCGGTCACCCCCATCCCCCCCGTTATTTTTAGCGCGGGGGGGAACCCGACACCGCGGGGCCACCCTGCTGCTGTCACCCTGTTTACGGGACAGCGGCGGTGACAGCGGCAGCGGCGGGTCGGGGACACCCCGGTGACACGGGCAGGGGCCGGGGGGGGGGACTTGGGGACACCCGGGTGACGCGGGGACGGCGCGGGGTGGGGGGGGCTCGGAGGGGTTGGGGACACCTGGTGACACTTGGTGACAAGGGCGGGGGGACACCCGGTGACATTTGGTGACAAGGGGGGGGGACACAGCTGGGGACAGGGGGGACACCCCTGTGACAGAAGGGACACCCCTGGGGACACCCCCAGGGACAGCGGGGACACCCCCAGGACAGGGGTCAGGAGCATTTGGGGACCCCCCCCGCGGGTGGCAGGGGACACCTGGGGACAGGGTGGGGACAGCAGGGCCGGAATTTGGGGACACCCCGGTGACAGGGCCCAGGCCAGCCAGGTGCTTGGGGACCCCCCTGGTGACACCTTGGGGACCCCCCTGGTGACACCTTGGGGACACCGCGGGTGACACTTTGGGGACCCCCCTGGTGACACTTTGGGGACCCCCCTGGTGACACCTTGGGGACCCCCCTGGTGACACCTTGGGGACACCGCGGGTGACACAGGTCAGGGGGGACACTCAGTGGCAGGGGTCGGGTGGCTTGGGGACACCAGGGACAGGTTTGGGGCCCCCCAAATCTTTTGGGGTCACCCTGGGACCTCCTCGAGGCTCCCCAAGGATCACCCAACTCTGCCAACCCCACCCCCCCTTAAACATTTTTGGGGTCCCCCAAAATTTTGGGGTCACCCCCCCCCCCAAGGACCTTGAGGGTACCCCAAGGATTTGGGGACCCCCCCCACCAAATTTAGGGGGTCCCCAAAATCTGTAGGACCTTGTGGGACCCCCAAAAACCCCAATTCTGTTGCTCCTGAGAATTTGGGGGGACCCCAAAAATTTTAGGGGTCTTCTTGCACCCCTCAAGAGTTTTTGGGGTGTCCCCAACCTTGAGGTTCCTCAAAAATTTTAGGGATCCCTCCACTCCTTGGGTCTTCTTGGACCCCAAAAATTTCAGGGGTTCCCCAAATTTTTAGGGACCCCAAAAAGTCCCCAAAGGTGTCCCCAACCCCGCAGGACCTTGAGGTTCCTCCAACGTTGCAGAACCGTGGTCGGACCCCCAAAATTTTGGGGTGCTCCAACGTTGTAGACCCCAAATATTTTAGGGGTTTCCCAAATTTTTAGGGTCCCATTGGACCCCCCAAGAGTTTTGGGGTCCCCTCACTTGCAGGGACCCTCCCAAAGTCTTAAAAACCCCAAAACCTTTTGGGTTTCCCCCAACTCTGAAGGACCTTGAGGTTCCTCCAACGTTGTAGAACCGTGGTTGGACCCCCAAAATTTTGGGGTCTTCCAACGTTGTAGACCCCAAATATTTTAGGGGTTCCCCAAATTTTTAGGGTCCCATTGGAACCCCCAAGAATTAAGGGGTCCCTCAAGAGTTTTGGGGTGTCCCCAGCTCTGAAGAACCTTGAGGTTCCTCTGCAGGTTCACCTTCAAGGTCCTTGAGGGTCCCTCAAGAGCTCGGGGGTTCCCCAAATTTTTAGGGACCTCCGAGAGTTTTTGGGGTCCCCTCACTGGTAAGGACCCTCCAAAAGTCTTAAAAACCCCAAAATCTTTTGGTCTGTCCCCAACTCTGAAGAACCTTGAGGTTCCTCCAACGTTGGAGACCCCAAATATCTTAAAAGTTCCCCAAATCTTCAGGGTCCCATTGGAACCTCAAATAATTTAGGGATCCCTCAAGAATTTTGGGGTGTCCCCAACTCTGAAGAACTTTGAAGCTGCAGACTCCAATTACGTTAGGAGTTCCCCAAAATCTTTAGGATCCCATTGGGATCCCCAAGAGTTTTGGGGTCCCCTCAACTTGCAGAGACTCTCCAAAAGTCTTAAAAACCCCAAAACCTTTTGATTTGCCCCCAACTCTGAAGGTCCTTGAGGTTCCTCCAACGTTGTAGACCCCAAATATTTTAGAGGTTTCCCCAAAATCTTTGGGGTCCCATTGTAACCCCCAAGAGTTTTGGGGTCTCCTCACCTTGTTGGGACC
This sequence comes from Emberiza elegans, assembly GCA_024865655.1. Taxonomy (NCBI): domain Eukaryota; kingdom Metazoa; phylum Chordata; class Aves; order Passeriformes; family Fringillidae; genus Emberiza; species Emberiza elegans. The sequence continues at coordinate 525,055 of JALJVW010000131.1, read as the reverse complement.
CTCCACAACTCTTAAAAACCCCAAAACCTTTTGGGGTGTCCCCAACTCTGAAGAACCTTGAGGTTCCTCCAACGTTGTAGAACCACGGTTGGACCCCCAAAAGTTTTGGGTTCTCCAATGTTGTAGACCCCAAATATTTTAGGGTTCCCTCACATCTTTAAGGTCTCATTGGAAGCACCAATATTTTAGGGGTCCTCTCGATTTGTAGGGACCCTCCAAAACCCTTAAAAACCCCAAACCCTTTTGATCTTCCCCCAACCCTGAAGAACCTCGAGGTTCCTCCAAAGTTGTAGACCCACGGTTGGACCCCAAGGAGTTTGGGTTCCTCCGACATTGCAGAGCCCAAATATTCCAGGAGTTCCCCAAATCTTGAGGGTCCCATTGGGACCCCAATATTTCACTGATCCCCCAAGAATTTTGGGCTGCCCTCAACGCTGAGGAACCTTGAAGTTCCTCCAACGTTGTAGACCCCGAATATTTTAGAGTTCCCCAAATCTCTAAAGTCTCATTGGGACCTCCAATATCTCAGGGGTTCCCCCAAATCCCCAAGGTCCTGTTGGACCCCCCAATAATTTAGGGCTCCCCTCACTTGCAGGGACCCTCCAAAAGTCTTAAAAACCCCAAAACCTTTTGATCTGTCCCCAACTCTGAAGAACTTTGAAGCTGCAGACCCCAAATATTTTACGGGTTTCCCCAAATCTTTAGGATCCCAAGAGTTTTGGGGTCCCCTGAACTTGTAGGGACCCTCCAAAAGTCTTAAAAACCCCAAAACCTTTTGTTTTGCCCCCAACTCTGAAGGACTTTGAGGTTCCTCCAACGTTGTAGACCCCAAATATTTCAGGAGTTCCCCAAATATTTTAGGGGTCTCCCAATTTTTAGGGTCCCTGCCCATTGGACCCCCCAATAATTTTGGGCTCCCCTCACTTGCAGGGACACTCCAAAACCCTTAAAAACCCCAAAACCTTTTGGGGTGCCCTCAACTCTGAAGGACCTTGAGGTTCCTCCAACACTGCAGACCCCAAATATTTTAGAGGTTTTTCCAAATCTTTAGGATTCCATTGGAACCCCCAAGAGTTTTGGGGTCTCCTCACCTTGTCGGGACCCTCCACAACTCTTAAAAACCCCCAAACCTTTAGATCTGCCCCCAACTCAGAAGGACCTTGAGGTTCCTCCAACGTTGTAGACCCCAAATATTCCAGGAGCTCCCCAAATCTTTAGGGTCCCATTGGAGCCTCCAAAACCCTTACAAACCCCAAACCCTTTTGGGGCGCCCCCAGCCCTGCATCCCCAAAACCCTTAAAACCCCCCACCTCCCCAGGCTGCCCCAATTGTGCCCTCGGCCCCGCCAACCTGCTCCGGGGCGCCCCAAATATTTTAGAGGTTTTTCCCAAACGTGGCCGGCCGCCATTGAGACCCCAAGAGCGGACGGGGTTCCCCGACACCCTCCTGGGCGACCTTTGCGGCGGGACCCTCCCAAAGTACTTCTTCGACCGCCCCAAAACCTTTTAGGGCCGTGCCTCTACTACTAAGGACCTTGAGGTTCCTCCAAGGTTCCGGACCCGCTGGACGTGTTCCTGGAGGAGATGAGGTTCTACCAGCTGGGCGGCGAATAGGAGGGTCCCAGGCCGAGGGTTCTCGGTGGAGGAGCCGCCGGCGCTGCAAACGCAAAACCTGAGGGGCGCCGCCCTGCTGTCCCAGCACCCCCTCCCGCCGCCAGGTGGTGGCCCTGCTCTCCGTGCTGGTCATCCTGGTGTCCATCGTGGTGTTCTGCCTGGAGACGCTGCCGCAGTTCCGCGCCGGCGCCGAGGGGGAGGTGAGCGCCGCGGGGCGGGGCGGGGTCGGCGGTGGTGGCGTCCGCGCCGTCTTCATCGTCGTCGTTGTCCTCGGTGTCATTGTCACCATTGTCGTCATTGTCCTCAGTGCCATTGTCACCATCATCATCCTCGGTGTCATTGTCACCATCGTCATCGTTGTCCTCAGCGTCATTGTCACCATCATCATCCTCGGTGTCATTGTCACCATCGTCATCATTGTCCTCAGCGCCATTGTCACCATCGTCATCCTCAGTGCCATTGTCACCATCATCATCCTCGGTGTCATTGTCACCATCGTCATCATCCTCATTGTTCTCATTGTCACCATTCTCATCATCTTTGGTGTCGTTGTTATCATTCTCATTATGGCCATCCTCATCATCATCGTTGTTCTCAATGTCATCGTCACCATCCTCATCGTCGTCATCATCTTTGGCGTCATTGTCACCATCGTCATCATCCTCATTGTTCTCATTGTCATCATCCTCATTATCCTCGGTCTCATTGTCACCATCGTCATCATTGTCCTCAGTGCCATTGTCACCATTGTCATCATCCTTGTGGTTCTCAATGTCATCGTCACCATCCTCATCATCATCTTTGGCGTCATCGTCACCATGTCATCATCCTCTGTGTCATTGTCACCATCATCATCCTCGTTGTTCTCAATGTCATCGTCGCCATCCTCATCGTCGTCATCGTCTTTGACACCATTGTCACCATCGTCATCATCCTCATTGTTCTCAATGTCACCATCCTCATCATGCTTGGTGTCATTGTCATCATCCTCATTATCCTCGGTGTCATTGTCACCATCCTCATCATCATCTTCGGTGTCATTGTCACCATCCTCATCATCCTCATTGTTCTCAATGTCATCGTCACCATTCTCATCACCTTTGGTATCATTGTCATCATCCTCAGCGTCATTGTCATCATCCTCATCATGGCCATCCTCATCATCCTCATTGTTCTCAATGTCATTGTCACCACCCTCATCATCGTCATCTTCCTTGGCGTCATTGTCACCATCGCCATCATCCTCGTTGTTCTCATTGTCACCATCCTCATCATCATCTTTGGCGTCATTGTCATCATCATCATCATCCTCGTTGTTCTCAACGTCATCATCGCCATCCTCATCATCGTCATCATCCTTGGCGTCATTGTCACCATCGTCATCATCCTCATTGTTCTCAATGTCACCATCCTCATCATCTTTGGTGTCATTGTCACCATGTGCTCATCATCCTCGGTGTCATTGTCACCACTGACATCATCTTCATTGTTCTCAATGTCATTGTCACCATCCTCACCACCTTTGGTGTTATCGTCATCATCCTCACCCTCATCATGGCCATCCTCATCATCCTCACTGTTCTCAGTATCATCGTCACCATCCTCATCATCTTCAGTGTCATTGTCACCATCCTCATCCTCATCTTGCTTATTCTGTGTCCTCACCATGGCCATCCTCATCATCCTCATCATCCTCAGTGACATTGTCACCATCCTCATCATCCTCATAGTTCTCAACGTCATTGTCACCATCCTCATCATCTTCAGTGTCATTGTCACCATGTCCTCATCACTCTCATCATCTTTGGTCTCATTGTCATCACCCTCATCATCCTCACTGTCATTGGTGTCATTGTCACCACCCTCATCCTCATCTTGCTTATTCTTTGTCCTCGTCGTGGCCATCCTCATCATTGTCAGTGTCATTGTCACCATCCTCATCATCCTCATCATCCTCAGTGACATTGTCACCATCCTCATCATCCTCATCATCCTCAGTGACATTGTCACCATCCTCATCATCCTCATTGTTCTCAATGTCATCATCACCATTCCTCATCACCTTTCGTGTCATTGTCATCATCCTCATCACCCTTGGTGTCATTGTCATCATCCTCATCCTCGTCATGGCCATCTTCATCATCCTCATTGTTCTCAGTGTCATTGACACAGAGCATCCTCATCCTTATCTCCAGTGTCCTCATCATGGCCATCTTCATCCTCATCATTCTCATCATCCTCATCATCCTCCGTGTCACTGTCATCATCCTCATCGTCCTCTGTGCCATTGTCACCATCCTCATCCTCATCATGGCCATCCTCATCATCCTCATTCTCAGCGTCATTGTCACCATCCTCATCATCCTCGTTGTCCTCAGCGTCATTGTCACCATCCTCGTTCTCATCGTCCTCATCGTTCTCAGTGTCATCGTCATCATCACCCTCATCATCCTCATCATCTTCAGTGTCATTGTCACTACCCTTGTCCTCATCGTCATCATTGTCCTTGGTTGTCATTGCCACCATCCTCATCGTCATCATCATCCTCAGTGTCATTGTCACCATCTTCATCCTCATCTTCAGTGTCCTCATTATGGCCATCTTCATCCTCATTGTCCTCATCGTCCTCGGTGTTGTTGCCACCATCCTCATCCTCATCCTGCTCATTCTGTGTCCTCATCATGACCATCTTCATCCTCATCATTCTCATCATCCTCATCATCCTCCGTGTCACTGTCACCATCCTCATCGCCCTTGGTGTCATTGTCACCATCCTCATCGTCCTCATCATGGCCATCTTCATCATCCTCATCGTTCTCAGTGTCATTGACACAGAGCATCCTCATCCTTATCTCCAGTGTCCTCATCATGACCATCTTCATCCTCATCATTCTCATCATCCTCATCATCCTCCGTGTCACTGTCATCATCTTCATCGCCCTCAGTGCCATTGTCACCATCCTCATCGTCCTCGGTGTCATTGTCACCATCCTTGTCCTCATCGTGGCCATCCTCATCATCCTCATTCTCCATGTCATGGTCACCATCCTCATCATCCTCATCATCCTCATCATCTTCATCATGCTCGGTGTCATTGTCATCATCCTCATCATCCTCAGTGTCGTTGTCACCATGCATCATTTTCATTTCCAGTGTCCTCATCACGGCCATCCTCATCATCCTCATCTTCAGTGTCGTTACCATCCTCATCATCCTCATCGTCCTCTGTCATTGTCACCATCCTCATCACCCTCATCATCTTCATTGTCATTGTCACCATCCTCATCATCTTCATCACCTATGGTGTCATTGTCACCATCCTCGTCATCCTCGGTGTCATTGACGCACGCCATCATCATCCTCATCTTCAGTGTCCTCGTCATGGCCATCTTCATCCTCATCATCCTCCCCACCTTCATCATTCTCACCTTCATCCCCACCATCCTTCTCGTGCTCATCCTTCTCATTTTCACCCTCATCATCCTCGCCACCTTCATCGTTCTCATCTTCATCCTCACCATCCTCAGCCCTTTCCTTTCTCTCCTTCCTCCTCCTCTTCCTCCTGGGCCTTTCCCATGGGACCTGGGGGTCTGGGTGGTCTCCAACCTCGTTCACCCCATTTTGGGGGTCTCCAAGCTCCATTAACCCCTCTGGCTGGTGGATCTGAGGGTCAGGGTGGTCTCCAACCCCTGTTAACCCATATTTGGGTGGTCTCCAACCCCATTAACCCATATTGGCTGGTGGATCTGAGGGTCTGGGTGGTGGATCTGGGGGTCTGGGTGGTCTTGAACCCCATTAACCCATATTTGGGGTCTCCAAGCCCTATTAACCCCTCTGGGTGGTCACTTTGGGGGTCTGGGTGGTCTCCAACCCCCATTAACCCATATTTAGGAGTCTCCAACCCCCGTTAACCCATATTGGGTGGTGGATCTGAGGATCTGGGTAGTCTCCAACCCCCATTAACCCATATTGGGTGGTCTCCAACCCCTGTTAACCCATTTGGGTGCTGGATCTGGGGGTGTGGGTGGTCTCTGACCTCATTCACCCCATTTTGAGGGTGTCCAACCCCATTAACCCATATTTGGGTGGTCTCCAACCCCTGTTAACCCCTCTGGATGATGGATCTGGGGGTCTGGGTGGTCTCCAACCCCTGTTAACCCACATTGGGTGGTGGATCTGAGGATCTGGGTGGTCTCCAACCCCATTAACCCATATTTTGGGGGTCTCCAACCCCTGTTAACCCCTCTGGATGGTGGATCTGGGGGTCTGGGTGGTGGATCTGGGGGCCTGGGTGGTCTCCAACCCCCATTAACCCATTTTGGATGGTCTCCAACCCCCATTAACCCATATTTTGGGGGTCTCCAACCCCTCTTAACCCATTTGGGTGCTGGATCTGGGGGTGTGGGTGGTCTCTGACCTCATTCACCCCATTTTGAGGGTGTCCAACCCCATTAACCCATATTTGGGTGGTCTCCAACGCCTGTTAACCCCTCTGGATGGTGGATCTGGGGGTCTGGGTGGTCTCCAACCCCTGTTAACCCATTTTGGGTGGTCTCCAACCACATTAACCCGTATTTGGTGGTCTCCAACCCCCATTAACCCCTCTGAGCGGTGGATCTGGGGGTCTGGATGGTGGATCTGGGGGCCTGGGTGGTCTCCAACCCCATTAACCCCTTTGGGTGCTGGATCTGGGCGTCTGGGTGGTCTCCAACCCCCATTAACCCATATTTGGGAGTGAGTTTGGGGGTCTGGGTGGTCTCCAACCCCTGTTAACCCATTTTGGGGGTCTCCAACCTCATTAATCCCCTCTGGGTGGTGGATCTGGGGGCCTGGGTGGTCTCCAACCCCATTAACTCATATTTGGGTGGTCTCCAACCCCTGTTAACCTTCTCTGGGTGGTGGATCTCAGGGCCTGGATGGTCTCCAACCTCATTAACCCATATTTGGGTGGTCTCCTACCCCCATTAACCCATATTTGGGTGGTCTCCTACCCCCATTAACCCATATTTGGGTGGTCTCCAACCCCTGTTAACCCACATTGGGTGGTGGATCTGAGGATCTGGGTGGTGGATCTGGGAGTTCTGTACCGGATTTTGGGTGATTCCTCCCCCTCACCGCCCCCCTCTCTCCTCTCTCCCCACAGCCCCCCTCGCCCACCCCCACCACCACCAGCACCACCAACACCACCAGCACCACCAGCACCACCCCAACTCCTCCTCCGCACCGCTCCGGCCTGACCGACCCTTTCTTCCTGGTGGAAACCATCTGCATCTGCTGGTTCTCGCTGGAGCTGCTGGTGCGCCTGGTGGCCAGCCCCAGCAAGGCGGCCTTCTTCCGCAGCGCCATGAACCTCATCGACCTGGCGGCCATCGCGCCCTACTTCATCGCGCTGGGCACGGAGCTGGCGCGGCAGCGCGGCATCGGCCAGCCCGCCATGTCGCTGGCCGTGCTGCGCGTCATCCGCCTGGTGCGCGTCTTCCGCGTCTTCAAACTGTCGCGCCACTCCACGGGCCTGCAGATCCTGGGCCAGACCCTCAAGGCCAGCATGAGGGAGCTGGGCCTGCTCATCTTCTTCCTCCTCATCGGCGTGGTGCTCTTCTCCAGCGCCGTGTACTTCGCCGAGGCCGAGGACGCGGCCACGGCCTTCACGTCCATCCCGCAGGCCTTCTGGTGGGCCGTGGTCACCATGACCACGGTGGGCTACGGGGACATGGCGCCGGTGACGGTGGGCGGGAAGCTGGTGGGCTCGCTGTGCGCCATCGCCGGCGTGCTCACCATCTCGCTGCCCGTGCCCGTCATCGTCTCCAACTTCTCCTACTTCTACCGGCGCGAGCTGCGCGGGGAGGAGGGCGGGCAGGTGGTGCCCGCCTCGCCCTGCCCGCACCACCCCGAGGGCGCCGCGGACGCCCCCGGGACCCCCAAGGAGGGCGGGGGGCGCGGGGAGGGCTGGGGGGTGGACGGGGAGGCGGGGGGGGCGGGGGGGGACAAGGGCTGGGGAGGGGGGAGGTTGGTGACCGAGGTGTGAGGGGGAGGGGGGAGGGCGGGGAGGGGGACTGGGGTGGACTGGGGTGGACTGGGATGGACTGGAGTGCACTGGGAGTGCACCTGGATGGACTGAAATGAACTGGGATGGACTGGGATGCACTGGGAGTGCACCTGGATGGACTGGGAGTGCACCTGGATGGACTGAAATGAACTGGGATGGACTGGGATGCACTGGGAGTGCACCTGGATGCACTGGGAGCGCACCTGGATGCACTGGGAGTGCACCTGGATGGACTGGGATGGACTGGGATGCACTGGGAGTGCACCTGGATGGACTGGGAGTGCACCTGGATGCATTGGAATGGAGGAGAATGAACTGGGATTGAACTGGAATGCACTGGAGTGCACTGGGATGAACTGGGAGTGCACTGGGAGTGTACCTGGATGGACTGGGATGCACTGGGATGGACTGGGATGCACTGGGAGTGCACCTGGATGCACTGGGAGTGCACCTGGATGGACTGAAATGAACTGGGATGGACTGGGATGCACTGGGAGTGCACCTGGATGCACTGGGAGCGCACCTGGATGGACTGGGATGCACTGGGATGCACTGGAGTGCACTGGGAGTGCACCTGGATGGACTGGGATGGATTGGAGTGCACTGGGAGTGCACCTGGATAGACTGGGATGGACTGGGAGCGCACCTGGATGCACTGGGAGCGCACCTGGATGGACTGGGAGTGCATCTGGATGGACTGGGAGCGCACCTGGATGGACTGGGAGGGCACCTGGATGCATTGGAATGGAGGAGAATGAACTGGGAGTGCGCTGAGATGAACTGGCAGTGCACTGGGATGGACTGGGAGTGCACTGGGAGTGCACCTGGATGGTCTGGAATGAACTGGAGTGCACTGGGATGGACTGGAAGTGCACCTGGATGGACTGGGATGGATTGGGAGTGCACCTGGATGCATTGGAATGGAGGAGAATGAACTGGGATTGCACTGGAGTGCACTGGGAGTGCACTGGGATGGACTGGGATGCACTGGGAGTGCACCTGGATGGACTAGGAATGCACTGGGATATACTGGAATGAAGTGGGGTGCACTGGGATGGACTGGGAATGCACCTGGATAAACTGGAATGAACTGGAGGGCACTGGGAGTGCACCTGGATGAACTGGGATGGACTGGGATGGATTGGGAGTGCACTGGGATGGACTGGGATGGACTGGGGTGCACTGGGATGCACTGGGAGTGCACTGGAATGAACCAGTGTGAACTGGGACTGCACTGGGTTGAACTGGGACTGCACTGGGATGGACTGGGGTGCACCAGAGTGAACTGGGAGTGCACCTGGATGGACTGGGATGAACTGGGAGTGCACTGGGTTGAACTGGGAACGAACCAGTGCGAACTGGGAATGCTCTGGAATGAACTGGGGTGAACAAAACCAAACCGTGGCGGGGGGGGGGCACAAGAGCTCCCAAGGGGACACCGAGGCCACCAAGGACATGTCACGACACCGAGGCCGTGTCGTGACACTGACACCATGTCACGACACCAGGCAATAAAGGTCACACTTGGTGGCACGTGGGGTCACGGGCGGGGTCACGGGGGGGGGGGGGAGGAGGGGTGACCCCCAGTCCCCTCCCAGTCCAAACCAGTCCCTCCCAGTGCCCTCCAAACCCCTCCTAGTCCTTCCCCGTTCCCTCCCAGTCCCTCCCAGTCCAAACCAGTGTCCCCCAAACTCCTCCCAGTGCCACTCAAACCCCTCCCAGTCCCTCCCAGTCCCCTCCCAGTCCTTCCCAGTTCCCCCCAAACCTCTCCCAGTCCCTCCCAGTCCCTCCCAGTCCCACCCTTGGAGGACCCACGCCGTCCTCCACCGCCAGGGGGCGCAGCGGTGCCGCTCAACCACCGGAAGCGGCGGCGCAGCAAGACCGGAAGTCGCCTCAGAGGCACCAAAGGGGCGTGGCTTGTCCAGTAAGAGGCGCGGCCTAGAGAGACTGGGCGTGGCTGAAGCACAAGGGGGCGTGGCTTTGCAAGGTCAAAAAGGGCGGGAATGAAGCAACAAAGGGGCGTGGCTGTGGGGTCGGAAGTGACGTCACACAGGCCGGAAAAGGCTATGGCGCCGGGCCCGGGGTCGCTCCGGTGCTGATCCCGGTTCGGTTCCGGTTCCGTCCCGGTTCCGGAGCCATGCAGGCCGAGCTGCGGGGCCTGGCCGGGCCCGTGGCGCTGCCTGACGGGCAGCCCGTGCTGCTGGGCCGCGGGCCCCTCACCGGCGTCACCGACCGCAAGTGCTCCCGGCAGCAGGGTGGGTGTGGGGAGACCCCCGGGACCACCCCCGGGACCACCCCGGGACCCCCCAGAGCCACCGGGATCCCCCTCAGAACCCCCGGGACCCCCCCATGCCCTCGGTTATGGGCACCGGGAACCCCCGAACCACCTGCGGGTCATGGGATCCCCCAAATTCTCCCCCTATGACCCCCAAATATCCCCCCCAAAACCTCCAAATTTCGTCCTCACACCCCCACATTTCACCCCCCAGGCCCCCAAATTCAACCCCCCAGGTTCATCTCCAAGACCCCAAAAGTTCCCTTCAAATGAACCCCAGAACCCCAAATTCTCCCCCCCCAGGACCCTCAAAATTCCCCCCCACGACCCCCAAATTTCACCCCTCAGGACCCCCAAATATTCTCCCCCAAGACCCCAAATTCCACCCTAGAACCCCCCAATTTCCACCCCTGGGACCCTCAAATATTCCCTCCCAAATACTCAAATATTTCCCCAAGGACCCCCAAATTTCACCCCCCCCCACCAGGACCCCCAATTTTCCTTAGGACTAAGTTTGACCCCAAAACCCCCAAATTCACCCCCCCAAAAATATCCACCACCCCAGGACCCCAAATTCCCCCCCCCAACATAAATATTCCCCCAAACCCCCCCAAAACCCCAAATATTCCCCCAGGACCCCCAATTTCCCCCCCAAATTTTCCCCCCCCCTAAATTCACCCCAAAACCCCCAAAATTCCCCCACCAGGACCCCAAATTCCCCCCCCAAATTCCCCAACCCCAAATTCACTCCCCCCCCAAATTCAACCCTAGACCCCCAAATTCACCCCAAATTCAAATTCACCCCTAGAACCCCCACCCCCCAAATTCACCCCTCAAAGACCCCTAAATTCCAAAGGCCCCCAAATTCAACCCCAGGACCCCCAATTCAATGTCTGGGACCCCCCCAAATTGACCCCCAAAACCCCCCCCCAGAACCCCCAAAATTCCCCCCCAAATTTCCCCCAGAACCCCAAAAATTTCCCCCCCCAATCCCACCCCAGAACCCCAAATTCAACCCCAGAACCCCAAATTCTTTAAATTCCCCCAAGAACAATTTTTACCCCAAATTCACCCAAAACCCCCAAATTCACCCCCAGGACCCCAAACCCCCAAATTCACCCCCCCCCAAATTCACCCCCAAGACCCCCCAAATTCCCCCAGGACCCCCAAATTCACCCCAAATTCACCCCCAGGACCCCCAAATTCACTCCCAGGACCCCCCCAAATTCAACCCCTAGAACCCCCCAAATTCACCCCCAAATTCACCCCCAAATTTCAACCCCCAAGACCCCAAATTTCCCCATTCAATTCCCCATTTCCCTAAGACCCTCAAATTCAACCCCAGGACCCCCAAATTCAATGTCTGGGACCCCCAATTTCCCCCCAAAACCCCCAAATATTCCCCACCAGAACCCCAAAATTCACCCCCACCACCCCCAAATTCACCCCCATTCACCCCCAGGACCCCAAATTCACCCCTTCAACCCCTAGAACCCCCTTCCCCCCCCAAATTCAACCCCAAGACCCCCAACCCCAGGACCCCCAAATTTACCCCCAAATTCCTCCCAGAACCCCCCAAATTCAACCCCAGAACACCCCAAATTCACCCCAAAAACCCCAAATTCACCCCAAATTCACCCCCCCAAAAACCCCCAAATTCAACCCCAAGACCCCCCAAATTCCCCCCAGGACCCCTGGGGACACCCCAACCCCAAATTCCCCAAATTCATTTCCTCCCAGAACCCCCCCCAAATTCAACCCCTAGAACCCCAAATTCACCCCCCAAATTCAACTCCCCCGACCACCCCAAATTTCACCCCAGGACCCCCAAATTCAGGACCCCAAATTCACCCCAGGACCCCAAATTCCCCCAAATTCCCCCCCTGGACCCCAAATTCCCCCTCAGGACCCCAAATTCCCCCAAATTCCCCCCAGGACCCCAAATTCCTTCTAGACCCCCAAATTCCCCCCCCCAAATTCACCCCCAAATTCCCCCAAGACCCCAAATTTCCCCAAATTCACCCCAGGGCCTCCCAAATTTCACTCACTAAGACCCCCCAAGGCCCCAAATTCAACCCAAAAATTCAATGTCTACTGACCCCCAAATTGACCCCCCCAAATATTCCCCAGAACCCAAAATTCACCCCAAATTCACCCCAATCCACCCCAACCCCCCAAATTCCTCCAAAACCCCCAAATTCAACCCTAGAACCCCCAAATTCACCCCCAAATTCTTCCCCCCCCCCAAATTCACCCCCCAGGACCCCAAATTTGCCCCAAATTCCTCCCAGGGTCCCCAAATTCAGCTTGTAAAACCCCCAAATTCCCCTAGAACCCCTCCAAATTCAACCCCAAGACCCCAAATTCCCCCAGGACTAAATTCACCCCCTCAAAATTGGGGGGTCCCAGGGGCCCCCCAAATTCAACCCCTATGCCCCTCCCCTCAATTTCCCAAATTCACCCCAGATTAATTTCAAGTGCCCCAAAAGGCTTTAAATTCCAAATTTCAACTGGGGGTCCCAAATTCAAGGGGACCCCAAAACCCCAAATATTTGGGGTCCCCCAAATTCACCCCAGGACCCCAAATTCCCCCAAATTCCGGGGTCACTCCCAGGGACCCCCAAATTCCCCCAAATTCACCCCAGGGGTTTTCCACCCCAAAACCCCCAGGGGTTTTTGGGGGTCCTGAATCCCCTCCCAATATTCTGGGGACCCTTTGGGGGGTCCCCCTGGGGTTTTTTGGGGTTTTGGGGGGGCTCAGGGGGGTCCCCAACCGTGGGTCCCCACAGTGTTTCGGGGGGTCCAGGGGGATTGGGGGGTCCCAGGGGTTTTGGGGGTCCTGGGGGTTTGGGGTCCTGGGGTCCTGGGGGGTTTTGGGGGGTCCCAGGGGTTTTGGGGGGGGGTTTGGGGGTCCTGGGGGTTTGGGGGGGGTCCAGGGGGTTTTGGGGGGGGTCCTGGGGGGGTTTGGGGGGTCCTGGGGGGGGTCCCAGGGGTTTTGGGGGTCCTGGGGGTTTGGGGGTCCTGAGGGATTTGGGGGTCCCGGGGTTTTGGGGGTCTCGGGAGGCGTTTGGGGGGTCCTGGGGGTTTTGGGGAGTCCTGGGGGTTTTGGGGGGTCCTGGGGTTTGGGAGGGGTCCCAGGGGTTTTGGGAGGTCCTGGGGGTTTTGGGGGTCCTTGGGGGGTTTGGGGGGTTTGGGGGGTCCTTGGGGGGCTTGGGGGGTTTTAGGGGGTCCTGGGGGTTTTGGGGGTCCTTGGGGATTTTGGGGGTCCTGAGGGTTTTGGGAGGTCCCAGGGGGGGTTTGGGGGTCCTGGGGGTTTGGGGAGTCCTTGGGGGTTTTGGGGGGTCCCAGGGGGGTTTGGGGGCGTTTTGGGGTCCTGGGGGGGTTTGGGGGTCCCAGGGGGTTTTGGGGGTCCCAGGGTCCTGGGTTTGGGGTCCTAAAGGGTTTGGGGGGTCCTGGGGGTTTGGGGGTCCTGGGGGGTTTGGGGGTCCTGGGGGGGTTTTGGGGGTCCTGGGGGGGGGGTCCTGGGGGTTTGGGGGGGTCCCAGGGGGTTTTGGGGGGTCCTGGGGCATTTTGGGGGTCCTGGGGGTTTTTGGGGGTCCTGGGGGTTTTGGGGTCCTGGGGGGATTTGGGGGTCCCAGGGGTTTTGGGGGTCCTGGGGGGTTTTGGGGGTCCTGGGAGGGTTTTGGGGGTCCCAGGGGTTTTGGGGGTCCCAGGGGTTTGGGGGGGTCCTGGGGGTTTTGGGGGTCCCAGGGGTTTGGGGGGTCCTGGGGGGTTTTGGGGGGGTCCTGGGGGTTTTGGGGTCCTGAGGGGTTAGGGGTGATTAAAGGTGTCCTGGGGGATTTTTGGGGGACATGGAGGGGTTTTGGGGTCCAGGGGGGATTTGGGGGGTCCTGAGGGGGTTTTGGGGGGTCCTGAGGGGGTTTGGGGGGGTCAAAGGGGGTTTGAGGGGGGCTTAAAGGGGTCTGGGGGGATTTTGGGGGTCCTTGGGGGGGGGTTGGGGGGTCCCAGGGGTTTTGGGGGAGTCCTGGGGAAGGTTTTGGGGGTCCCAGGGGTTTTGGGGGGTCCCAGGGGTTTGGGGGTCCCAGGGGGTTTTGGGGTCCTTGAGGGATTTTGGGGGTCCCAGGGGTTTTGGGGGTCCCGGGGGTTTTGGGGGTCCTGGGGGATTGTGGGGGTCCTGGGGGGTCCTGGGGTGGCTTAAAGGGGTTTTTGGGGTGCAAAGAGATTTTGGGGTCCTGGGGATTTTTGGGGGTCCCAGGGGGTTTTGGGGGTCCTTGGGGGTTTGGGGGTCCTGGGGAGGTTTTGGGGGTCCTGGGGCAGTTTGGGGGGTCCTGGGAGGGTTTTGGGGGGTCCTGGGGTTTGGGGGGTCCTGGGGTCTTTTGGGGGTCCTGGGGGTTTTTTTAGGGAAAGCAGACTGTAACCGGGTCTGGGGGGGTTATGGGATTGGGGGAGGGGGTTTTGGGGGATTTGCAGGAATTTTTGGGTTTTGGGGGGATTTATGGGAATTTTGGAGTTTTTTTGCAGGGGATTTATGGGAATTTTGGGGTGTTTTTTCATGGAAAGCAGCCTGTAACCCTTTAACCCTTTGGTCCCCAGCTCGGGGTGAACCCCAGCTCCGTGGGGGGGGATTTATGGGAATTTTGGGGTGGGGTTTTTGGGGGGATTTATTTGGGGGTGGGAATTTTGGGGTGGATTTTTTTAGGGAAAGCAGATTTTAACCCTTTAACCCTTTGGTCCCCAGCTCGGGGTGAACCCCAGTTTTTTGTAGAATTTTGGGGATTTATGGGGGGTTTTTTATAGGGGATTTTGGGTTTTTTTGGGGGATTTTTTTCAGGGGTTTTTCTTTTGAATTTTTGGGGTTTTTTTCATTTTGGGGTGTTTTTTTAGGAAAGCAGCCTGTAACCCTTTAACCCTTTGGTCCCCAGCTCGGGGTGAACCCCAGCTCGGTGGGGGGGGGATTTAAGGGATTTTTTGGGGGGATTTATGGGAATTTTGGGGTTTTTTTGCAGGAAAGCAGATTTTAACCCTTTAACCCTTTGGTCCCCAGCTCGGGGTGAACCCCAGCTCCGTGGGGGGAGGATTTATGGGAATTTTGGGGGGATTTATGGGAATTTTGGGGTTTTTTTAGGGAAAGCAGCCTTTAACCCTTTAACCCTTTGATCCCCAGCTCGGGGTGAACCCCAGCTCAGGTGGGGACTCCCCAGCTGGGGTTTTGGGGGATTTATGGGAATTTTGGGGTTTTTTTTGCAGGGGATTTATGGGTTTTTTTGGGGGGGATTTTTGGGATTTTGGGGTTTTTCTTTGCAGGGGATTTTTGGGGTTTTTGGGGGGATTTATGGGATTTTTGGGGGGATTTATGGGAATTTTGGGGTGTTTTTTTAGGGAAAGCAGCCTGTAACCCTTTAACCCTTTGGTCCCCAGCTCGGGGTGAACCCCAGCTCCGTGGGGGGGATTTAAGGGATTTTTTGGGGGGATTTATGGGAATTTTGGGGATTTTTTTTTTAGGGAAAGCAGCCTTTAACCCTTTAACCCTTTGATCCCCAGCTCGGGGTGAACCCTAGCTCAGTGGGGGGGGATTTATGGGAATTTTGGATTGGGGTTTTTGGGGGGATTTATGGGAATTTTGGGGATTTTTTTCATGGAAAGCAGATTTTAACCCTTTAACCCTTTCATCCCCAGCTCGGGGTGAACCCCAGCTCCGTGGTGGGGGATTTATGGGAATTTTGGGAATTTTGGGGTGTTTTTTGCAGGAAAGCAGATTTTAACCCTTTAACCCTTTGCTCCCCAGCTCGGGGTGAACCCCAGCTCGGTGGGGGGGATGGGATTTTTGGGGGATTTATGGGAATTTTGGGGTGTTTTTTCCATGGGGGCCTGTAAACCTTTACCCTTGAGCTTTTTGGGGGGGATTTAGGGAATTTTGGGGTTTTTTTGGGGATTTATGGGAATTTTGGGGGTTTTTTTTGCAGGGTCCCCAGGGGTTTTGGGGAACCCCAGGGAATTTTGGGGATTTATGGGAATTTTGGGGTTTTTTCATGGAAAGCAGCCTTTAAATCGTTTTTTTCCAGCTCGGGGTGAACCCCAGCTCCGTGGGGGGGGGGATTTATGGGAATTTTGAGGGGATTTATGGGAATTTTGGGGTTTTTTTCATGGAAAGCAGATTTTAACCCTTTAACCCTTTGATCCCCAGCTTGGGGTGAACCCCAGCTCGGTGGGGGGATTTATGGGAATTTTGGGGTGGGGTTTTTGGGGGGATTTATGGGAATTTTGGGGGTTTTTTTGCAGGGGATTTATGGGGTTTTTGGGGGGATTTATGGGAATTTTGGGGGGATTTATGGGAATTTTGGGGTTTTTTCATGGAAAGCAGCCTGTAACCGTTTAACCCTTTGCTCCCCAGCTCGGGGTGAACCCCAGCTCCGTGGGGGGCTCCGTGCTGGGCCGGGGGCGCTGCGGGACCCTGGCCCCGGGTCAGACGCTGCTGCTGGTGAACGGGCGCTACCCCCTGGTCCTGCACCTCCGGCCCCAAAAACGCCCCCCGAGCCCCCCCCAGGACCCCCCCCCGGCCCACAGAGCCCCCCCCGGGCCCGGCGGGGGCGGGTGGCACAAAACGGGCGCCCTCCTCATCCTCACCCCCCCGGGGGCCCTGCCCCGCGCCAGGGTACGGGGGGCATTGGGGAGGATTTGGGGAGGGGGATTTGGGGAGGGGGGTTTGGGGATTTGGGGAGGGGGGTTTGGGGATTTGGGGATTTGGGGAGGGGGATTTGGGGGGGATTTGGGGATTTGGGGAGATTTTGGAGGGAGTTTGGGAGTTTGGGGATTTTGGGGATTTGGGGATTTGGGGATTTGGGGATTTGGGGAGGGGGAGGGGGAGGGGGATTTTGGGGGAGGGGATTTGGGAGGGGGGGAGGGGGAGGGGGATTTGGGGTTGGGGGATTTGGGGGGGATTTGGGGGATTTGGGGGATTTGGGGAGGGGTTGGGGACCCTGGGGAGGGATTTTGGGGATTTGGGGATTTGGGGATTTGGGGAGGGATTTGGGGATTTGGGGGGGGGGGAGGGGGGTTTGGGGGTTTGGGGGGATTTGGGGAGGGGATTTGGGGAGGGGAGTTTGGGGAGGGTTGGGAGGGTTTGGGGGGGGATTTTGGGGAGGGGATTTGGGGAGTTTGGGGGGATTTGGGGGGAGATTTTGGGATTTTGGAGGGATTTGGGGATTTTGGGGAGGGGGATTTGGGGGTCCCGAGGGGGTCCCTGACCCCTCCACGTTTTGGGATTTGGGGGGGTTTGGGGCGGGACCCTCAGGGATTTGGGAGGTGGGGACTGGGGGAGGGATTTGGGGTTTTGGGGGGTTTGGGGGGTCTGGGGGCATTTTGGGGTTTGGGGCGTTTGGGGGGTTTGGGGAATTTTGGGGTCTGGGGGGCGTTTTGGGGGGTTGGGGCGTTTTGGGGGTGGTTTTGGGGGGGATCGTTTTCGTTTTTGGGGGTTGGGGGGATTTTTGGGGGTCTGGGGCATTTTGGGGGGTTTGGGGGCGTTTTGGGGGGTCTGGGGGCGGTTTTGGGGGAGGGGCGATTTTGGAATTCTGGGGGGGGTTTGGGGGTCTGGGGAGGGGTTTTGGGGGGGGGTTTTTGGGGATCTGGGGGGTTTTGGGGGTCTGGGGGCGTTTTGGGGGTTGGGGATTTGGGGAGGGGGATTTGGGGGGGAGGCGTTTTTTGGGGTCTGGGGGCGATTTTGGGGAGGGGGGGGAATTTGGGGTCTGGGGGCATTTTTGGGGAGGGGGATTTGGGGGGTCTGGGGCATTTTGGGGGGGTCTAGGGGCGTTTTGGGGATCTGGGGGCGTTTTGGGGGGTCTGGGGGCGGTTTTGGGGGTTTTGGTTTGGGGGTTTGGGGGTCTGGGGTTTTTGGGGTGGGGGCATTTTTGGGGGACTGGGGCTTTTTAGGGAGGGGGGCGTTTTGGGGGGTCTGGGGGCGTTTTGGGGGTCTGGGGGCGTTTTGGGGGTCTGGGAGGGTTTTGGGGATTTGGGGGCATTTTGGGAGTTGGGGTTTTGGGGGTCTGGGGAATTTTGGGGGGGGCTGGGGGCCGTTTTGGGGGTCTGGGGGCGTTTTGGGGTCTGGGGGGGTTTGGGGGTCTGGGGGCATTTTTGGGGGTCTGGGGGCGTTTTGGGGGGTCTGGGGGCGTTTTTGGGGGTCTGGGGGCAGTTTGGGGGGTCTGGGGGTGTTTTTTGGGGTCTGGGGCATTTTTGGGGGTCTGGGGGCATTTTGGGGGTCTGGGGGCTTTTGGGGTTTGGGGTCTTTTGGGGGGTGGTTTTGGGGTTGGGGTGGTTTGGGGTCTTGGGGGGTCTGGGGGCATTTTTTGGGGTCTGGGGGCATTTTGGGGGTCTGGGGGTCTTTTGGGGGTTTTGGGGGGTTTGGGGTCTGGGGGCGTTTTTAGGGTCTGGGGGGGTTTTGGGGGTCTGGGGGTTTTTGGGGTCTGGGGGGTTTTGGGGGTCTGGGGGTTTTGGGGGGGGGGTTTTGAGGGTTTTTGGGGGTCTGGGGGCGTTTTGGGGGTCTGGGGGGGTTTGAAATTCTGGGGTTGGTTTTGGGGGGTCCCCTCCCGTTTTGGGGGTCTGGGGGTTTTGGGGGTCTGGGGGTGTTTTGGGGGGTCTGGGGGCGTTTTTGGGGGGTCTGGGGGGTTTTGGGGGTCCAAAGGGCGTTTTTTGGTCTGGGGCTTTTTTTGGGGTCTGGGGACGTTTTGGGGGTCTGGGGCGGTTTTGGGGGTCCGGGGGTTGGTTTTGGGGTCCCCCCCTCAATTTTTATTTTGGTTTTGTCCATCTCAAAGGATTTTGTACCCCGAGATCCCCCAGAGGCTGAAGCAGCTGCAGAGCGAGGGGTACAAGGTGAGACCCCTCCCCAAAATTCCATCTGGGGAGCCCAAATCACTTCGGGACCCCCAAATCCCTGTGAGACCCCTCCCCAAAATTCCATCTGGGGAGCCCAAATCACTTCGGGACCCCCAAATCCCTGTGAGACCCCTCCCCAAAATTCAATCGGGGGAGCCCAAATCACTTCGGGACCCCCAAATCCCTGTGAGACCCCTCCCCAAAATTCCATCTGGGGAGCCCAAATCACTTCAGGACCCCCAAATCCCTGTGAGACCCCTCCCCAAAATCCCATTTGGGGAGCCCAAATCACTTCGGGACCCCCAAATCCCTGTGAGACCCCTCCCCAAAATTCAATCTGGGGAGCCCAAATCACTTCGGGACCCCCAAATCCCTGTGAGACCCCTCCCCAAAATCCCATTTGGGTCTCTCAGGGCAGCTCAGGACCCCAAAAGATCCCCCTGAGTTACCAAAGCCCCCCCAAATTCCCTAAAATCCACCCCAGACCCCCCAAAATCCCCTCAGACCCCCCCAAAATCCCCCAACCCCCCAAAATCCACCCCAGACCCCCCAAAATCCCCCAGACCCCCAAAATCCCCCCAGACCCCACAAATTCCTCCCAGACCCCAAAATCCACCCCAAACCCCCAAAATTTGACCCCCAATTCAGCCCCAGACCCCCAAAAAGATCCCAGACCCCCCCAAAATTACCCAGACCCCCCAAATCCACCCCAAATTCCCAAAATCCACCCCAGACCCCCCAAAACCCCAGACCCCCCCAAAAATCCCCCCAGATCCCCAAAATCCCTCCCAGACCCCCAAAATCCCCCAGACCCCCAAATTCCTCCCAGATCCCCCCAAAATCCCCCCCAGACCCCCAAAATCCCCCCCAAACCCCCCAAAATCCACCCCAGACCCCCCAAATCCCCCCAAACCCCCAAAATCCACCCCCCAGACCCCCAAAATCCCCCCCAGACCCCCCTAAAATCCCCCCAAACCCCCAAAATCCACCCCAGAGTCCCCAAAAATCCCCCAGACCCCCCAAAATCCACCCCAAACCCCCAAAATCCACCCCAAACCCCCAAAATCCACCCCAAACCCCCAAAATCCCCCAAACCCCCAAAAATCCCTTAGAAACCCCCAAAATCTGCCCCAAAGCCCCCAAATCCTCCCAAGCCCCAAAATCCCCCCAAACCTCCTAAAATCCCCCAGATCCCCAAAATCTGCCCCCAAACCCCCAAAATCCACCCCAGAACCCCTAAAATCCCCCCCCCAAAATCTGCCCCCTAAATCCCCCAGAACCCCAAAATCCCCCCTCAGACCCCCAAAATCTGCCCCCAAACCCCCAAAATCCCCCCAAACCCCTAAAATCCCCCCAAAACCCCCAAAATCCGCCCCAAACCCCTAAAATCTGCCCCAAACCCCCAAAAATCTGCCCCCAAATCCCCAAAATCTGCCCCCAAAACCCCAAAAATCCCCCAAATCCC
The DNA here is from genome assembly GCA_024865655.1 of Emberiza elegans. Lineage (NCBI taxonomy): Eukaryota > Metazoa > Chordata > Aves > Passeriformes > Fringillidae > Emberiza > Emberiza elegans. Next base: position 504,791 of record JALJVW010000131.1, on the reverse strand, counting down.
CTAAATCCCCCAACCCCTAAAATCCGCCCCAAACCCCTAAAATCTGTCCCCAAACCCCTAAAATCCACCCCCAAACCCCTAAAATCTGCCCCCAAACCCCCTAAAATCCGCCCCAAACCCCCCAAAAATCTGCCCCAAACCCCCAAAATGCTCCCAAACCCCCAAAATCTGCCCCAGATCCCCAAAATCCGCCCCCAAACCCCCAAAATCCTTTCCCAAACCCCCAAATGCCTCCTAAAACCCCCCAGATCCCCAAAAATCTGCCCCCAAACCCCCAAAAATCTGCCCCCAAACCCCAAAATCTGCCCCCAAACCCCCAAAATCTGCCCCAAACCCCTAAAATCCCCAAACCCCTAAATGTGTCCCAAACCCCCCCAAACCCCCTAAATCTGCCCCCAAACCCCCTAAAATCTGCCCCCAAACCCCTAAAATCTGCCCCCAAACCCCCTAAATCTGCCCCCAAACCCCTAAATTCCCTCCAAATGCCCCTAAACCCCCCAAATCCGCCCCCCAAAACCACCAACAAATGGAACCCCCAAATCTCCCAAAACCCCAAAATCTCCCCAAACCCCCAAATCTGCCCCAAACCCCCTCCCAAACCCCCAAAATCCCCCAAATGCCCCAAACCCCAAACCCCCAAATCCATCCCCCAACCAGCCTAAAATCTTCCAGGGGTGGACCCCAAAAACTCGGGGTGGCCCTGCAGGTCTGGGGACCCCAAAATCCATCTGGGACCCAAAAATCCACCCTGGGACCCCCAAAATCCAACTGGGACCCCCAAAATCCACCCTGGGACCCCAAAATCCATTCTGGGAACCCCAAAATCCATCCTGGGACCCCCAAAATCCACCCTGGGACCCCCAAAATCCACCTGGGAACCCCAAAATCCACCCTGGGACCCCCAAAATCCACCCTGGGACCCCCAAAATCCTCCCTGGGACCCCCAAAATCCACCTGGGAACCCCAAAATCCACCCTGGGACCCCCAAAATCCACCCTGGGACCCCAAAATCCTCCCTGGGACCCCCAAAATCCTCCCTGGGAACCCCAAAATCCACCCTGGGACCCCAAAATCCACCCTGGGATCCCCAAAATCCACCTGGGAACCCCAAAATCCACCTGGGAACCCCAAAATCCACCCTGGGATCCCCAAAATCCACCCTGGGATCCCCAAAATCCATCTGGGAACCCCAAAATCCACCTGGGAACCCCAAAATCCACCCTGGGACCCCCAAATCCACCCTGGGACCCCCAAAATCCACCTGGGAACCCCAAAATCCACCTGGGACCCCCAAAATCCACCCCTGGGACCCCAAAATCCACCTGGGAACCCCAAAATCCACCCTGGGACCCCCAAAATCCACCTGGGAACCCCAAAATCCATCCTGGGACCCCCAAAATTCACCCTGGGACCCCCAAAATCCATCCTGGGATCCCCAAAATCCACCTGGGAACCCCAAAATCCTCCCTGGGAACCCCAAAATCCTCCCTGGGAACCCCAAAATCCACCCTGGGACCCCCAAAATCCACCCTGGGACCCCCAAAATCCATCTGGGAAGCCCCAAAACCCCCCTGGGACCCCAAAATCCACCCTGGGACCCCCCAAAATCCTCCCTGGGACCCCCAAAATCACCCTGGGACCCCCAAATTCCACCTGGGAACCCCCAAATTCCACCCTGGGACCCCAAATTCCACCCTGGGACCCCCAAAATCCACCCTGGGACCCCCAAAATCCACCCTGGGACCCCCAAAATCCATCCTGGGACCCCCAAAATCCACCCTGGGACCCCAAAATCCACCCTGGGACCCCCAAAATCCCCCTGGGACCCCCAAAATCCCCCTGGGACCCCAAAATCCACCTGGGAACCCCAAAATCCATCCTGGGACCCCAAAATCCATCCTGGGAACCCCAAAATCCACCCTGGGACCCCCAAAATCCACCCTGGGACCCCAAAATCCACCCTGGGACCCCAAAATCCATCCTGGGACCCCCAAATTCCACCTGGGACCCCCAAAATCCTCCCTGAGACCCCAAAATCCATCTGGGACCCCCAAAATCCTCCCAGGGACCCCAAAATCCTCCCAGGGACCCCAAAATCCACCCTGGGACCCCAAAATCCACCCTGGGACCCCCAAATCCCCCTGGGAACCCCAAAATCCACCCTGGGACCCCAAAATCCTCCCTGGGACCCCCAAAATCCATCTGGGACCCCAAAATCCACCCTGGGAACCCAAAATCCACCCTGGGACCCCCAAAATCCATCCTGGGACCCCCAAAATCCACCTGGGACCCCCAAAATCCACCTGGGAACCCCAAACCCACCCTGGGACCCCAAAATCCACCCTGGGACCCCCAAAATCCACCCTGGGACCCCCAAAATCCACCCTGGGACCCCAAAATCCACCCTGGGACCCCAAAACCACCCTGGGACCCCCAAAATCCACCCTGGGAACCCAAAATCCACCCTGGGACCCCCAAAATCCTCCCTGAGACCCCAAAATCCACCTGGGAACCCAAAATCCACCCTGGGACCCCCCAAACCCCCCCTGGGACCCCAAAATTTGGGGACCCCAAATTCGGTCTGGGGGTGTCTGATGTTCCCCCCCCCCCGCAGGTGTTGGTGGCCACGGGGCCGGGGCTGTACAGGAAACCCCTGCTGGGCATGTGGGAGCACCTGTGCCAGCAGGTGGCACTGGGATATACTGGGAGGGACTGGGAGGGACTGGGAGGGGATTGGGATAGACTGGGAGGGACTGGGAGGGGATTGGGATGGACTGGGAGGGACTGGGACGGCACTGGGACTGACTGGGAGGGACTGGGAGGGGATTGGGATGGACTGGGATATACTGGGACGGACTGGGACGGACTGGGAGGGACTGGGAGGGACTGGGAGGGCACTGGGAGGGCACTGGGAGGGACTGGGAGGGACTGGGAGGGGATTGGGAGGGACTGGGATGGACTGGGATAGACTGGGAGGGGATTGGGATAGACTGGGAGGGACTGGGAGGGGATTGGGATAGACCGGGAGGGATTGGGACGGACTGGGAGGGACTGGGAGGGGATTGGGACAGACTGGGATATACTGGGAGGGACTGGGACGGACTGGGATAGACTGGGAGGGATTGGGATAGACTGGGAGGGACTGGGAGTGGATTGGGATAGACTGGGATATACTGGGAGGGACTGGGAGGGACTGGGGGGGGATTGGGATATACTGGGGGGACTGGGAGGGGATTGGGATAGACTGGGGGACTGGGATGGCACTGGGACAGACTGGGAGGGACTGGGAGGGGATTGGGATGGACTGGGGGGGACTGGGACGGCACTGGGAGTGACTGGGAGGGACTGGGAGGGGATTGGGACAGACTGGGATATACTGGGAGGGACTGGGAGGGACTGGGAGGGACTGGGGGGGGATTGGGATAGACTGGGGGGGACTGGGAGGGCACTGGGAGGGACTGGGATAGACTGGGAGGGACTGGGAGGGGATTGGGATAGACTGGGGGGGACTGGGATGGCACTGGGACAGACTGGGAGGGACTGGGAGGGATTGGGATAGACTGGGGGGACTGGGAGGGGACTGGGAGGGACTGGGATGGAATTGGAACAAACTAGGAGGGATTGGGATATACTGGGATATACTGGGAGGGACTGGGATATACTGGGGGGGACTGGGATGGAATTGGAACAAACTGGGAGGGCACTGGGAGGGGATTGGGTAGAATTGGGAGGGACTGGGATCAAACTGGGATGGAGTGGGGGGCACTGGGAGGGATTGGGAAGGGACTGGGGGGGACTGGCAGGGAACTGGGAGGTACTGGGAATTAAGGGGGGGATACTGGGAGCTGCTGTGGGGGGTCAGAGGGCTCACTGGTGTCACTGGTGTGAACTGGTGCTCACTGGTGTGAACTGGTGTCACTGGTGTGAACTGGTTTGAACTGGTTTGAACTGGTGCTCACTGGTTTGAACTGGTGTGAACTGGTGTGAACTGGTGTGAACTGGTTTGAACTGGTTTGAACTGGTGCTCACTGGTGTTACTGGTGTGAACTGGTGTCACTGGTGTCACTGGTGCTCACTGGTGTGAACTGGTTTGAACTGGTGTGAACTGGTTTGAACTGGTGCTCACTGGTGTCGCTGGTGTGAACTGGTGTGAACTGGTTTGAACTGGTTTGAACTGGTTTGAACTGGTGCTTACTGGTTTGAACTGGTTTGAACTGGTGTGAACTGGTGTGAACTGGTTTGAACTGCTTTGAACTGCTTTGAACTGGTGCTTACTGGTTTGAACTGGTTTGAACTGGTTTGAACTGGTGCTCACTGGTGTGAACTGGTGTGAACTGGTTTGAACTGGTGCTCACTGGTGTCACTGGTGTCACTGGTGTGAACTGGTGTGAACTGGTGTGAACTGGTTTGAACTGGTGCTCACTGGTGTCGCTGGTGTGAACTGGTTTGAACTGGTGCTCACTGGTGTCACTGGTGTGAACTGGTGTGAACTGGTTTGAACTGGTGCTCACTGGTGTCGCTGGTGTCACTGGTGTGAACTGGTGTGAACTGGTTTGAACTGGTTTGAACTGGTGTGAACTGGTTTGAACTGGTGCTCACTGGTGTCACTGGTGTCACTGGTGTGAACTGGTGTGAACTGGTTTGAACTGGTGTGAACTGGTTTGAACTGGTGCTCACTGGTGTCGCTGGTGTGAACTGGTGTGAACTGGTTTGAACTGGTGTGAACTGGTGCTCACTGGTGTCACTGGTGTGAACTGGTGCTCACTGGTGTGAACTGGTTTGAACTGGTTTGAACTGGTGCTCACTGGTGTCACTGGTGTTACTGGTTTGAACTGGTGTGAACTGGTGCTCACTGGTGTCACTGGTGTTACTGGTTTGAACTGGTGCTCACTGGTGTCACTGGTGTTACTGGTTTGAACTGGTTTGAACTGGTGTCACTGGTTTGAACTGGTGTGAACTGGTTTGAACTGGTGTCACTGGTGTCACTGGTGTGAACTGGTGTCACTGGTTTGAACTGGTTTGAACTGGTGTGAACTGGTGCTCACTGGTGTTACTGGTGTGAACTGGTTTGAACTGGTGCTCACTGGTGTCACTGGTTTGGGTCCCGGGGGGTCCTGAAGAGCTTTTGGGGGGTGAGACACGGGGAATTTTTTGGGAATTTTGGGGAGGTTTGGGGGTCCTGGGGTGAATTTTGGGGGTCCTGAAGGGAATTTTGGGAATTTTTGGGGAAATTTTGGGGGTCCAGGGGAGATTTTGGGGGTTCTGAGGGAATTTTGGGGAAGTTTGAGGGTCCTGAGGGAATTTTGGGAGTCCTGAAGGGAATTTTGGGGAAGTTTTGGGGTCCATGGGAGATTTTGGGGGTCCTGGGGTGAATTTTGGGGGTCCTGAAGGGAATTTTGGGGATTTTTGGGGAAATTTTGGGGTCCAGGGACATTTTGGGGTCCTGGGGTGAATTTTTGGGGTCCTGAAATTTTGGGGGTCCAGGGGAGATTTTGGGGTCCTGGGGAATTTTGGTCCTGAGGAATTTTGGGGAAGTTTTGGGGAATTTTGGGGGTCCTGAAGGGAATTTTGGGGATTTTTGGGGAAATTTTGGGGGTCCAGGGGAGATTTTGGGGGTCCTGGGGTGAATTTTGGGGGTCCTGAGGAAATTTTGGGGGTCCTGGGGGAATTCTGGGGAACTTTTGGGGAATTTTCGGGGTCCTGAGGGAATTTTGGGGGTCCTGGAGGGAATTTTGGGAAGTTTTTTTTGAGGGTCCTGGTTCATTTTGGGTGTCCTGGGTGCATTTTTGGGGGTCCTGGGGAATTTTTGGGGTTTTGCATTTTTGGGGTCCTGGGTTCATTTTTTAGGTCCTGAATTTTGGGTTCATTTTTGGGGGTCCCAGGTGCATTTTGGGGGTTTTGGGGTCCTGGGGAGATTTTGGGTGTCCTGGGTGCATTTTTTGGGGTCCCAGGTTTTGGGTCCTGGTTCATTTTTTGGGTCCCAATTTTGGGGGTCCTGGGTGCATTTTGGGGGGGGGGTCCTGGGTGAATTTTTGGGGGGTGCATTTTTGGGGTCCTGGGGTCCTGGGTTCATTTTTGGGTGTCCTGGGTGCATTTTGGGGGTCCTGGGTGCATTTTTGGGGTTCTGGGGGGGGTCCTGGTGCATTTTGGGGTCCCATTTTTGGGGTTTTTGGGGTCCCAGGGTGCATTTTTGGGGGTCCTGGGTGCATTTTGGGGGTCCTGGGTGCATTTTTGGGTGTCCTGGGTGCATTTTGGGTGTCCTTTGGGGTATTTTTGGGGTCCCAGGTGCATTTTTGGGGTCCTGGGTGCATTTTTGGGGTTCTGGGTGCATTTTTGGGGTCCCGGGTTCATTTTTGGGGTCCTGGTTCATTTTTGGGGTCCTGGGTGCATTTTTGGGGTCCTGGGTGCATTTTGGGGGTCCTGGGTGCATTTTGGGGTCCCGGGTGCATTTTTGGGCGTCCTGTGTGCATTTTTGGGTGTCCTGGGTGCATTTTTGGGGGTCCCGGGTGCATTTTTGGGGTCCTGGGTGCATTTTTGGGTGTCCTGGGTGCATTTTTGGGGTCCTGTGTGCATTTTTGGGTGTCCTGGGTGCATTTTTGGGCGTCCTGGGTGCATTTTTGGGATCCCGGGTGCATTTTTGGGTGTCCTGGGTGCATTTTTGGGTGTCCCGGGTTCATTTTTGGGGGTCCCGGGTGCATTTTTGGGTGTCCTGGGTGCATTTTGGGGTCCTGGGTGCATTTTTGGGTGTCCTGGGTGCATTTTTGGGTGTCCTGGGTGCATTTTTGGGTGTCCCGGGTTCATTTTTGGGGTGTCCTGGGTGCATTTTTGGGTGTCCTGGGTGCATTTTTGGGGTCCTGGGTGCATTTTTTGGGTGTCCTGGGTGCATTTTTTAGGGTCCTGGGTTCATTTTTGGGGTCCTTTTTTTGGGGTCCTGGGTGCATTTTGGGGGTCCTTGGGGTCCTGGGTGCATTTTTGGGGGTCCCGGGTGCATTTTTGGGTGTCCTGGGTGCATTTTGGGGTCCCGGGTGCATTTTTGGGGTCCTGGGTTCATTTTTGGGGTTCTGGGTGCATTTTTGGGGGTCCCGGGTGCATTTTAGGGTCCTCGCATTTTTGGGGGTCCCGGTGCATTTTGGGGGTGCCGGGTGCATTTTTGGGGTCCTGGGTGCATTTTTGGGGGTCCCGGGTGCATTTTTGGGTGTCCTGGGTGCATTTTTGGGGTGCCAGGTGCATTTTTGGGTATCCCGGGTTCATTTTTTGGGGTGCCGGGTGCATTTTTGGGTGTCCTGGGTTCATTTTTGGGTGTCCTGGGTGCATTTTTGGGTGTCCTGGGTGCATTTTGGGGGTGCTGGGTGCATTTTTTGGGGTCCTGGGTGCATTTTGGGGTCCTGGGTGCATTTTTGAGGGATCCCGGGTTCATTTTTGGGGGTCCTGGGTGCATTTTCGGGTCCCGGGTGCATTTTTGGGTGTCCTGGGTGCATTTTGGGTGTCCTGGTGCATTTTTGGGTCCTGTCCTGGGGGGTGCCTGGGTGCATTTTGGGCGTCCTGTGTGCATTTTTGGTGTCCTGGGTGCATTTTGGGGTCCTGGGTGCATTTTTCCTGGGGCATTTTTGGGTGTCCTGGGTGCATTTTGGGTGTCCCGGTTCATTTTTGGGGTGCATTTTGGGTGTCCTGGTGCATTTTGGGTGTCCTGGGTGCATTTTGGGTGTCCTGGTGCATTTTGGGTGTCCTGGGTTCAACTGGGGTCCCGGTTCATTGGTTCATTTTTGGGGTCCAGTGCATTTTTTGGGTCCCCTGGTGCATTTTTGGGGTCCTGGGTGCATTTTTTCCCAGGGGTCCCAGGCATTTTGGGTGTCCTGGGTGCATTTTTGGGGGTCCTGGGTGCATTTTTGGGGTGCCAGGTGCATTTTTGGGGTCCTGGGTGCATTTTGGGGTCCTGGGTGCATTTTTGGGGGTCCATTTTGGGGTCCCCTCATTTGGGTGCCAGGTGTCCTTTTTTTTCCCGTCCTGTCCTGGGTGTCCTGGGTGCATTTTTGGGGGTCCCTGGGTGCATTTTGGGGTTCATTTTTGGGTTTTGGGGTTTTTTGGGGGTCCCACTGGTTTTTGGGGGTCCCCCATTTTGGGGTCCTTTGAGGAATTTTTGGGGGTCCTGGGTGCAGGAAATTTTGGGAGTCCTTTTGGGTGTCCTGGGTGCATTTTGGGGTCCTGGGTGCGTTTTTGGGGTTCACGGGTGCATTTTTGGGGTCCTGGGTGCATTTTGGGGGTCCTGAGGGAATTTTGGGGGTCCTGAGGAAATTTTGGGAGTCCTGAAGGGAATTTTGGGGAAGTTTTGGGGGTCCTGGGGGAATTCTGGGGAATTTTGGGGGTCCTGGGTGCATTTTGGGGGTCCTGGGGGGAATTTTGGGCATTTTTGGGGTGCCGGGGGGGGTCCCAGCTCTCGTTTCCCCCCAGACGCTGCCGGGCGCCCCCCGAACTGGGCCCCGGGCAGGAAGAGAAAGGATTTCTCCTGCAGCGACCGCTTGGTGCGAGCCCAGTGCCCCCAGTTCAGCCCCCCAGTGCTCCCAGTTGCTCCCAGTATTCCCAGTTCACCCCCCCCAGTGTTCCCAGTTCCCCCAGTTCATCCCCCCCAGTGTTTCCAGTTCACCCCCCCCAGTCCCTCCCCAGTTCTCCCCGTTCCCAGTTAATCCCAGTGCCCCCAGTGTCCCCAGTTCAGCCCCCCCAGTGCTCCCAGTTGCTCCCAGTATTCCCAGTTCACCCCCCCCAGTGTTCCCAGTGCCCCAGTTCATCCCCCAGTGTTTCCAGTTCACCCCCAGTCCCTCCCCAGTTCTCCCCGTTCCCCCAGTTAATCCCAGTGTTCCCAGTTCCCCCCCCAGCCCCCAGTTCCAGTTGCTCCCAGTATTCCCAGTTCACCCCCAGTGTTCCCAGTTCCCCAGTTCACCCCCCCAGTGTTTCCAGTTCACCCCCCCAGTCCCTCCCCAGTTGACCCCAGTGTTCCCAGTTGCTCCCAGTGTTCCCAGTTCCCCAGTTCACCCCCCAGTTCCCCTGTTAATCCCAATGTTCCCAGTTCCCCCAGTTGCTCCCAGTGCCCCCAGTTCACCCCCCAGTTCTCCCAGTTGATCCCAGTGTTCCCAGTTCTCCCAGTGTTCCCAGTTCACTCTCCCAGTCCCCAGTTCACTCTCCCAGTTCCCCCAGTTCATCCTCCCAGTGTTCCCAGTTCCCCCAGTTGATCCCAGTATTCCCAGTTCACCCCCCAGTGTTTCCAGTTTACCCCCCCAGTCCCTCCCCAGTTCCCCAGTTCACCCCCCCAGTTCCCCCAGTTGCTCCCAGTGTTCCCAGTTCCCCCAGTTCACCCCCCCAGTTCTCCCAGTTAATCCAAGTGTTCCCAGTTCACCCCACTGTTCCCAGTTCCCCCAGTTCACCCCCCCAGTTCCCCCAATTCACCCCACTGTTCCCAGTTCACCCCAGTGTTCCCAGTTCCCCCAGTTGATGCCAGTTCCCCCAGTTAATCCCAGTTGGTCCCAGTTCAGCCCAGTGTTCCCAGTTCCCCCAGTTCACCCCCCCAGTGTTCCCAGTTCACCCCAGTGTTCCCAGTTCCCCCAGTTGATCCCAGTGTTCCCAGTTCCCCCAGTGTTCCCAGTTCACTCTCCCAGTTCCCCCAGTTCATCCTCCCAGTGTTCCCAGTTCTCCCAGTTGCTCCCAGTTCACCCCAGTGTTCCCAGTTCCCCCAGTTAATCCCAGTGTTCCCAGTTCACCCCAGTTCACCCCAGTTCCCCCAGTTCCCCCAGTTAATCCCAGTATTCCCAGTTTGTTCCCAGTTCCTGGGCTTCCCACCTCCCCGGCCTTTGACCCCGTCCCACCCCTGACCCCGAGAGTGACCCCTGAGTTGACCCCTGACCCCAGTGTGTCCCCGTGCTGACCTTTGAGTTCACTGGACAGGTCAGTCCCCCCCTGGTGTCCCCCAGGTGCTGCTGACGGTCGGCTTCCCTGGGGGTGAGTGACCAATGAGTGACCAGAGTTGACCACAGGTGACCACAGGTGACCAATGAGTTAACCCCAGTGTTCCAGAGTGACCACAGAGTGACCAATGGTGACCAGTGTTCCCAGTGACCACAGAGTGACCCATGAGTGACCAATGAGTGACCACTGAGTGACCAGAGTGACCACTGAGTGACCAGAGTGACCACAGTGACCAATGAGTGACCACAGTGACCAATGAGTGACCAGAGTGACCAATGAGTGACCAATGAGTGACCACTGAGTGACCAATGAGTGACCAGTGAGTGACCAATGAGTGACCAATGAGTGACCAGTGAGTGACCACTGAGTGACCAATGAGTGACCAATGAGTGACCAGAGTGACCATAGAGTGACCAATGAGTGACCAGAGTGACCAATGAGTGACCAGAGTGACCACTGAGTGACCAATGAGTGACCAGAGTGACCAGAGTGACCAATGAGTGACCAGAGTGACCACAGAGTGACCAGAGTGACCACTGAGTGACCAATGAGTGACCACTGAGTGACCAATGAGTGACCAGAGTGACCAATGAGTGACCAGAGTGACCACAGAGTGACCAATGAGTGACCAATGAGTGACCACTGAGTGACCAGAGTGACCAGAGTGACCACAGAGTGACCACAGAGTGACCAATGAGTGACCAGAGTGACCAGAGTGACCAATGAGTGACCAGAGTGACCACAGAGTGACCAGAGTGACCACAGTGACCAATGAGTGACCAGAGTGACCAGAGTGACCAATGAGTGACCAGAGTGACCACTGAGTGACCAGAGTGACCAATGAGTGACCAGTGAGTGACCACTGAGTGACCACTGTGAGTGACCACTGAGTGACCAATGAGTGACCAATGGGTGACCAGAGTGACCAGAGTGACCAATGAGTGACCAGAGTGACCACAGAGTGACCAGAGTGACCAATGAGTGACCACTGAGTGACCACTGAGTGACCAATGAGTGACCAATGAGTGACCAGTGAGTGACCACTGAGTGACCAATGAGTGACCAGAGTGACCAATGAGTGACCACTGAGTGACGACTGAGTGACCAGAGTGACCACTGAGTGACCAGAGTGACCACAGAGTGACCAATGAGTGACCAATGAGTGACCAGAGTGACCAATGAGTGACCAATGAGTGACCAATGAGTGACCAGAGTGACCACAGAGTGACCAGAGTGACCAATGAGTGACCAGAGTGACCAGAGTGACCAATGAGTGACCACAGAGTGACCACTGAGTGACCAATGAGTGACCAATGAGTGACCAATGAGTGACCAGAGTGACCAATGAGTGACCACTGAGTGACCAGAGTGACCAGAGTGACCACTGAGTGACCAGAGTGACCAGAGTGACCAGAGTGACCACTGAGTGACCACTGAGTGACCACTGAGTGACCACAGTGACCACTGAGTGACCAGAGTGACCAATGAGTGACCACAGAGTGACCACTGAGTGACCAATGAGTGACCACAGAGTGACCAATGAGTGACCACAGTGACCAATGAGTGACCAATGAGTGACCACTGAGTGACCAATGAGTGACCAGAGTGACCAGAGTGACCAATGAGTGACCACAGAGTGACCAATGAGTGACCAATGAGTGACCAGAGTGACCATAGAGTGACCAGAGTGACCAGAGTGACCAGAGTGACCAATGAGTGACCACAGAGTGACCAGAGTGACCACTGAGTGACCAGAGTGACCAATGAGTGACCAATGAGTGACCAATGAGTGACCAGAGTGACCACTGAGTGACCAATGGGTGACCAATGAGTGACCACTGAGTGACCAGAGTGACCAATGAGTGACCAGAGTGACCAATGAGTGACCAATGAGTGAACAATGAGTGACCAGAGTGACCAATGAGTGACCAATGAGTGACCAGAGTGACCAGAGTGACCAATGAGTGACCAGAGTGACCAGAGTGACCAATGGGTGACCAGAGTGACCAATGAGTGACCAATGAGTGACCAGAGTGACCAGAGTGACCAATGGGTGACCAATGGGTGACCAATGAGTGACCACTGAGTGACCACAGTGACCAATGGGTGACCAATGAGTGACCACTGAGTGACCAATGAGTGACCAGAGTGACCAGAGTGACCACAGAGTGACCAGAGTGACCAGAGTGACCAATGAGTGACCAATGAGTGACCAGAGTGACCACTGAGTGACCACTGAGTGACCAATGAGTGACCAGAGTGACCAGAGTGACCAATGGGTGACCAATGGGTGACCAATGAGTGACCAATGAGTGACCAGAGTGACCAATGAGTGACCAATGAGTGACCACTGAGTGACCAGAGTGACCAGAGTGACCACTGAGTGACCAATGAGTGACCAATGAGTGACCACTGAGTGACCAATGAGTGACCAGAGTGACCAATGAGTGACCAGAGTGACCACTGAGTGACCACTGAGTGACCAGAGTGACCAATGAGTGACCACTGAGTGACCACTGAGTGACCACAGAGTGACCAATGAGTGACCAATGAGTGACCACTGAGTGACCAATGAGTGACCAGAGTGACCACTGAGTGACCACTGAGTGACCACTGAGTGACCAATGAGTGACCAGAGTGACCACTGAGTGACCACTGAGTGACCAATGAGTGACCAGAGTGACCAGAGTGACCACAGAGTGACCACTGAGTGACCAGAGTGACCAATGAGTGACCACTGAGTGACCAATGAGTGACCACTGAGTGACCAGAGTGACCACAGAGTGACCACAGAGTGACCACTGAGTGACCAGAGTGACCAATGAGTGACCAGAGTGACCATAGAGTGACCAGAGTGACCAGAGTGACCAGAGTGACCAATGAGTGACCAATGAGTGACCAATGAGTGACCAGAGTGACCAATGAGTGACCAGAGTGACCAATGAGTGACCACAGAGTGACCACTGAGTGACCACAGTGACCAATGGGTGACCAATGAGTGACCAGAGTGACCACTGAGTAACCAGAGTGACCAATGAGTGACCAGAGTGACCAATGAGTGACCAATGAGTGACCAATGAGTGACCAATGAGTGACCAATGAGTGACCAGAGTGACCAGTGAGTGACCAATGAGTGACCAATGAGTGACCAATTAGTGACCAATGAGTGACCAATGAGTGACCAATGAGTGACCAATTAGTGACCCCTGCAATGGCTGCGGGCCCAGCTCTGGCTCTGATCCCTAATGGGAGAAAAGAGAGGAAAAAGGGAGGAAAAATGGCGAGAAACGTGAGGGGAAAATGGCGGGAAATGTGAGGGGAAAATGGCGGGAAACGTGAGGGGAAAATGGCGGAAACGTGAGGGGAAAATGGCGAGAAACGTGAGGGGAAAATGGCGGGAAACGTGAGGGGAAAATGGCGAGAAACGTGAGGGGAAAATGGTGGGAAATGGGAGGGGGAAAAGGGAAACATGAGGGGAAAAGGGTGGGAAATGTGAGGGGAAAAGGGGGAAATGTGAGGGAGAAAGGGAAACGTAAGGGGAGAAAACACTGGGAAACGTGAGGGGAAAAGGGCGGGAAATGTGAGGGGAAAAGGGTGGGAAATGTGAGGAAAAAATGGCAGGAAACATGAGGGGAAAAGGGCGGGAAATGTGAAGGGAAGATTGTGGGAAACGTGAGGGGAAAATGTGAGGGGGAAAGGGGGGGAAATGTGAGGGGAGAAAGGGGAAATGTGAAGGGAGAAAACACGGGGAAATATGAGGGGAAAAGGGCGGAAAACATGAGGGGAAAATGGTGGGAAATGTGAGGGGAAAATGGTGGGAAACATGAGGGGGAAAAGGGGGAAATGTGAGGGGAGAAAAGGGTGGGAAATGTGAGGGGGAAAAGAGCAGGAAATGTGATGGGGGGAATGGTGAGAATCTGGGAAAAGGGCAGGAAATGTGAGGGAAAAAGGGTGGAAAACTTGAGGGGAAAATGGCTGGAAATGTGAGGGGAGGAAAGGGCAGGAAACAGGACAAAAGGGGGAAATGTGAGGGGAGAAAAGGGAGGGAAACGTGAGGGGAAAAAGGGAAACATGGGGAAAAAAAGGAGGAAAACTTGAGGGGAAAATGGCAGGAAAAGGGGGGGGAAAGGGTGGGAAACATGAGGGGGAAAAGGAGGGAAATATGAGGGGAAAATAGCAGAAAACATGAGGGGAGAAAAGGGCAGAAAACGGGAAAAGGGTGGGAAATGTGAGGGGAGAAAAGGGAGGAAGTGTGAGGGAAAAGAGCAGAAAATATGAGGGGAAAATGGCAGGAAGTGTGAGGGGAATAAAGGCAGGAAATGTGAGGCGAAAAAGAGGAAAGCATGAGGGAAAAAAAGGAGGAAAACTTGAGGGGAAAATGGCAGGAAATGTGGGGGGGAAAAAGAACGGGAAATGTGAGGGGAAAAAGAAAATGTGAGGGGAAAAGGGCAGAAAACGTGAGGGGAGAAAAGCGGGAAAGCGTGAGGGGAAAAAGGGTAGGAAACATAAGGGGAGAAAAAGGCAGGAAATGTGAGGGGGAAAAGGGCGGAAAACATGAGGGGAAAATGGCAGGAAATTGGACAAAAGGGTGGGAAATGTGAGGTGAGAAAGAGTGGGAAACATGAGGGGAGAAAAGGGAGGAAGTGTGAGGGGAAAAAGCAGGAGATGTGAGGGGAAAAAGAGGGAAACATAAGGGGAAAAAAGGGTGAGAAACTTGAGGGGAAAATGGCGGGAAATGTGAGGGGAGAAAAGGGCGGGAAATGTGAGGGGAGGAAAAAAAGCAGGAAATGTGAGGAGGCAAAAGAGTGAAAAATAGGAAAAAAGAACAAGAAACGTGAGGTGCAATATTTGCAGGAAATGTGAGGGGAGAAAAGGTGGGAAATGTGAGGGGGAAAGGCAGCAGAAAATGTGAGGGGAAAAGAGCGGGAAACGTGAGGGAAGAAAAGGGGGGAGTGTGAGGGGAGAATAGCAGGAAACATGAGGGGAGAAAAGGGCAGAAAACAGGGAAAAGGGTGGGAAACGTGAGGGGAAAATAGCAGGAAAGTTGAGGTGAGAAAAGCGGGGATATGCGAGGGGAGAAAAGGGTGGAAAATGTGAGGGGAAAATGGTGGAAAACGTGAGGGGAGAAAGAGCAAGAAATGTGAGAGCAAAAAGGTGAAATGTGAGGCAGAAAGAAGAGTTGGAAACTGAAAAACTGTGGGAAACGTGAGAGAAAAAAAGGACAATTTTTCCCCTCAGCTGGCAAATCCACTTTCGTGAAGCGCTACCTGGTGCCGGCAGGATACGAATACGTGAACAGGGTGAGTTCCTGAGCCCCCGTGTGACCTGCAGGGCTCTCTGGGCTCACGGCCACGCTGTGTTGAGCCACCCTGGCCCAGTGTGACCGCTGTGCCACCCCTGTCACCCACCCCCCAGGACACGCTGGGCTCGTGGCAGCGCTGCGTCTCTGCCTGCTCGGCCGCCCTGGCCCGCGGCCGCTCCGTCGTCGTGGACAACACCAACCCCGACCCTGAATCGCGGCAAAGGCCAGTCTGGGAACTGGGATGGAACTGGGAGGGCACTGGGAGGGAACTGGGATGGAACTGGGAGGGCACTGGGAGCTGCTTCCCCCAGCCCTTGGGGGTTTCTGGGGTTTTGGGGACCCCCTGACCTGCCCTGCTCCCCCAGGTTCGTGTCCTGTGCCCGGGAGGCTGCGGTGCCGTGTCGGTGCCTCCAGTTCACGGCGAGCCTGGAGCAGGCGCGGCACAACTGCAGGGTGAGGAGGGGTCCGAGGGGGTCCTGATCCTCCTCATGAACCCTCAGCACCCCCTGAACCCTTTTCTTTGGCTTTTCACCCCAAAAAGTTCCGGGATATGACGCAGAGCGGCCACGTCCCCGTCACTGACGCCGTTCTGTTCAGCTACAAGTGAGAGGGGATTGGGGTTGGGGGGCTCTGGGGGGGCCCAGGGGGAATTTTGGGGGGTCTGGGACATTTTGGGGAAGGATCTAAAGGGGTTTGAGGGGGATTTTGGGGGATTTGAGAGGAATTTTGGGGCATTTGGGATGTTTGGGGAGCTCTGGAGGGATGGTTTAGAGAGGCTTTGGGAGGACCCAAGAGGAATTTTGGGGCATCTGAGGCATTTTGGGAATCCCTGGGAAGGATCTAAAGGGGTTTGAGGGGGATTTGGGGGGATCTCAGAGGAATTTTGGGGCATTTGGGATGTTTTGGGAGCTCTGGAGGGATGGTTTAGAGAATTGAGGGAATTTGGGGCTGGTTTGGGTTTTTTTTTGCCCTTCTCTCTATTATTTAGCCCCATTAGTTCTTTTTTTGTTCAGTTTTCCCTATTTTTATCTCTTTCCCAATTGTGGGCGTACTTCCCTGTTTAATTCTTCTGCATTTTGGGTGGGCTTTTACCTTTTCTTCTCTTCCTTTCTTCTATCTTGGGTGGGTTAATCCCATTTTTGCTGGGTTTTCCCCCATTTGGAGCCGTTTTTCCTCCCACTTTACCCAAATCTGGGTGATTTTTCCCCATTTCCTCCCCCTCAGGAAACAATTTGTGGCCCCCGACCTCTCCGAAGGCTTCTCCCAAATCCTCCAGATCCCCTTTGTGCCCCATTTTGGGGACCCCCCAGACCCCCAACGAAGGCGCCTCTTCTTCCAGTTCAGCGATGGATGACGACCCCCACTGAACCCCCAAATAAAGGCACTGCCCCTTCCCCAATTTTCGGGAAATTTTGGGCTCCAAATCAGATTTATTGTACAAAGGGGGGAGGGGAAATGGGGAGGGGTCACGGCGTTTCCATGGATTCACCCTCTGTGGAGACAACGGGAGAGGGGCTCAGTCAGGGACCCCCAATGTCCCCAAGTCCCCCCAGTTTATTGCCCCCATTTTTCCATTTTTACCTATTTTCTTCCAGTTTTACCATCCCGTTTTTAATTATTTTTACTTTCAGTTATTTTTATTTTCAATTATTTTTATTTTCAGTTATTTTTTATTTTTATTTTTTCATTTAAAAATGAAAATTCTTTCATTTTTACTTATTTTTACCTTTTTAAACCAGATTTTCCCAATTTTTACCTAATTTCTTCCACTTTTACTCCTTTGCCCCCAACTTTGACCCTGTTTTTTTCCCTATTTTTTAAGTTTACCCAATTCTTGGCCAATTCCTCCCCTTATTTTTGTCAAACCTTCTCATCCTCCCATTTCTTCATTTTGCATTCCATTCCCCCTAATTTTTAGTCTATTCCTACTCAGCTTCCCCTATGTTTGCCCCAATTCCTTAATTTCCATCCTTTTGTCCCTTGTATACCAAATTTCCTCATTTTTTACCTCATTTCTCACATTTCGCCCCACTTGGCCCAGTTTTTCCTCTACATCTTCCATTTTTGCCCCTTTTATCCTGTTTATTTAATTATTTTAATTATTTTATTTAAAAAAATTGTTTAATTAATTAATTAATTAATTATCCCCCCCACATTCACCTTGAGGGACCCCTCACAACGCTGCTTATTTAATTAACTTAATCAATTTAATTTTTAAAAATTATTTAAAATTAATTAATTAATTTCCAAACTCCATCAATTTTTTTCCTGCTGTTTTGCCCAATTCTCTCATTTTTCCTTTATTCCTTCCACTCATTTTCACTCCCTACCCTGTAATTTTTGGCCGTTTATCCCAATTTTCTCCCATTTTTACCCCTCCCTGCTCCGCCTCCGTGTTGCCCACGCTGTTCTGGGGACCCCCAGGTGTCCCCCCAGGTGTCCCCCAGGTGTCCCCAGGTACTCACGGAGCTCGTTGAACAGAAAGGCCTCCTGGTACTCCCTCATGTACTGCGTGGAGCGCGACTCGTCCAGGAACAGCGAGTACACGCGCTTGATGTCCTCCACGCCCACCTCCGCGCCCTGCCAGGCCACAAAATATCCCAAATTACTGCACCTCACCTTTCCCACTCTCTTTTCCTGTTTTTCATTCTTTTTCTCCTCGCATTTCTTGCTTTTTTTCCTCCCCTCACATTTCCCGCTCTTTTCTCCCCTCATGTTTCCTGCCATTTTTCCCCTCACGTTTCCCCACTCTTTTCCCCCTCACGTTTCCCAATTTTTCATTCTTTTGCCTCCTCACATTTCCTTTTTCTCCCCTCATATTTCCCACCATTTTTTCCTCTCACCTTTTCCCCCTCATGTTTCCCTTTTTCCCCCTCACATTTTCCTCCTTTCCCCCCATTGTTTCCTGCCCTTTTCCCCCCTCACATTTCCCGCTCTTTTCTCCCCTCAGGTTTCCTGCAAATATTGCATCTCACATTTCCCACTCTCTTTTCTTGTTTTTCACTCTTTTATCTCCTCACATTTCCTGCTTTTTTTCCTCCCCTCACATTTCCTGCTCTTTCTCCCCTCACGTTTCTCACTCTTTCCCCCCCTCACGTTTCCCATCCTTTTCTCCCCTTGTTTCCTGCCATTTTTCCCCTCACGTTTCCCGCTCTTTCTCCCCTCACGTTTCCCACTCTCTTTTCCTGTTTTTCATTCTTTTTCTCCTCGCATTTCTTGCTTTTTTTCCCTCCCCTCACATTTCCCGCTCTTTTTTTCCTCT
Source organism: Emberiza elegans (assembly GCA_024865655.1). NCBI lineage: Eukaryota > Metazoa > Chordata > Aves > Passeriformes > Fringillidae > Emberiza > Emberiza elegans. The sequence goes on along the minus strand of JALJVW010000131.1, from coordinate 486,273 downwards.
CACGTGTTCCGCCATTTTCTCCCCTCATATTTCCCGCTTTTCTCCCCTCACGTTTCCTGCCTTTTCCCCTCATGCTTCCCACTCTTTTTCCCCCTCGCATTTCCAACTTTTCCCCCCTCACGTTTCCTACTTTTTGCCCCTCACATTTCCTGCTCTTTTCTCACATTTCCCGCTCTTTTCTCCCCTCAGGTTTCCTGCAAATATTGCATCTCACATTTCCTGCTCTTTTTGTTTTTCACTTTTTTTATCTCCTCACATTTCTCTTTTCTCCCCTCACATCTCCTGCCCTTTCCTCACGTTTCTCCTCTTTCCCCCCCTCCGTTTCCCATCCTTTTCTCCCTTTTTCCTGCCATTTTTTTTTCCCTCCTCGTTTCCCGCCTTTTCTCCCTCACGTTTTTCCCTTTTTTCATTCTTTTTCTCCCTCACATTTCCCCTTTTCCCCCTCACATTTCCCACCATTTTTCCTCTCACGTTTTCCTTTTTTTCTCCCCTCATTTTCCTTTTTTACCTCACATTTTCTCCCTTTTTCCCCCCCTCACATTTCCCTCCCTTTTCTCTCCTCACGTTTCCCGCTCTTTTCTCTCCTCACATTTCCTGCAAATACTGCACCTCACATTTCCTGCTCTTTTCCTGTTTTTCACTCTTTTCTCCCCTCACGTCTCCCTTTTTTTCCTCGTTTCCCACCATTTGCCCCCCCTCATGTTTCCTCTTTTTTCCTCATTTTCCACCTTTTTCCCCCCCCTCATTTCCTCTTTTTTTCCCCTCACATTTCCCCTTTTCCCCCTCACATTTCCCACCATTTTTTCTTCTCACTTTTCCCACCCTTTTTTCTCTCACGTTTCCCATTTTTTACCTCACATTTTCTCCCTTTTTCCCCCCTCACATTTCCTTCCCTTTTCTCCCCTCACATTTCCTGCTCTCTTTTCCTGTTTTTCACTCTTTTCCCCTGTTTCCTCCCTTTTCCCCCTCACGTTTCCCATTCTTTGTCTCATGTTTCCCACTTTTGTCCTATTTTCTCACCCTTTTTCCTCTCATGTTTCTTTTTCCCCTCACATTTCCTGCCCTTTTCTCTCCTCACATTTCCCACCATTTTTTCCTCTCACTTTCCGCACCCTTTTTTACCTCACATTTCCTATTTTTTTTCCTCCCCTCACATTCCCACTCTTTTCTCCCTTCACGTTTCCCACCCTTTCACCCCCTCATGTTTCTGCCTTTTTCCCTGTTTTCCACTTTTTTCCCCCTCACAAATCCCATTCTTTACCTCACATTTCCTGCTCTTTGTCCCTCGTGTTTCTCACCCTTTTCCTCCATGTTTTTTCCAGTATTTCATTTCATTGGTGTTTTCTCTCTCTTTCCCTCATTTTTCACTCTTTTGCCCCCTCACATTTCCTGCATTTTTTCCTCCCCTCACCTCTCCCCCAGTTTTTTCCTCTCACTTTTCTCACCCTTTCTTCCCTCATGTTTCCCATTTTTTATCTCACATTTTCTCCTTTTCCCCCCTCACGTTTCCCTCTTTTTTCTCCCCTCACGTTTCCCTCCCTTTACTCCCCTCACATTTCCAACTCTTTTCTCCCCTATTTCCTACAAATATTTCATCTTACATTTCCCACTCTCTTTTCTTGTTTTTCACTTTTGTCTCCTAACATTTCAAACCTTTTTTCCTCTCTCACATTTCCCACCATTTTTCTCCCTCACGTTTCCCTCCCTTTTCTCCCCTCATGTTTCCCGCTCTTTTTTTCCCTCACATTTCTTGCTCTGTCCTTCATGCTTCTCACCCTTTTTTCTCTCATGTTTCCCTTTTCCTCTTACATTTCCTGCTCTTTTCTCCCCTCACGTTTCCCACATTTTTCCCCTCACATTTCTTGCTCATTTTTTTCCCCCTCTCTCATTTCCTTTTCTCTTACCATTCTTCTTTTCTCCTCACATTTCCCATTTTTCCCTCACCTTTCCCCCCAAACCCCCTCACATTTCCCACCATTTTCCTACCTCACATTTCCCACCCTTTTCCCAAAACTCAAATGTGACCCCAAACCATCAGGACCCCAATTTGGCATCCCACCCCCCGCCACCTCCTTACCCCAGTTTTGGGACCCCATTCCCCAAATTTTGGGGTGTCTTTTTTGGGATTTTGGGGTGCCCACCTTGCGTTTCCTGGCCACCAGGCTGGCGGCGGTGATGAGCTGCATGGCGTAGCGCAGCGACGTCTCCAGCCCGATGCGCGTCAGCACCGCGTACGCGTCCTCCGTCATCTCCACGTCCTCCTCCTCGCACCTGCGCCCCCAAACCGCTCAGGGGAACCCCAAAATGGCCCGGGGGCATCCCCTAAAAGTGTCCCCCCAATGTGGTTTTGGGGTAGCCTGAAGGAGTTATGGAGTACCCAGTGGGGAAGTGAGGGTCCTTAAGGGGTTGGGGGCACCTTGCAGGAATTAAGGGTGGCCCAGAGGGGATTTTGGGGTGTCTGAAGAAACCCTGAGAGAATAAAGGGCACCCCAAGATTGATTTGGGCATCTGGAAAGAGTTATGGGGTACCCCAAGAGGCTTTTGGGGTGTCTGGGGGGACCCTGAGGGAATAAAGGGCACCCCAAGAGTGACTGGGGCACCTGGAGAAAGTTATGGGGTACCCCAGGTGTGTTGAGGGACACCAGCTGTGTTTGAGGTTCAGGACATTTGGGGTGTCCAGGTGGCTTTTGGGGTTCAGGTTGATTTTGGAGGTGTCAGAGATGGTTTCTGGGGGTCCCCACCCTATTTTCAGGACTTGCTGTGTCTCCTTCTCCCCATACAAGGCCATGACGATACTTTTTGGGGTGCCTAGGTGTGTCAGGGCGCGGTTTGGGGCACATCAGGGATATTTAGGGGTGCCCAGGTGGATTTCTGGGGTGTCCCACCTGATTTTGAGGATCTGCCGCGTCTCCTTGTCGCCGTACGGCGCCGTGGCGATGATCAGCAGCCGGTCCAGCAGATCCAGCGGGAGCCCGTGGGGGCTGCGGTGGGCAGTGCCTCGGATCCTGAGGGACACGCGGACATCAGGGGGTTCAGCTCAGGTTTGGGGGTGCCCAGGTGTGCCCAGGTGTGCGCGGGTACCTGGTGATGCCGCGGTTCGTGGCCATGATCAGCACGGGCGCCATGTCGCTCTCCAGGGCCCGGTTGAGGAACGAGAAGCTCTCGATGTCCAACATGTGAACCTCATCGATGAACAACACCTGGGGGGGGGTTTTGGGGGGCTCTTAATGATTTTTGGGGGGTCCTGGGGTGCTCTTGAGGGGGTTTTGGGGCTCAGGGCTCACCCCAGGAATGACCTCGGCCTTGCCCTCCTCGCGCCACTCGGCCACTTTGGCGTTGATCTGCTCCCGCACCTCCGGCTTGATCTCCCCCGTGTCACCTGCATTTGGGGTTTGGGGGGGTCAGGGGCAGTTTTGGGGTCTGAGAGTTCCCCAAAAAGAGGGCTCAGAACCCCCAAGGTGGGTCAGGTGCAGTTTTGGGGACCCCAGGAGGAGTTTTGGGAGTCTGGGGATAGTCAAAAACAGAGTGAGGGAACCTTGGGCTGGGTGAGGGACACTTTGGGGGTTTTGGGGTCAGTTTGGGGTCTGGAGATACCCGAAAACAGCGTGAGGAAGCCCTGGGCTGAGTGAGGGACACTTTGGGGTTTCTGGGGTCAGTTTGGGGTTTTTGGGGTCAGTTTTGGTGTTTGGGGGTACCTGAGAAGAGAGCAAGGAAGCCCTGGGCTGAGTGAGGGACACTTTGGGGTTTCTGGGGTCAGTTTGGGGTGTTTGGGATCAGTTTTGGGGTCAGGGGTACCTGAGAATAGGGCGAGGAAGCCCTGGACTGGGTGAGGGACACTTTGGGGTTTCTGGGGTCAGTTTGGGGTTTTTGGGGTCAGTTTTGGTGTTTGGGGGTACCTGAGAAGAGAGCAAGGAAGCCCTGGGCTGGGTGAGGGACAGTTTGGGGTTTTTGGGGTCAGTTTTGGGGTCAGGGGTACCTGAGAACAGGGCGAGGAAGCCCTGGGTGCGGGAGTTGATGACGTCGATCTCGTGCAGCGACACCGTGTGAACGACCTCGCGCCGTTTCTGCAGCTCCCCGTCGGGGCACTGCACGAATTTCGTCTGTGGGGGGAGAATTCAGGGCGTCAGGGCCAGCCCCAAACCCCCAAAAACCTCACCTGTGCCCCCCAGAGACCCCCAAAATCCTCACCTGTGCCCCCATGGCGTCGTAGTCCCGCGCTCGGGTGAAGGAGCGTCCCAGCTTCGAGATCTTCCCTGTGGCCTTGTCGATGGTGATGACATCACTGGGGTGAAAACACGGTATTTTGGGATTTTTTTCACTCCTCATGTTTCCCACCCTTTTCCCCCTCACATTTCCCTTTTCGCCTCACGTTTCCCATTCTTTCCTCCCCTCATGTTTCCCTTTTTCCTGTTTCCTGCCCCTTTCTCCCCTCATGCTTCCCAACCTTTGTCCCCTCACGTTTCCTGCTCTTTTTCTCCCTCACGTTTCCCACCCTTTTCCTCTCACCTTTCCGGCCTTTTTTCTCCTCACCTTTCCTGTCTTTTCCCACTCACATTTTCAACCCTTTTCCCTTCACATTTCCCATCCTTCTTCCCCTCACATTTCCCTTTTTCCCCTCACATTTCTCACCCTTTTCCTCCCATGTTTCCCGCTCTTTTCTCCCCTCACATTTCCCACCCTTTTCCCCTCACGTTTCCCAACCCCTCTCCCTCATTGTATTTTTCCCTTTCCTTCCCTTCCCCCATATTTCCCTCCCTTCCCTTCATTTCCTTTTCCCCTCATTTCTCCCCTTTTCCTCCCATGTTTTTGCTCTTTTCCCCTCACGTTTCCCTTTTTCCCCCTCCCCATTTCCTTTTTTCCCCTCCCATTTCCCCCCTGCCCTTTTCCCTCACATTTCCCCCCCTTTCCCCTCATCCCTTTTCTCCCCCTCATTTTTCCCCCTTTTTCCCTCTCACATTTCCCTTTCCCCCCACCATTTCCCTCCCTTTTCTCCCCTCACATTTCCTGCCCTTTTTCCTCCTTCACATTTCCCTATTTCCCCTCACATTTCCCACTCTTTCCCTTCATGTTTCCTGCCCTTTCCCCCCTCACATTTCCCTTTTCCTCTCACCTTTCCTGCCTTTTTTCCTTCACGTTTCCCATCCTTTCCCACTCACATTTTCACCCCTTTTCCCCTCACATTTCTCACCCTTTTCATCCCCTCACATTTCCCTTTTCCCCCTCATGTTTCCTGCCCATTTCCCCCTCACATTTCCCACCTTTTTCCCCTCACGTTTCCCGCCTTTTCTCCCCTCACATTTCTCGCCCTTTTCCTCCCTCACATTTCCCTTTTCCCCTCACGCTTCCTGCCCTTTTCTCCCCTCATGTTTCCTGCCTTTTTCCCTCATATTTCCCATCCTTTTCCCTTCACATTTCTCACCCTTTTCTCCCCTCGCATTTCCCTTTTACCCTTCATGTTTCCCGCCCTTTTCTTCTCTTACATTTCCCTTTTCCCCCCTCACATTTCCTGTCTTTTTTCACCTCACATTTCTCTCCTTTTTCCCCTCACATTTCCACCCTTTTCCTCCCCTCATATTTCCCTTTTTCTCCCCTCATGTTTCCTGCTCTTTTTCTCCCTCACATTTCCCTCTTTTCCCCTCACATTTCCCTCTTTTTTCCCCTCACATTTCCCACCCTTTTCCTCCCTTCATATTTCTCTTTTTCTCCCCTCATGTTTCCTGCTCTTTTTCTTCCTCATTTCCCTCTTTTCCCCTCACAATTCCCTCTTTTTTCCCCTCACATTTCCCACCTTTTTCTCCCCTCACATTTCCCACCTTTTTCTCCTCACATTTCCCTCCTTTTTCCCCCTCACATTTCCCACCCTTTTCTCCCTTTATGTTTTCTGCATTTTCCCCTCATGTTTCCCACTCTTTTCCTCCTCACATTTCCCACCCCCCGGATTTCAGGGTCCCCACCCCAATTCCAGAGCCCCTCACCCTTATTTTGGGCTCCCCCCACTGGCACCTTCTCCCCTCAATCTCTTCACCCCCAGCTCCTAAATCATCTCCCACCCCAATTCCATCCCCACCCCCAAATTCTGTGTTCCCCACCCCAATTTCTGGGCGTCCCTCAAATTTTGGGGTCTCCCCAATTCGGGGGACCCCCACTCACCCTGCCTGCACCTTCTCCTTGCTCAGGGCCTCGATCATCTTCGCCCCCAAATCATAAATGGTCTCCATTTCTGTCGTTTTCAGCGTCAGCTTCCCCACTTTGGTTCCCTGTGAGGAAGAGGAAGGTTTGGGGGGACCCCAAAAAAAAAACCCCAAATGGGTTTTGGGGTCCCCTAAGGGGATTTTTTGGGGCACAAAGAGGGTTTTGGGGTCCCCTAAGGGGATTTTTTGGGGCACAAAGGGGTTTTAGGGTCTCCTAAGGGGATTTTTTGGGGCACAAAGGGGTTTTGGGGTCTCCTAGGGGGATTTTTTGGGGCACAAAGGGAGTTTTGGGGTCTCCTAAGGAGATTTTTGGGGCACAAAGAGGGTTTGGGGTCCCCTAAGGAGATTTTTTGGGGCACAAAGGGGGTTTTGGGGTTCTCTAAGGGGATTTTTTGGGGCACAAAGGGGTTTTGGGGTCCCCCCTCACCGTGCCGGTGGCCGGGCGGTCGATCTGGATTTCCACCACTTCACCCTCGATGATCTCAGTCTCCTCCCTGTAAGGCAAAAAAAGGGGGAAACACCCCAAAAATGAGAAGGGAAACCCAAAATTTGGGTGTTGGGACATTTAAATGGGGTGGGGGAACCCCAAAATTGGGGTGGAGAGTGAAATTTGGGGGGTGCAGACTCTACCAGAGTAGCAGAACAGGATATGGGAATCCCAATATTGAGATAGAACCCCAAAATTTGGGAAGGAACCATGAAATTGGGGTGCTGAGCCCCAAAACAGGGGAAGAAAAGACAGAATTAAGCTCAAAACTAGAAAATGGGGAGCAGGAATGAAAAATGTGGTGGGGAAAACTGAAAATGAGGGGGAAAATTCTGGAATTTGGGAGAGAGATCCTAACATTGATCAGGATTTCGAGGGAGGACCTAAATTAGAACAGGGAACCCCAAAATTTTAAGAAAAATTGAAATTATAAACTCCCCTCAAATCCCCCTAAACCCCCTCAAACTCACCCCCGACCTCTCCAACCCCCTTAAATCCCCCAAATCCCCCTCCAACTGCCCTAAATCCCCCCAGGTCCTCCTCTGAATCTCCTAAAATAAGACAAAAAATAAGGTGGAAACAATAAAATGAGAGAAAAATCCAACAAGAAAGCTTGGAAAGGGTAAGTAAGAAAAACAAAGATGTGGGGACCCCAAAATGAGGTAGGTGGGGACCCTAAAATTGAGGTGGGGACCTCAAAATTGGGGTGGAGATGTCCAAATTCAAGGTGAAACTTCGTAATTTGAGATGATAAAACCTGAGTGCTGTGAAATGAGAGGACAAGCCAAACAGAACTTAAAACAAATGAGAAAAATACACAGCAAGGGGAACAAAGGAAGGGGTGGGGACCCCAAAAAGCGAGGTGGGAGCCCCGAAATGGGGGTGGGACCCCCCGAGAGGGCCCCGTACTTGATGCGGACGCCGATGGAGCGGCGGAAGGCCTGGGTGAGCGCCTCGGTGCGCGACATCTCCAGGGAGAAAATCTCGCTGCCCGCGATGGCCGTGAAGGGAGTGTCGGGGCCCAGCGCCTGCGCCATGCCTGGGGGAAAAATGGGGGTTTAGGGATTTGGGGGAGTTTAGGGGGGATTTGGGGGTTGAGGGTGGGAAGGGGAGATCAATTTGGGGGTGGGAGGGGTTGGAGGGCAATTTGGGGGTTGGAGGAGGATTTTGGTGGGGGCTGGGGGGGGAATTTGGGGAGTTCAGGCAGGTTGGAGGGATCAGTGAATGAGTTTGAGGGGATTTGGGGGTTTAGGAGGATTTGTTTGGGGGGATTTGGGGGGTTGTTGGAAGGGGGATTTCAGAGATCAGTTTGGGGAATTTAAGGGGGAGGGGGGTTTAGGAGGATTTGGGGTGATTGGGGGGTTGAGGGAGATTTAGGGATTTTGGGGGAGTTGGAGGAGGAGTCAGAGGGAGTTTAAAGGGGGGGAAATTTGGGGGGATCAGGGATTGGGGGTTGGAGGGATTTGGGAGGTTTAGGGGGTTTGGAGGGATTTGGGGGGAGTTGGAGTTGGATTTGGGGGTTTAGGGGGGATTTGGGGGTTTGGGGTCAGCAATGGCCGTTTTGCCCGTGCCTGGCTGCCCGGTGATTTGGGGTGTTTTTGGGATATTTTTGGGATGTTTTTGGGGTCACTCACCCATGGGGAGTTTGCCCGTGTGGAGATCAGCACGAAGACTCAGGGGTATTTTAAATGTTTTAGAATATTTTAGGGTGTTTTCAGGGTTTTTGGGGTTGGAGGGGTTTAATGAGCGTTTTCCCGGGCCCTGGAGCCATCCATCAGCACGGGGATTTGGGTGGGATATGGGGATGTTTTTAAGGTGTTTTTGGGATATTTTTGGGGTGTTTTTGGGGTGTTTTTGGGGTCACTCACCCATGGCAATGGCCGTTTTGCCCGTGCCCGGCTGCCCGGCGATCAGCACGGGGATTTGGGTGGGATATGGGGATGTTTTTAAGGTGTTTTTGGGATATTTTTGGGGTGTTTTTCAGTGTTTTTGGGGTCACTCACCCATGGCAATAGCCGTTTTGCCCGTGCCCGGCGATTTGGGGATGTTTTTGGGATATTTTTGGGATGTTTTTGGGGTCACTCACCCATGGCAATGGCGGTTTTGCCCGTGCCCGGCTGCCCGGCGATTTGGGGATGTTTTTGGGGTGATTTTGTGGGTTTTTGGGGTCACTCACCCATGGCAATGGCCGTTTTGCCCGTGTTTTGCCCGATATTTTTTGGGATATTTTTGGGGTATTTTTGGGATGTTTTTGGGGTCACTCACCCATGGCAATGGCCGTTTTGCCCGTGCCCGGCTGCCCGGCGATCAGCACGGCGCGCCCGGCGATTTTCCCCTCCTTGATCATCTCCAGGATGACGCCGGCGGCGCGCCGGGCCGAGAGCTGCCCCACCATGCCCTGGGACACCTGGGGGGGCACCCACAGGGGCTGAACCCCCACAATTTGGGGGTGCAGACCCCTCCCCAAAAGGTACCAAGCTCCCCCGTCCTCGTACCTGCCGCGGCTCCAGGGCATCGTCCAGGCCCAGCCCGCGGATGTGGGAGTGGGCGCCTGGCAGAGGAATTTGGGGGGGTCAGCAGGGGTCCCCCCCCATTTTGGGGACCCCCTCAATCCCCCCCAAAAAGTTGGGAGTGATCCCCTAAATTTCTGAACCGTTTTGAGCCCCTTTTCCCAATTTTAGGATCCCACTCCACAAATTTGGGATCATCCAAACCTCCACAAAAATGGGATTGAACTCCCAAAATAGGATGGGGGTCCTCAAAATGGGGTTGGGGTCCCCAAAATGGGGTGGGGGTCCCCAGACCCCCCCAAAATGAAGGGGTTGTGTCTCACCAATCCGCTCGATCCGGGTCACGTCCCGAACCTCAGGAACTTTGGGGGTCTGGGAGGGAATTGGGGGGGGTTTGGGGTCACTTTTGGGGTTTCTCAGCTCAGCATCCCCCAGATCCTCCCTCAGGACCCCCAAATTCCTCTTCAGAGTCCCCCCATTCCCACAGAGCTGCCCTCCAACCCCTCAGGAAACCCTAAAACCCCTCAGGACCCCCCTCAAACCCTCCCCTGTTTGGTCAGGACCCCCCCAAAACTCCCCAAATTCTCTTCAGAGACAGATTCAATTCCCCCTATCCCCTCAGGACACCCCAAATCCCTGCAAGATCACCCCCAATCCCCTCAGAACACCCCAAAACCCCCTCAGACCCCCCAATTCCCTCAGAACCCATCAGGGACCCCAGCCACCCTCAGGACCCCCTCGACCCCTCTCAGACCCCCCCAAATCCCCTCAGAATTTCCCCATTCCCCTCCAAATCTTCTTCAGGGACACCCCCAGAACCTTCATCTCCCTTGAAGACCCTCCCCAACCCCTTCCAGGACCCCCCATCCCCTCCATTCTCCCCCGATCCCCTCACGGAAACCCCCCAAACAGCCTCAGGACCCCCCAAACAACCCCAGGACCCCTCAATCCGCCTCAGAGACCCCCCCCAGAATCCCCTTAGGCAATACGGGTCTCCCCCATCCCCTCACGAACACCCCCCAAACACCTCCAGGACCTTCCTGAACCCCCCCAGGACCCCCTCAGACGTCCCAACCCCCTCAGAATCCCCTCAGGCAATCCGGGACTCCCCCATGCCCTCACGGCAACCCCCGAAACACCTCCAGGACACTCCCGAATACCCTCAGGACCTTCCCGAAGACCCCCAGGACCCCCTCAGACCCTCCCAGCTCCTCAGAGACCCCCTCAGAGACGCCCTCAGGCAATCCAGGACTCCCTCATCCCCTCACGCCAACCCCCGAAACAACCTCAGGACTCTCCGGAACCCCCCCACGGACCCTCCTGAAGACCCCCAGACCCCCCCCAGGACCCCTCCTCCCCTCAGCCCCCTCACAAACTCCCCCCGAACCCCCCGTTCCCCTCCCCCACCGCCGTTGCCATGGCGGCGCCGCTTCGCTCCCGCGCTGCCCTCGCGCTCAGCCCGGCCGGAAGTGACGTACAGGGGGGCGGAGGGGGCGTGGCCAAAGGCGGGAGAGGCCGCTCCGGCCGCTCCTCTCGATGGTGCGCGGTCCTCCAGCACCGCCGGGGGGCCCCTTGTGAGGGGGGACTGCCCCGAAATCGGCCCCAAAACACCAAAAGCGGCCCCAAAACTCCCCAAACCGATTCCAGAACCTGCTCCATAACCCAGTAAGCTGCCCCATAGGGGCCACACACTGCCATAACTGCCCCATGAGCTGTCCCACAGCACCAAGCTGCACCAGAGCCCCATGACCTACCCCAGAACTGCCCCAAAACCCCACAAAAAGCCCCATAAACGCCGCACAGCCCCATAGCCTGCCTCACAGACGTTCCAGAACCCCATAACTGTGCTATAACCCACGCCACAGCCCCGGCCTGCCCCATGACCAACCCTATAACCTCCCTCAGAGGCGCCCCCCATATCCTGCCCCACATCCAGCCCCACACCCTGCCGTAAACCACCCCATAAACCGCCCCACGGACACCCCACAGCCCCACAACTGCCCCATAGCCCCCCCACACCCTGCCCTAGAGCCCCCCCATTCCCACCCCCCCTCACAACCCCTCAATCCCCTCCCCTTCTCCGTTGCCCTTTTAAGGCGTCGTTGCCCCTTTAAGCTGCCCCCTCTCCCCCCCCTCCACGTGCCGCTCCTCCCTCCCGTCCCCCCTCTCACCCCCGCCTGGACCAATCAGCGCTGAGGGGCGTGGCCTCGGCGGGGGGAGAGGGCGTGGCCTGGGCGGACGGGGGGCGGGAGGGGTCAGTCCGCGATCAGCTGCGGGAGCGCGGGGAGGTGAGGGGAGGGGGGCGGGCAGAGGGACCCCCCCCCAGAGACCCCCCAGGACCGAGAAACCCCCCCGGGACCTCCCCGTGGGGAGGGGTCTCCATGTTGGGGGGGGTCCCGTGGGGGTGGGGGGGTCCCCGGGGGGGTCCTCGTGGTGCTGGAGAAGTTTGGAGCGCTGGGGGGGCTCCTCTGGGGGGGGTCCCGTGAGGTGGGGAGGGGGCACTGAGGGATCGGGGGGGCTTTGAGGGGTTTGGGTGAGGGGGCACCCATGGGTGGGGCAGGGGTCCCAAAGGGGGTTTGGGGTGGGGGGGAGGTTGGGAGGACTGAGGGGCGTTTTGGGGGGTCCCGTGAGGGAGGGGTGTCCCGTGAGGGAGGGGGGGGCGTCCCATGGGTGAGGGGGGGGTCCTGAGGTTGTTTTTTGGGGGGGTCCCATGGGTGAGGGGAGATCCTGGAGGGGGGGTCCTGAGGGGGGTTATTGGGTCATGGGGAAGTCCATGGGTGAGGGGGGGTCCTGAGGGGGGGTCCCATAGGTGAGGGGCAGGGGTCTCATGAGATGGGGGGTCCTTGAGGGGTTATGGGGTCATGAGGGAGGTCCTGGGGTGGGGGGTCCTTGGGGGGTCCCATAAGTGGGGTGGGGGGTCCTGAGGGGGGTCCTGGGGGTTATGGGGTCATGAGGGGGTCCCATGTGTTGGGGGGTGTCCTGGGGTATTGGGGGGGGGTCCTAGGAAGTTTATGGGGTCATGGGAGGGGGGGTCCTGAGGGGGGTTATAGGGTTTTGGGGGGGGTCCCATGGGTGAGGGGGGGTCCTGGGGGAGTTATGGGGTATTGGGAGGGTCCTGGGGGGTTATGGGGTCATGGGGGGCTCTGGAGGGGGTTATGGGGTCCTGAGGGGGGGGGGGCGGTCCCATAGGTGAGAGGGGGAGCCCATAGATGAGACGCCCCCTCCCCAATTTGGGGATTCCCCCCCTCCCACTTTTGGGGTTCTCCCGCATTTTTGGTGTTTTGCCCTCATTTTTGGGGTTTTCCCCTCAGTTTTTGGTGTTTCCCCTCATTTTTGGTCTTTTCCCTTCATTTTTGGGGTTTTCCCCTCAGTTTTGGGGTCGCGCGTTTCCCATTCAGGGCCGGGGTCACGCCCTGACGTTTTGGGGGTCCCATTCCTCATTCCCCCCATTTTTGGGGTCCCATGTCCCCTGTTTAACACCCCCTCCCCAAATTTGGGGTTTTCCCCTCATTTTTTGGGGTTTCCCTCTCATTTTGGGGTTTTTCCTCATTTTTGGGGTTTTTCCCCCATTTTTGGGGTCGCACCTTTCCCATTTCGGGCCAGGGTCTCCCCTGCCATTTCAGGGGTCCCCGTTTGACGCCCCCTCCCCAATTTTGGGATCGCCCCCATTTTTGGGATTTCCTCCTCATTTTGGGGGGTTTCCTCCCCAATTTTGAGGTTTCCCCTCATTGTTGGGGTTTCCCCCCCCATTTTTGGGGTTTTCCCCCATTTTTGGGTTTTTTCCCCCATTTTTGGGTTTTCCCCTCATTTTTTGAGGTTTTCCCCCCATTTTTGAGGTTTTCCCCATTTTTGGGGTTTTCCCCCCATTTTTGGGGTCGCACCTTTCCCATTTAGGGCCGGGGTCTCCCCTGACATTTCGGGGGTCCCGTGCCCCTGTTTGACGCCCCCTCCCCAATTTTGAGGATCCCTCACCCCCATTTTTGGGGTTTTCCCCCCCCATTTTTGGGTTTTTTCCCCCATTTTGGGGTTTTCCCCCATTTTGGGGTTTCCCCCCATTTTTGGGGGTTTTCCCCCATTTTTGGGGTCGCACCTTTCCCATTTCGGGCCAGGGTCTCCCCTGACATTTCGGGGGTCCCGTGCCCCCTGTTTGACGCCCCCTCCCCAATTTTGGAATCCCTCACCCAAATTTGGGATTTTCCCCCCATTTTGGGATTTCCCCCCCCATTTTTGGGATTTTCCCCCCATTTTGGGATCGCCCCATTTTTGGGGTTTTCCCCCCATTTTTGGGGTCACACCTTTCCCATTTAGGGCCGGGGTCTCCCCTGCCATTTCAGGGGTCCCCGTTTGACGCCCCCTCCCCAATTTTGGGATTTCCTCCTCATTTTTGGGGTTTTCCCCCATTTTTGGGGTCGCACCTTTCCCGTTTGGGGCCGGGGTCTCCCCTGCCATTTCGGGGGTCCCCGTTTGACGCCCCCTCCCCGATTTTGGGGTCCCCAGATGCCGCTGGCCCGCTCGGTGTCCGTCAGTTCCCTGCCGGGCCTGGAGGACTGGGGGGGTCCCGGCGCCCCCGAGAACGTGGTGCTCTTCGAGGTGGCCTGGGAGGTGGCCAACAAAGGTGAGACCCCCGACCCAAATTGGGAACAACCCCAAAAATACCCTGAAAACTCGCTGAGACCCCCCCCGAAATAAAGCACCTTAAAATATACCCGAAAAATCCAAAAATATATCCTGAAAATCCCCAAAACACCCTAAAAAACAGCCTAAAACCACCCCAAAAAGATCTTAAAAAAACCCCAAAAATACCCTAAAAAACCCTAAAAATACCCTCAAAACCACCCCAAAACCTCCCCAAAAAATAACCTAAAATCCCCCCAAAAATGCTCTAAAAACCTCTGGACTTCTCTCCCCCTGAAATAAAACACCTTAAAAGATACCTGAAAAATCCCAAAAAATACCCTGAAAATCCCAAAAATACCCTAAAAACCACACTAAACCCCCCCACCAAAATATCCTAAAAAAACCCCAAAAATACCCTAAAAAACCCTAAAAATACCCTCAAAAACATCCCAAAACCTCCCCAAAAAATAGCCTGAAATCCCCCCAAAATACCCTAAAACCCCTAAAATAACCCTAAAAAACACTCTAAACCCCCCAAAATACCCTAAGACACCCCAAAAATACCCTAAAAACCCCAAAAATACCCTAAACCCCCCCGAAAAAATACCATAAAACCACCAAATACCCTAAAAACCCCCTGAGACCCCCTCAAAATAAAACAATCCCAAAAAATATCCTAAAAACCCCTTAAAAATACCATAAAATCCCTAAAATACCCTAAAAAACCTCTGGGAATCTTTTGAAAATGAAACACCTCCCCAAAAAATCCCTCTGAAATAAAAAACACCCCCGAAAAATATCCTAAAAACTCCTTAAAATACCCTAAACCCCTCGCCCCCCAAAAAAACGTAAAAACAAAAATGTCCAAAAAATGCCCTAAAAATCCCCTGGGACATTCCTCAAAATGAAACAACCCCCCCCAAAAAAATACCCAAAAAATATCAAAAATGCCATAAAATCCCCCCAAAAATCCCCTAAAACTTCTCTGAGAATCTCCTCGAAATGAAATACCAAAAGAAAAACCAAAAAAACCCCAAAAAAACCCCAAAATTCCCCAGAGAAATCCCCCAAAATCTCCCTGAGCCCCTCCCCTCCTCTCAGGAGCCTTCAGACACTTGAGACCCCTCCCCAAATCCCCCCGGGACCCCCCAAAACTCCTCCTGGACCCCCTGGATCCCCCAAATCCCCAGGACCCCCCAAAACTCCTCCTGGACCCCCTGGATCCCCCAAATCCTTCCTGAGCCCCCCCAGGACCCCCCAAATCCCACCTGGGACCCCCAAATCCCTCCTGGAGTGGCTCTGGGACCCCCCAAAATCCCTCTTGAGCCCCCCAGGACCCTTCAGACACTTGAGACCCCTCCCCAAATCCCCCCGGGACCCCCCAAAACTCCTCCTGGACCCCCAGGACCCCCCCAAATCCCCTGGGACCCCCAAAAAATCCTCCTGGAACCCCTGGATTCCCCCCCACCCCTGAGAGCCCCCAAATCCTTCTTGAGCTCCCCCAGGACCCCCCAAATTCCACGGGACCCTTCAAAATCTCTCCTGAGCCCCCTGGACCCCCCAAATCTCTCCTGGACCTGCCCTGGGACCCCCCCAAATCCCCCAGGACCCCCAAATCCCTCCAGGACCCCCCCAAATTCCCCTAAGCCCCCTGGACCCCCCCAAACCCCTCAAATTCCCCCAGGACCCCCCCAGATCCCCTCTGGACTCTCCAAATTCCCCTAAGCCCCCCTGGACCCCCCAAATTCCCCCAGGACCCCCAAATCCCCTCTGGACCCTCCAAATTCCCCTAAGCCCCTGGACCCCCCCAAAAGCCCTCCTGAGCCCCAGGACCCCCAAATTCCCCCCAGGACCCCCCAAATCCTCCAGGACCCCCAAATTCCCCTAAGCCCCCCTGGACCCCCCAAGCCCCTCAAATTCCCCCCAGGACCCCCCAAATCCCCTCTGGACCCTCCAAATCCCTCCTGAGCCCCCCCAGGACCCCCAAATTCCCCTAAACCCCCCAAGACCCCCAAAACCCTCCTGAGCCCCCAGGACCCTCAAATTCCCCCAGGACCCCCCCCAAATTCCCCAGGACCCCCCCGTCCTCCAGGACCCCCAAATTCCCCCTAAGCCCCTCCAGGACACCCCCAAACCCCTCCTGAGCCCCCCAGGACCCCCCCAAGTCCTCCTGGAGCCCCCCAGGACCCCCCAACCCCCTCCCCCAACTGGGCATTATGAGGCATTTTTGGAGGCTCCCGGTCCATCAGGGGTTAACGGGAGCCGCGGTGCATTGTGGGAAACTCCCGAGGCCGCGGGCCATCATGGGAGGGGTCGGGGCATCACCGTGTCCCACAATGCACCGCGGGATGGGATTTTGGGGGGTCCCAGGGGGGATTTGGGGGTCCCAGGGGGATTTTGGGGCTCCCAGAGGGGATTTTGGGGGTCCCAGGGGGATTTTGGGGGGTCCTGGAGGGGATTTGGGGGGTCCCAAGAAGGATTTGGGGCGTCCCAGTTGTGTCTCTGAGGGATTTGGGGTGTCCCAGGTGGGTTTGGGGGGTCCCGGAGGAGATTTGGGGGGTCCTGGGGGGATTTGGGGGGTCCCAGGGGGATTTTGGGGGTCCCAGGGAATTTGGGGGTCCTGAGGGGATTTGGGGGATCCTGGGGGATTTAGGGGGTCCTAGGGTGGAATTTGGGGGTCCCAAGAAGGATTTGGGGTGTCCCAGTTGTGTCTCTGAGGGATTTGGGGGGTCCCAGGTGGGTTTGGGGGTCTCGGAGGAGATTTGGGGGGTCCCAGAGAGGTTTTTGGGGGTCCTAGAGGAGATTTGGGGGGTTCTTGAGAGTTTTTGGGGGTCCCAGAGGAGATTTGGGGGGTCTCGGGGAAATTGGGGGGTCCCAGGAGGATTTGGGGGGTCCTGGGGGAGACTTTGGGGGTCCTGGGGGGTTTAGGGGTCCCAGAGGAGATTTGGGGGATTCCAAGAGGGATTTGGGGTTGATCCGTGGGGGGATTTGGGGGGTCCCAGGGAGGATTTGGGGGGTCCTGGAGGAGTTTTTAGGGGGTCCCAGGTGTGTCAGGATTTGGGATTTGGGGTCTCCCAAGTGTCCAGGAATTTGGGGTGGATTTTGGGGACGTTTAGGGTGAATTTGGGGTCCCCCTGACCCCATGATCCCCCCAAAAGTGGGAATGATCTCCACGGTGCTGCCCTGTGAGTGACCCATGGGGTCAGGATTTGGGATTTGGGATTTGGGATTTGGGGTTTGGGATTTGGGGTTTGGGATGTCCCACCTGAGCAGGGCAGGCTCAGGTGGTTCCCAGGTATTTGGGGGGTATTTTGGGGTGGATTTTGGGGACATTTGGGGTAAATTTGGGGTCCCTCTGACCCCATTCTCACCCCACAGTGGGTGGGATCTCCATGGTGCTGCCCTGTGAGTGACCCATGGGGTCAGGATTTGGGATTTGGGATTTGGGATTTGGGATTTGGGATGTCCCACCTGAGCAGGGCAGGCTCAGGTTGATCTCAGCTATTTGGGATGGATTTGGGGTGGATTTTGGGGCTATTTCGTGTGAATTTGGGGTCCACCTGACCCCAATGTTTCCCCAAAAGTGTTGGGGGGATCTCCACGGTGCTGCCCTGTGAGTGACCCATGGGGTCGGGATTTGGGATTTGGGATTTGGGGTTTGGGGTTTGGGATTTGGGATTTGGGATGTCCCACCTGAGCAGGGCAGGCTCAGGTTGATCTCAGCTATTTGGGATGGATTTGGGGTGGATTTTGGGGCTATTTCGTGTGAATTTGGGGTCCACCTGACCCCAATGTTTCCCCAAAAGTGTGGGTGGGATCTCCACGGTGCTGCCCTGCGAGTGACCCATGGGGTCAGGATTTGGGATTTGGGGTGTCCCAGGTACCCAGGTTGATCTCAGGTCAATCTCAGGAATTTGGGGTAAATTTGGGATGGATTTTGGGGATATTTGGGGTAAATTTGGGATCCCCCTGACCCCATTCTCCCCTCACCCCACAGTGGGTGGGATCTCCACGGTGCTGCCCCGTGAGTGACCCATGGGGTCAGCATTGGGATTTGGGGTGCCCCAGGTACCCAGGTTGATCTCAGGTCAATCTCAGGAATTTGGGGTAAATTTGGGATGGATTTTGGGGACATTTGGGGTAACTTTGGGGTGGATTTTGGGGACATTTGGGGTAAATTTGGTGTCCCCCTGACCCCATTCTCGCCCCACCCCACAGTGGGTGGGATCTCCACGGTGCTGCCCCGTGAGTGACCCATGGGGTCAGGATTTGGGATTTGGGATGTCCTGGGTACCCAGGTTGATCTCAGCTATTTGGGATGGATTTGGGGTGGATTTTGGGGACATTTGGGGTAAATTTGGGGTGGATTTTGGGGACATTTGGGGTAAATTCGGGGCCCCCCTGACCCCGTTCTCTCCCCACCCCACAGTGGGTGGGATCTCCACGGTGCTGCCCTGTGAGTGACCCATGGGGTCGGGATTTGGGGTTTGGGGTGCCCCAGGTACCCAGGTTGATCTCAGCTATTCAGGATGAATTTGGGGCGGATTTTGGGGACATTTGGGGTAAATTTGGGGCCCCCCTGACCCCGTTCTCGCCCCACCCCGCAGTGGGTGGGATCTCCACGGTGCTGCCCTGCGAGTGACCCATGGGGTCAGGATTTGGGATTTGGGGTGTCCCGGGTACCCAGGTTGATCTCAGGTCGATCTCAGGTATTTGGGGTAAATTTGGGGTGGATTTTGGGGACATTTGGGGTAAATTCGGGACCCCCCTGACCCCGTTCTCACCCCGCAGTGGGTGGGATCTACACGGTGCTGCAGACCAGGGCCAGGGTGGCGGCACGGTCAGGGGGGGGTTTATGCTCACGTGCTGGGGTGGGGCCCCTCGTTATGGGTCAGGATGGATTTACCCATGGGATTGCTGGGTTTATGGGATGGGGTCAGGATGGATTTATAGGGATCATTTGGGAAGGTGGGCACGCCTGGGGCACCTGGGCACACCTGGGCACACCTGGGAGGGGTTATGGGGTCAGGGATGGAGTTATGGGGTCTGGGATGGATTTATGGGGTCAGGGGGTCAGATGGATTTATGGGGTCAGGGATGGATTGGGGGCAGGGATGAGGGGTCAGGGGATGGTTGTGGGGTGGGGATGGTTGGGCACACCTTTGGCACACCTGGGCACACCTGGGGGGCAGTTATGGGGTCAGGGAATGGGTATGGGGTCAGGGAATGGAGCTCCCCATTTATCCCTCCCAGGTGGATTTATGGGGTCTGGATGGATTTATAAGGTGGGCACGCCTGGGGCACCTGGGCACACCTGGGCACACCTGGGGGGGAGTTATGGGGTCAGGGAATGGGTTATGGGGTCAGGGGTGCAGTTATGGGGTCAGGAATGGAGTTATGGGGTCAGGGATGGATTTATGGAATCACGGATGGATTTGTGGGGTCAAGAATGGATTTATGGGGTCGGGGATGGATTTATGGGGTCAGAATGGATTTATGGGGTCGGGGATGGATTTGTGGGGTCAGGGATGGATTTATGGGGTCAGGGATGGATTTGTGGGGTCAGGGATGGATTTATGGGGTCAGAATGGATTTGTGGGGTCAGGATGGATTTATGGGGTCGGGGATGGATTTGTGGGGTCGGGGATGGATTTATGGGGTCAGGGATGGATTTGTGGGGTCGAGGGATGGATTTATGGGGTCAGGGAAGGATTTGTGGGGTCAGGGGATGGATTTATGGGGTCGGGGATGGATTTGTGGGGTCAGGGATGGATTTGTGGGGTCAGGGAAGGATTTATGGGGTCGGGGATGGATTTGTGGGGTCAGGGATGGATTTGTGGGGTCGGGGATGGATTTGTGGGGTCAGGATGGATTTATGGGGTCAGGGATGGATTTATGGGGTCAGGGATGGATTTGTGGGGTCAGGGATGGATTTATGGGGTCGGGGATGGATTTGTGGATTTGGGGGATTAGGGATGGATTTGTAGGGGTCGGGATGGATTTGTGGGGTCGGGGATGGATTTGTGGGGTCAGAGATGGATTTGTGGGGTCGGGGATGGATTTGTGGGGTCGGGGATGGATTTGTGGGGTCAGGATGGATTTATGGGGTCGGGGATGGATTTATGGGGTCAGGATGGATTTATGGGGTCAGGATGGATTTATGGGGTCAGGGATGGATTTGTGGGGTCGGGGGTCCCAAGGTTTGGGTGACACCCCCAGATTTGGGGGGTGGGGACACCCCGGGACCCCCCAGTAGGGCCCCCAAATTTTGGGGGAATTTTGGGGGAAATTTGGGGGAATTTTGGGGGTCCTGGAGGGGAAAATGAGGGAGGGGAGATCCCACAGATTTGGGGGATTTTGGGGGAATTTTTTGGGAATTTTGGTTGGGATTTTGGGGAATTTTGGTGGGATTTGGGGTCAGGGGAATCTTGGAATTTTGGGGTCAGGGGGGATTTTTGGTGGGAATTTGGGGGTTTTGAGGATTTTGGGGGATTTGGGGATTTTGGGGTCCCGGAGGGGAAATGGGGATGGGAGATCCCACAGATTTGGGAATTTGGGGTCTTGGGGGATTTTTTGGGAATTTTGGTTCAGGGATTTTTATGGGATTTTTTGGGGTTTTGGGGGGATTTTGGGGGTTGGGGAATCTTGTAGAATTTTGGGAAATTTTTGGGGATTTTGGAAATTTTGGGAATTTTGGGGGATTTCGGGGACATTTTGGGGGATTTTGGGGGATTTTGGGGAATTTTTGGGGATTTTGTGGGAATTTTGGGGAATTTTGGGGGATTTTGGGGGGAAATTTTGGTAGGGATTTTGGGGATTTTTTTTGGGATTTTGGGGGGATTTTTGGGATTTTTGGGGTTTTTTTGGGGTCCTGGGGGGGCGATTTAGGGGATTTTGGGGATTTTTGGGGATTTTGGGGGAATTTGGGGGGGACTTTTGGGGGAATTTTCAGGAATTTTAGGGGAATTTTTGGAGATTTTGGGGAATTTTTGGGAATTTTTGGGGGGAATTTAGGGGAATTTTGGGGGATTTTTGGGGGAATTTTGGGGGATTTTGGGGGATTTTTTAGGGGATTTTGGGGGGAATTTTAGGGGATTTTTAGGGGAATTTTGGGGGATTTTGGGGGGAATTTTGGGGGATTTGGGGCTCCTGGGGACATTTGGGGACATTTTGGTGGCCCCGGGGGGGGTTGGGGACACCCAGAGCCGCCCCTCCCCCACCCCGGGTCACGTGGGGTTTATTTTTAGCCCCCCGCCCCTCCCCCCTCGGCAAAGGTCAGGGTGGGGGGGGAGGGGCCGGGATGGGGGAGGGGCCCCGCCAGGGGGGCTCCGGCCTCGGTTGGGATTTTTGGGGTCAAAAATTCAATTTTGGGGTCAAAAATCCCAATTTTGGGGTCATTTAGGGCATTTTGGGGTCATTTAGGACATTTTTGGGGTCATTTATGGCATTTTTGGGGTCATTTATGGCACTTTTGGGGTTCTTCATTCAATTTTTGGGGTTCTTCATTCAATTTTTGGGGTCAGTTATTCAATTTTTGGGGTCAGTTATTCCATTTTTGGGGCATTCAGGCCATTTTTAGTGTCATTTTTTCAATTATTTGGGTAATTGATTTCATTTTTGGGGTCATTTATTCAATTTCGGGGTCAAATATTCCATTTTGGGGTCCTTTATCCCATTTTGACGTCATTTAGCTCATTTTTGGGGTCATTAATTTAATTTTTAGGGTCATTTATTTCATTTTTTGGGTCATTAATTTAATTTTTAGGGTCGTTTATTCAATTTTTAGCATCATTTATGGCATTTTTGGGGTCATTTATTCCATTTTTAGAAGCTCTTATCACTTTTTTGGGGTTATTTATCCCATTTTAGGGGAGGTTTAACCCATTTTTGAGGTAATTTATTCCATTTTTGGGATCATTGATCTCCATTTTTGTGGAGGTTTATTTCATTTTGGGGTGGTGACAATTTGGGGACCCCCAAAATTTTGGGGTCCAGGTGCATTTTGGGCATTCATTGATGGGAATCACCCCATAAAGAAACTTTGGGATGTCCCTGGGATTTGGGATTTTTGTTATTTTGGGCCAAAACCCATCAAATGTGACCCCAAACGGACATTTTGGGGTGGTGACAATTTGGGACCCCCAAAATTTTGGGGTTCAGGTGCATTTTGGGCATTCCCTTATGGGAATCACCCCATAAAGGAACTTTAGGGTCTATTTGGGATTTGGGATTTCCCCATTTTGGGCCAAAACCCATAAAATGTGACCCCAAACGGACATTTTGGGGTTCTGACAATTTGGGGACCCCCAAAATTTTGGGGTCCAGGTGCATTTTGGACATTCATTGATGGGAATCACCCCATAAAGGAACTTTTGGATGTCCCTTTGATTTGGGATTTTTCTATTTTGAGCCCCAAACCATCAAACGTGACCCCAAATGGACATTTTGGGGTGGTGACAATTTGGGGACCCCCAAAATTTTGGGGTCCAGGTGCATTTTGGGCATTCCCTGATGGGAATCACCCCATAAAGGAACTTTAGGGTCTATTTGGGATTTGGGATTTTTCTATTTTGAACCCCAAACCATCAAACGTGACCCCAAACGGACATTTTGGGGTTCTGACCATTTGGGGACCCCCCAAAATTTTGGGGTCCAGGTGCACTTTGGGCGCTGGCTGATCGAGGGCAGCCCAAAGATGGGATTTGGGATAAACTTTGATTTAGGATTTTTGTGATTTTGGGCCAAAACCCATCAAATGTGACCCCAAATGAACATTTTGGGGTTCTGACCATTTTGGGACCCCCCGAAATTTTGGGGTTCAGGTGCATTTTGGGCATTCCCGGATGGGAATCACCCCATAAAGAAGCTTTAGGATGTCCCTGGGATTTAGGATTTTTGTGATTTTGGGCCAAAACCCATCAAAAATGACCCCAAATGAACATTTTGGGGTTCTGACAATTTGGGGACCCCCCAAAATTTTGGGGTCCAGGTGCATTTTGGGCTCTGATTGATTGAGGCCAGCCCTGGGAGGAGCTTTGGGGTGTCCTTGGGATTTGGGATTTTTTTGATTTGAGCCCCAAACCATCAAAAGTGACCCCAAATGAACATTTTGGGGTGGTGACAATTTGGGGACCCCCCGAAATTTTGGGGTCCAGGTGCATTTTGGACATTCATTGATGCCCAAAATGCTCCGTAAAGGAACTTTTGGATGTCCCTGGGATTTGGGATTTTTCTATTTTGAGCCCCAAACCATCAAAAATGACCCCAAAGGAACATTTTGGTGTGGTGACAATTTGGGAACCCCCAAATTTTGGTGTCCAGGTGCACTTTGGGCGCTGGCTGATCGAGGGCAGCCCGGCCGTGGTGCTGCTGGACGTGGGCGCCACGGCCTGGAGCCTGGAGCGCTGGAAGGGCCTCTGGAGAGGTTGGTTTTGGGGTTCCTCAGGAGGTTTTGGGGTTCCTCAGGAGGTTTTGGGGTTCCTCAGGGGGTTTTGGGCTCCCCAGACAAATTTTGGGGTTCCTCAGGAGGGGCTTTGAGGGTTCCTCAGGGGTTTTGGGCTCCCCAGGTTTGAGGTGGTTTTGGGGAGGTTTTGGGGAGGTCTGAGGTGCCCCAATGACCGCGACGCAGACTCCGTTCTCTTCGGCTTCTTTGTTGCCTGGTTCCTGAGAGACGTGGGTATGGGGTTCCATCTAGGGGTTCTGAGGCTCCTCAGGAGGTTTTGAGGTTCCTCAGGAGGTTTTGGGGGTTCCTCAGGGGGTTTGGGGTGGTTTTGGGAAATTTGAGGTGTCCCTGGGAGGGGATTTGAGGTGGTTTTGGGGGGTTTGAGAGGTGGTTTTGGGGAGGTTTGAGGTGCCCCAATGACCGCGACGCAAACTCCGCTCTCTTCGGCTTCTTTGTTGCCTGGTTCCTCGGAGACGTGGGTATGGGGTTCCATCAAGGGGTTTTGGGGTTCCTCGGGGGGTTTTGGGGTTCCTCAGGAGGTTTTGGGGTCCCCAGACAAATTTAGGGTGTCCCTGATGGGATTTGAGGTGGTTTTGGGGAGGTTTGGGGAGGCCCCAATGGTTTTGGGAGGTTTCCATCGCTTTGACTTCTTCATGGTCTGGTTCCTCAGGAGATTTTGGGGTTCCTCAGGAGATTTTGGGGTTCCTCAGGAGGTTTTGGGGTTCCTCAGGAGGTTTTGGGGTTCCTCAGGGCTTTTTGGGGTTCCCAGACAAATTTAGGGTGTCCCTGAGGGGGTTTGAGGAGGTTTGGGGTGCCCCAATGACCACAACGCAAGAACTCCATCGTCTTCTACTTCCTCATGGTGTGGTTCCTTCAAGAGGTTGGTTTTGGGTTTCCTCAGGAGGTTTTTGGGTTTCCTCAGGAGGTTTTGGGTTTCCTCAGGAGGTTTTTGAGGTTCCTCAGGAAGTTTTGGGGTCCCCAGACAAATTTAGGGTGTCTCTGAGGGGGTTTGAGGTGGTTTTGGGGAGGTTTGGGGAGGTTTGAGGTGCCCTGGTACGACCGCGAGGCCAACGACACCGTCCTCTTCGGCTTCCTCGTCGCCTGGTTCCTCGGAGAGGTGGGGCTGGGGGTCCACCTGGGGATTTTGGGGTTCCTCAGGGGGTTTTGGGGAGGTTTGAGGTGGTTTTGGGGAGGTTTGAGGTGGTTTTGGGGAGGTTTGAGGTGGTTTTGGGGCGGTTTGAGGTGGTTTTGGGGGGTTTGAGGTGCCCCAATGACCGCGACGCAAACTCCGTTCTTTTTGGCTTCCTCGTTGCCTGGTTCCTGAGAGACGTGGGTATGGGGTTCCATCAAGGGGTTTTGAGGTTCCTCAGGAAGTTTTGGGGTTCCTCAGGAGGTTTTGGAGTCCCCAGACAAATTTAGGGTGTCCCTGAGGGGATTTGAGGTGGTTTTGGGGAGGTTTGGGGAGGTTTGAGGTGGTTTTGGGGAGGTTTGAGCTGCCCCGATGACCGCGACACAACGACTCCATCGTCTTTGACTTCTTCATGGTCTGGTTCCTCAAAGATGCTGGTTTTGGGGATCCTCAGGGGGTTTTGGGGTTCCTCAGGGGGTTTTTGGGGTTCCTCAGGAGGTTTTGAGGTTCCTCAGGAGGTTTTGGGGATCCTCAGGGGGTTTTGGGGATCCTCAGGAGGTTTTGGGGATCCTCAGGAGGTTTTGGGGATCCTCAGGGGGTTTTGGGGTTCCTCAGGAAGTTTTGGAGTCCCCAGACAAATTTAGGGTGTCCCTGATGGGATTTGAGGTGGTTTGGGGGAGGTTTGAGCTGTCCCGATGACCGCGACACAACTCCATTGTCTTTGACTTCTTCATGGTCTGGTTCCTCAGGAGATTTTGGGGTTCCTCAGGAGGTTTTGAGGTTCCTCAGGAGGTTTTGAGGTTCCTCAGATGGTTTTGGGGTCCCCAGACAAATTTAGGGTGTCCCTGAGGGGGTTTGAGGAGGTTTGGGGTGCCCCAATGACCACAACGCAACAACTCCATCGTCTTCTACTTCCTCATGGTGTGGTTCCTTCAAGAGGTTGGTTTTGGGGTTCCTCAGGAGGTTTTGGGGTCCCCAGACAAATTTAGGGTGTCCCTGATGGGATTTGAGGTGGTTTTGGGGAGGTTTGAGGTGGTTTTGGGGAGATTTGAGGTGGTTTTGGGTAGGTTTGAGCTGTCCTGATGACCGTGACACAACGACTCCATCATCTTCAACTTCCTCATGGTTTGGTTCCTCAAAGATGCTGGTTTTGAGGTTCCTCAGGGGGTTTTGGGGATCCTCAGGGGGTTTTGGGGTTCCTCAGGAGGTTTTGGGGTTCCTCAGATGGTTTTGGGGTCCCCAGACAAATTTAGGGTGTCTCTGAGGGGGTTTGAGGTGGTTTTGGGGGGTTTGAGGAGGTTTGGGGTGCCCCAATGACCACAACGCAACAACTCCATCGTCTTCTACTTCCTCATGGTGTGGTTCCTTCAAGAGGTTGGTTTTGGGGTTCCTCAGGAAGTTTTGGGGTTCCTCAGGGTGTTTTGGTCTCCCCAGACAAATTTAGGGTGTCCCTGAGGGGGTTTGAGGTGGTTTTGGGGAGGTTTGAGGTGCCCCAATGACCGCGATGCAGACTCTGTTCTCTTCGGCTTCCTCGTTGCCTGGTTCCTGAGAGACGTGGGTATGGGGTTCCATCAAGGGGTTTTGGGGTTTCTCAGGAGGTTTTGGTCTCCCCAGACAAATTTAGGGTGTCCCTGAAGGGGTTTGAGGTGGTTTTGGGGAGGTTTGGGGAGGTTTGAGGTGGTTTTGGGGAGGTTTGAGCTGCCCCGATGACCGCGACACGACTCCATCGTCTTTGACTTCTTCATGGCCTGGTTCCTCATGGGGTTTTGGGGTTCCTCAGGAGCTTTTGGGGTTCCTCAGGAGGTTTTGAGGTTCCTCAGGAGGTTTTGAGGTTCCTCAGATGGTTTTGGGGTCCCCAGACAAATTTAGGGTGTCCCTGAGGGGGTTTGAGGAGGTTTGGGGTGCCCCAATGACCACAACGCAACAACTCCATCGTCTTCTACTTCCTCATGGTGTGGTTCCTTCAAGAGGTTGGTTTTGGGTTTCCTCAGGAGGTTTTTGGGGTTCCTCAGGAAGTTTTGGGGTTCCTCTGGGTGTTTTGGTCTCCCCAGACAAATTTAGGGTGTCCCTGAGGGGGTTTGAGGTGGTTTTGGGGAGGTTTGGGGAGGTTTGAGGTGCCCTGGTACGACCGCGAGGCCAACGACGCCGTCCTCTTCGGCTTCCTCGTTGCCTGGTTCCTTGGAGACGTGGGTATGGGGTTCCATCAAGGGGTTTTGGGGTTCCTCAGGGGGTTTTGGGGTTCCTCAGGAAGTTTTGGGGTCCCCAGACAAATTTAGGGTGTCCCTGATGGGATTTGAGGGGTTTTGGGGAGGTTTGAGCTGTCCCGATGACCGTGACACAATAACTCCATCGTCTTTGACTTTTTCATGGTCTGGTTCCTCAGGAGATTTTGGGTTTCCTCAGGAGCTTTTGGGGTTCCTCAGGAGGTTTTGGGGTTCCTCAGGGGGTTTTGGGGTTCCTCAGGAGCTTTTGGGGTTCCTCAGGAAGTTTTGGGGTCCCCAGACAAATTTAGGGTGTCCCTGAGGGGGTTTGAGGTGGTTTTGGGGAGGTTTGAGGTGGTGCCACCTTGAGCGCCCCCTGCCGGGCTCAGGTGTCACTGCAGTGCCACCTGCTGCCACCTGCTGCCACCTGGTGCCACCTGGTGCCATTTGGCGACACCTGGTGCCACCTGGTGCCCTTGGGTGCCCTTGGGTGACGCTGGGTGCCATCTGTTGTCAGTTCGCGGCGCAGAGCGAGGAGCGCCCGTTCATCGTGGGCCACTTCCACGAGTGGCTGGCGGGGCTGGGGCTGGTGCTGAGCCGGGCGCGGCGCCTGCCCGTGGCCACCATCTTCACCACGCACGCGACGCTGCTGGGCCGCTACCTGTGCGCCGGCAGCGTGGACTTCTACAACAACCTGCACAGCGTGAGTGACACACCTGGGGACAGGTGGGAATGGGGTGGGACACACCTGGGCACACCTGGGCACACCTGGGCACGCCATCTTCACCACGCACGCGACGCTGCTGGGCCGCTACCTGTGCGCCGGCAGCGTGGACTTCTACAACAACCTGCACAGCGTGAGTGACACACCTGGGCACACCTGGGGGGTGGGACACACCTGGGGACACACCTGGGGGGTGGGACACACCTGGGGGCAGGTGGGAATGGGATGGGACACACCTGGGCACACACCTGGACTTCTACAACAACCTGCACAGCGTGAGTGACACACCTGGGCACACCTGGGGGGTGGGACACACCTGGGCACACACCTGGGCACACCTGGGCACACCTGGGGACACACCTGGGGACATGGGGACACACCTGGGGACACACCTGGGGGGTGGGACACACCTGGGGACACACCTGGGGACACACCTGGGCACACACCTGGGCACGCCATCTTCACCACGCACAGCGTGCTGGGCACACCTGGGGACAGGTGGACTTCTACAACAACCTGCACAGTGTGAGTGACACACCTGGGGACAGGTGGGAATGGGGTGGGACACACCTGGGGACACCTGGGCACACCTGGGCACACACCTGGGGGGTGGGACACACCTGGGGACAGGTGGGAATGGGATAGGACACACCTGGGGTACACCTGAACACACCTGGGGTCACGGGCACACACCTGGGGACACACCTGGGGACACACCTGGGGACATTCGTGGGGTCACAGGGACACACCTGGACTTCTACAACAACCTGCACAGCGTGAGTGTCACACACCTGGGCACACACCTGGGGGGTGGGACACACCTGGGGACACACCTGGGGACACACCTGGGGTCACGGGGACACACCTGGGGACACTGGGACACACCTGGACATTCGTGGTGATATGAGGACACACCTGGAGATATCAGTGACACACCTGGGGACATTCCTGGGGTCACGGGGACACACCTGGGGATGTGGGGACACACCTGGGGACACCTGGGGACATGGGGACACACCTGGGGACATCGGGGACACACCTGGGGATACCCGGACATTCCTGGTGACATCAAGGACACACCTGGGGACATCGGGGACACACCTGGGGACATTCCTGGGGATGTGGGGACACACCTGGGGTCACACCTGGGGACACACCTGGGGTCACACCTGGGGTCAGGGGTCTCTGTGGGGTTTTGGGTGGGCCCAGGTGTGCCCAGGTGACCTCAGGTGTGTCTGTGTCCGCAGTTTGATGTGGACAAGGAGCCTGGGGAGTCACAGATCAGAGCTCAGGTGTACCAGGGAGGGTCTCAGGTGTGCCCAGGTGCCCCCAGGTGTGCCCAGGTGCGCTCAGGTGTGTCCGTGTCCGCAGTTTGACGTGGACAAGGAGGCCGGGGAGCAGCAGATCAGGGCTCAGGTGTATCAGGGAGGGTCTCAGGTGATCTCAGGTGTGCCCAGGTGTGCCAAGGAAGAGCAGGGGGTGCCCCCAGGTGTGCCCAGGTGTGCCCAGGTGTGTCCGTGCCCGCAGTTTGACGTGGACAAGGAGGCCGGGGAGTCACAGATCAGGGCTCAGGTGTATCAGGGAGGGTCTCAGGTGTGCCCAGGTGATCTCAGGTGTGCCCAGGTGATCTCAGGTGTGCCCAGGTGTGCTCAGGTGTGTCCGTGTCCGCAGTTTGACGTGGACAAGGAGGCTGGGGAGCAGCAGATCAGGGCTCAGGTGTATCAGGGAGGGTCTCAGGTGTGCCCAGGTGTGCCCAGGTGTGCTCAGGTGTGTCCGTGCCCGCAGTTTGACGTGGACAAGGAGGCAGGAGAGTCACAGGTCAGAGCTCAGGTGTACCAGGGAGGGTCTCAGGTGATCCCAGGTGCCCCCAGGTGTGCCCAGGTGCAGCAGGGGGCGCCCCCAGGTGTGCCCAGGTGTGCCCAGGTGTGTCCGTGCCCGCAGTTTGACGTGGACAAGGAGGCCGGGGAGCGCCAGATCTATCACCGGTACTGCCTGGAGCGCGCGGCCGCGCACTGCGCCCACGTGCTGACCACGGTGTCCCACGTCACCGCCGCCGAGGCCGAGCACCTGCTCAAGCGCAAGCCAGGTGAGACTCACCTGGGGACCCCAAAATCCCCCCCAAAATCCCCTCCCAAAATCCCCCCCAAAATCCCCTCCCAAAATCCCCCCCAAAACTCCCCCCAAATCCCTCCCAAAATCCCCAAAACTGCCCCCAAATCCCCCTCTGGCACCACTGCCCCCCGAAAACCTGCTCAGGTATGAGCCAGGTGAGACTCACCTGGGGAACCCCAAAATCACCAAAATCCCCCCCAAATCCCCCAAAATCACCCAAACTCCCCCAAAATCCCCCCAACTGCCCCCCAAAATCCCCTCCCAAAATCCCCAAAACTGCCCCCAAATCCCGGCTCTGGCACCGCCATGGCCGAGCACCTGCTCAGGTATGAGCCAGGTGAGACTCACCTGGGGGACCCCAAAATCCCCCTGGGGACCCCAAATCCCCCAAAATCCCCCAAAATGCCCCAAATCCCAAATCCTGGGACCACCACCGAGGCCGAGCACCTGCTCAAGCGCAAGCCAGGTGAGACTCACCTGGGGACCCCAAAATCACCCAAATCCCCCCAAAATCCCCTCCCAAAATCCCCAAAACTGCCCCCCCCCAAAATCCCGACCCCCAAATCCCGGCCATGGCTGAGCACCTGCTCAGGTGTGAGCACCTGCTCAGGTATCAGCCTGGGGACCCCAAACTCACCTGGGGAACCCCAAAATCCCCTCCCAAAATCCCCAAAACTGCCCCAAATCCCAGCTCTGGCACCGCTGCCGAGGCCGAGCACCTGCTCAGGTATGAGCCAGGTGAGACTCACCTGGGGGACCCCAAAATCCCCCCTGAAAATCCCCCAAACTCCCCCAAAATCCCCTCCCAAAATCCCCAAAACTGCCCCCAAAATCCCAGCTCTGGGCAGCACCACCGAGGCACCTGCTCAAGCACCAGGTGAGACAGGTGGGGACCCCAAAATCACCAAAATCCCCCCCAAATCCCCCCAAAATCACCCAAATCCCCCAAAATCCCCTCCCAAAATCCCCAAAACTGCCCCCAAATCCCGGCTCTGGCACCGCCACTGAGGCCGAGCACCTGCTCAGGTGTGAGTCAGGCCAGGTGAGACTCACTCACCTGGGGACCCCAAAATCCCCAAAATCCCCTGAAAAATCCCCAAAACTCCCCCCAAATCCCTCCCCAAATCCCCCAAACTGCCCCCAAAATCCCTTCCCAAAATCCCCAAAACTGCCCCCAAATCCTGGCTCTGGCACCGCCGCCAAGGCCGAGCACCTGCTCAGGTGTGAGCCAGGTGAGACCCCAAACTCACCCAAAATCCCCCCCCAAAATCCCCCAAAATCCCCCAAAATCCCAACCGAAAATCCCCCCCCAAATCCCCAAAACTGCCCCCAAATCCCGGCTCTGGCACCGCCACTGAGGCCGAGCACCTGCTCAGGTATGAGCCAGGTGAGACGCACCTGGGGGACCCCAAAATCCCCCCCAAAATCCCCCCCGAAAATCCCCCAAATCCCCCCCAAAATCCCCTCCCAAAATCCCCAAAACTGCCCCAAATCCCGGCTCTGGCACCGCCATGGCCGAGCACCTGCTCAGGTGTGAGTCAGGTGCGACCCCAAACTCACCTGGGGGACCCCAAAATCCCCAAAATCCCCCCTGAAAATCCCCAAAATCCCCCCCAAAATCCCCTCCCAAAATCCCCAAACTGCCCCCAAAATCCCCTCCCAAAATCCCCAAAACTGCCCCAAATCCTGGCTCTGGCACCACCACCGAGGCCGAGCACCTGCTCAAACGCAAGCCAGGTGAGACTCACCTGGAAGACCCCGAAAATCACCCAAAAGCCCCCCAAACTGCCCCCAAAATCCCCAAAACTGCCCCAAATCCCAGCTCTGGCACCGCTGCCGAGGCCGAGCACCTGCTCAAGCGCAAGCCAGGTGAGACTCACCTGGGGGACCCCGAAATCCCCAAAATCCCCCCCAAAATTCCCAAAACTGCCCCCAAATCCTGGCTCTGTCACTGCCATGGCCGAGCACCTGCTCAGGTAGGAGCCAGGTGCGACCCCAAACTCACCTGAGCACCCCAAAATCACCCAAACGCCCCCCAAAATCCCCCCCCAAATCCCCAAAACTGACCAAAATCCCCCAAATCCCGGCTCTGGCACTGCCATGGCCGAGCACCTGCTCAGGTGTGACCCCAAACTCACCTGAGCACCCCCAAATCCCCCTGAGTGCCCCAAAACTGCCTAAAATGACCCAAAATCCTCCCAGAATCCCCCAAATCCCCAAAACTGCCCCCAAATCCCAGTTCTGGCGCTGCCATGGCCGAGCACCTGCTCAGGTACAAGCCAGGTGCCACCCCAAACTCACCTGAGCACCCCAAAATCACCAAAATCCCCCAAATTCCCCCTGAACACCCCAAAACTGCCCAAAATCCCCCCAAATCCCCTCCCAAATCCCCCAAATCCCACCCCTGGTACAGCCACGTCCAAGCACCTGCTCAGGTGAGACCCCAAACTCACCTGAGCACCCCAAAATCTCCAAAACTGCCCCAACCCCCCCCCAAATTCCCCCAAAATTCCCCCCCAAATGACCCCAGGGATTTTGGGGCAATCTGGGGATTTTGGGGATTTGGGATTTTGGGGGATATTTTGGGGGGATTTTGTGGAAATTTTGGGGGGATTTTGGGTCCCCTGACCCTTCCCAACCCCTAAAGACCCCCCCAAAATCCCCTCACCCCCAAAATTTCTTATGGGGTTTTAGGGTGGGATTTTGGGGGAAAATTCAGGGATTTTGGGGGAGGGATCTGGGGATTTGGAGGATTTGGGAATTTTGGGGGGATTTCGGGGTCCCCCTGACCCTTCCCAACCCCTTAAAGACCCCCCCAAAATCCCCTCACCCCAAAAATTCCTTATGGGGTTTTAGGGTGGGATTTGGGGGAAATTCAGGGATTTTTGGGGATCTCAGGATTTTGGGGATTTGGGAATTTTGGGGATATTTTGGGGGGATTTTGGGGGGGTTTTGGGGTCCCCTGACCCTTCCCAACCCCTAAAGACCCCCCCAAAATCCCCTCACCCCCAAAATTCCTTATGGGGTTTTAGGGTGGGATTTGGGGAAATTCAGGGATTTTGGAGGGGATCCAGGGATTTGGGGGTTTGGGAATTTGGGGAATATTTTGGGGGATATTTTGGGGGATATTTTTGGATTTTAGAGGATTCGGGTCCCCTGACCCCCCAACCC
Source organism: Emberiza elegans (assembly GCA_024865655.1). Classification (NCBI taxonomy): domain Eukaryota; kingdom Metazoa; phylum Chordata; class Aves; order Passeriformes; family Fringillidae; genus Emberiza; species Emberiza elegans. The sequence goes on along the minus strand of JALJVW010000131.1, from coordinate 453,689 downwards.
TGAACCCCTAAACACCCCCCCAAAATCCCCTCACCCCCAAAATTCCTTATGGGGTTTTAGGATGGGATTTTGGGGGAAATCCGGGAATTTTTGGGGGGGATCTGGGGATTTGGGGGTTTGGGATTTTGGGGGATATTTTGGGGGGATTTTGTGGAAATTTTGGGGGGATTTTGGGGTCCCCTGACCCCCCCTTAAAGACCCCCGGACCTCACCCCAAAATTCCTTATGGGGTTTTAGGGTGGGATTTTGTGGGGAAATTCAGGATTTTGGGGGATCTGCAAATTTGGGAATTTGGGAATTTGGGGATATTTTGGGGGCCACTGGGGGATTTTAGATTTCAAAACCCTGAAAACCCCGGGGACCCCAAAACCCAAAAAGGACCCCAAAATGGCTGAACCCGGGCAGAACCCCCAAAATCCCCTCAAACCCAAAATCCCTTATGGGGTTTTAGGGTTCATCAGGGGCCATTTTATGGGAAAGTCACCCCAAAACCGGGGGATCTGGGAAATGGGACCCCAAAATTTGGGGGATATTTTGGGGATATTTTGGGACCCCAAAACCGGGCAGAACCCCAAAATCCTGACCCCGCCCAAAATCCCTGAGGATCCATAGCCAGGAGAACGTGGTGGTTTCTCGGCCATGCACGAGTCACCCCAAAACCAACCCCAAACCCAAATGGGGCCCCCAAAATCCTGAAAGGGCCCCAAAACCCAAAGAACCCCAAAAACCCAAAAGGGACCCCAAAATCACGGGGGAAACCCGGGCAGAACCCCAAAATCCTGGGGGGAAACCCAAAATCCCTGAGGGATCCTGAGGAGTTCATCAGGGGCCACTTCTATGGGTCAGTCACCCCAAAACCGGCCCCAAAAACCAAAATGGGACCCCAAAAACCCCAAATGGGACCCCAAAAACCCAAATGGGACCCCAAAACCGGGCAGAACCCCAAAATCCTGGAGGAAACCCAAAATCCCTGAGGGATCCATAGCCAGGAGTTTATGGTGGTTTCTATGGGTCAGTCACCCCAAAACCGGCCCCAAAACCCAAATGGGACCCCAAAAACCCAAATGGGACCCCAAAATCCTGGGGGAACCCCAAAATCCTGGGGGACCCCAAAATCCTGGAGGAAACCCGGGCAGAACCCCAAAATCCTGGGGGAAACCCAAAATCCCTGAGGGATCCTGAGCCAGGAGTTCGGGGTGACTTCTATGGGTCAGTGACCCCAAAACGGACCCCAAAACCCCAAAAGGGACCCCAAAAACCCCAAAAGGGACCCCAAAATCCCGGGGGAACCCCAAAATCCTGGAGGAAACCCGGGCAGAACCCCAAAATCTTGGAGGGAAAACCCAAAATCCCTGTGGGATCCTGAGGAGTTCATCAGGGGCCACTTCTGTGGGTCAGTCACCCCAAAACCGGCACCCCAAAACCCCAAAAGGGACCCCAAAAACCCGAAAGGGACCCCAAAATCTGGAAAGGGACCCCAAAATCCTGGAGGAAACCCAAAATCCCTGAGGGATCCTGAGCCAGGAGTTTATGGTGGTTTCTATGGGTCAGTCACCCCAAAACCGACCCCAAAACCCCAAATGGGACCCCAAAATCCTGAAAGGGACCCCAAAATCCGGGCAGAACCCCAAAATCCCGGGGGAACCCCAAAATCCTGGAGGAAACCCAAAATTCCTGAGGGATCCTGCCAGGGGGAGCCAGGAGTTTGGGGTGACTTCTGTGGGTCAGTCACCCCAAAAAGGACCCCAAAAACCCAAATGGGACCCCAAAAACCCAAAAGGGACCCCAAAATCCGGGAAACCCCCAAAACCCTGGAGGAAAGTGCAGAACCCCAAAATCCTGGGGAAACCCCAAAATTTTTGAGGGATCCAGAGCCAGAGTTCAGGGTCTGGAGGACTTCTATGGGTCAGTTTTTGGTGAAATGGACCCCAAAACCCCAAAAAGGGACCCCAAAATCCTTGGGGGGGGGAACCCCAAAATCCTGGAGGAAACCCAGGCAGAACCCCAAAATCTTGGGGGAAAACCCAAAATCCTGTGGGATCCCAGGAGTTTTCAGGGGTTTTTACTTCCCAAGGGGTTTGGGGTGAAAAAAGACCCCAAAACCCAAAAAGATTCCCCAAACCCGAAAAGGACCCCAAAATTTTTTTGGGACCCCCAAATCCTTTAGGGTTCCCCAAAATCCCTTTGGGGATCCTGAGCCAGGAGTTTTTGGTGGTTTTTATGGGTTCCCAGTGACCCCAAAACCTACCCCAAAAACCCAAATTGGGGTAAAATGGGGTTGTTTTGGGGTGGTTTGGGGTTCCCCAAAATCCCAGGGAACCCCAAAATCCTTTGGGAACCCCCAGGGTATTTTGGGGGTGGTTTTGGGGTGTTTTTGGGGGTTCCCCAGGTGAGTTTTGGGGTATTTTTTGGGTTGTTTTTGGGGTATTTTTGGGGTTGTTTTTGGGGTGGTTTTGGGGTTCCTCAGGTGGGTTTTGGGGTTCCCCAGGTGGTTTAGGGTTCCCCAGGTGGGCTTGGGGGTATTTTTGGGGTTGTTTTTGGGGTGTTTTTGGGGTTCCCCAGGTGAATTTTGGGGTATTTTGGGGTTGTTTTTAGGGTATTTTTGGGGTGGTTTTTGGGGTGTTTTTGGGGTTCCCCAGATGAGTTTTGGGGTATTTTTGGCGTTGTTTTTGGGTATTTTGGGGTTGTTTTTGGGGTGTTTTTGGGGTTCCCCAGGTGAGTTTTGGGGTTGTTTTGGGGGTATTTTGGGGGTATTTTGGGGGGTTTTTGGGGTGTTTTAGGGGTATTTTTGGAGTGGTTTTGGGGTATTTTGGGTTGTTTTTTGGGGTGTTTTTGGGGTTCCCCAGGTGGGTTTGGGGGTATTTTTAGGGTTGTTTTTGGGGTTGTTTTTGGGGTTGTTTTTGGGGTTGTTTTGGGGGTGTTTTTTGGGGTTCCCCAGGTGAGTTTTGGGGTATTTTGGGGGTATTTTGGGGTTGTTTTTGGGGTGTTTTTGGGGTTCCCCAGGTGAGTTTCCCATGAGCACCTGGATTTAGGGTATGGACAAGGCGCTTTTCTTCTTCATGGGGTATCTCCCAACAAGGGCGCCGACATCTTCCTGGAGGCACTGGCCCGGCTCAACTACCTGCTCAGGGTGACACTGGGGACACTGGGGACATTTGGGGACACTGGGGACACTGGGGACATTGGGGACATTGGGGACACTGGGGACATTGGGGGGATTGGGGACATTGGGGGGATTGGGGACATTGGGGACATTGGGGACATTGAGGACATTTGGGGACATTGGGGACATTGGGGACATTGGGGATATTGGGGGATTGGGGACATTGGGGGGATTGGGGACATTGGGGGACACTGGGGACACTGGGGGGACTGGGGGCACTGGGGACATTGGGGACAATGACGGGTTTGGGGACATTGGGGACATTTGGTGCCATTGGTCACCGACATCTTCCTGGAGGCGCTGGCCCGGCTCAACGACCTGCTCAGGGTGACATTTGGGGACATTTGGGGACATTGGGGGACATTGGGGTCATTGGGGGCATTGGGGGGATTGGGGGGATTGGGGGGATTGGGGGGATTAGAGACATTGGGGGGGCTGGGGACAATGAGGGTTTTGGGGACATTGGGGACATTGGGGTCATTGGGGGGATTGGGGACATTGGGGGATTGGGGACATTGGGGACATTGGGGACATTGGGGACATTACAGGGACACTGGGGACACTGGGGGGATTGGGGACATTGGGGACATTTGGGGACATTGGGGGTGTTGGGGATATTGGGGGCATTGGGGACATTGGGGGGATTGGGGACATCGGGGACATTTGGGGACATTGGGGACGTTGGGGACACTGGGGACATTGGGGGGATTGAGGACACTGGGGACATTGGGGGCATTGGGGGCATTGGGGGCATTGGGGGTGTTGAGGACATTGAGGACATTGGGGACATTGGGGACATTTGGGGACATTGGGGACATTGGGGGGATTGGGGACATTTGGGGACATTGGGGGATTGGGGACATTGGGGACACTGAGGGGACATTTGGGGACATTGGGGACATTGGGGACATTGGGGACATTGGGGACATTGGGGGCGTTGGGGACATTGGGGACATTGGGGACATTGGGGACATTGGGGACATTGGGGACATTTTGGGGACATTGGGGACACTGAGGGGACATTTGGGGACATTGGGGAGATTGGGACACTGGGGACATTGGGGACATTGGGGGCGTTGGGGACATTGGGGACAATGGTGGTTTTGGGGATATTGAGGACGTTGGAGGGATTGGGCACATTGGGGACACTGTGGGGACACTGGGGACATTTGGGGACATTTGGGGACACTGGGGACATTGGGGACATTTGGGGACATCTGGGGCATTGGGGACATTGGGGACACTGAGGGGACATTGGTGAGATTGGGGACATTGGGGACATTGGGGGGGATTGGGGACATTGGGGACATTTGGGAACATTGAAGGTTTGGAGGGACATTTGGGGACCCTGGAGATATTTGGGGACATTGAGGACGTTTGGGATCGGGGGCCTTGGGGACATCGTGGGGACATTTTAGGGCACCCCAGGTGACATTTGGGGACCCCGGGTGACATCGGGGACCCCGGGTGACATCGGGGACGCCGCCAGCAGCTGGACAGTGTTGGGGACATTTGGGGACAAATGGGGTCATTGGGGGTTGGGGATGCTACAGGGACCTTTGGGGACATTTGGGGACCCCGTGTGACCTTTGGGGACATTTGGGGACCTTTGGGGACCCCATGTGACCTTTGGGGACCCCATGTGACCTTTGGGGACCTTTGGGGACATTTGGGGACATTTGGGGACCCCGTGTGACCTTTGGGGACGTTTGGGGACATTTGGGGACATTTGGGGACGTTTGGGCCCCCGCAGGTGAACGGCAGCGAGGTGACCGTGGTGGCGTTTTTCATCATGCCCGCCCGGACCAACAACTTCAACGTGGAGTCGCTCAAGGGCCAGGCCGTGCGCAAGCAGCTCTGGTGGGACCCCAAAACCGCCCAAAATTCACCCAAAATACCCCAAAATCCACCCAAAATACCCCAAAACCAACCCCAGACAGGCCGTGCGCAAGCAGCTCTGGTGGGACCCCAAAAACACCCAAAATCCACCCAAAATCCCAAAATTCACCCAAAATCCAACCAAAATACCCCAAAATCCACCCAAAAAACCCCAAAATTCACCCAAAATAAAAATCCCCCCAAAACCAACCCCAGACAGGGCCACAAAAAGCAGCTCTGGTGGGACCCCACAAACGCCCAAAATCCACCCAAAAAAACCCAAAATCCACCCAAAATACCCCAAAAACAACCCCAAAATACCCCAAAAAAGCAGCCAAACCCAAAAACACCCAAAATCCACCCAAAAAAACCCAAAATTCACCCAAAATCCACCCAAAATACCCCAAAAATCCACCAGGGCCAGGCCATGCACAAGCAGCTCTGGTGGGACCCCCAAAATACCTCAAAAAAACCCCCCAAAAACCCCAAAATCCACCCAAAATACCCCAAAAACCAGCCCTGGGTTAGGCCGTGCGCAAGCAGCTCTGGTGGGACCCCAAAACCACCCAAAATTCACCCAAAATACCCAAAATACCCCCAAAATACCCCAAAAACCAACCCCAAACCCATCCAGGGCCAGGCTGTGCGCAAGCAGCTCTGGTGGGACCCCAAAACTGCCCAAAATACCCCAAAAACACCCAAAATACCCCAAAAACACCCAAAATACCCCAAAATTCACCCAAAATCCACCCAAAAAATCCCAAAACCCATCCAGGGCCAGGCCGTGCGCAAGCAGCTCTGGTGGGACCCCAAAAACACCCAAAATCCACCCAAAAAAACCCAAAATTCACCCAAAACCAACCCTGGGCCAGGCCGCGCGCAAGCAGCTCTGGTGGGACCCCAAAAACACCCAAAAAACCCCAAAATTTACCCAAAATCCACCCAAAATACCCCAAAATACACCAGGGCCAGGCCGTGTGCAAGCAGCTCTGGTGGGACCCCAAAACCGCCCAAAATCCACCCAAAAAAAACCAAAATCCACCCAAAATACCCCAAAAACCAACCCCAGACAGGCCGTGCACAAGCAGCTCTGGTGGGTCCCCAAAACCGCCCAAAATCCACCCAAAAATCCACCCAAAATCCACCCAAAATACCCCAAAATCCACCCAAAATACCCCAAAACCAACGCTGGGCCAGGCCATGAACAAGCAGCTCTGGTGGGACCCCAAAAACGCCCAAAATTCACCCAAAATACCCCAAAATCCACCCAAAATACACCAAAACCAACCCCCAAAACCCCAAATTCTTCCCTCCAGGGACCCCAAAACCCAAAAATTCCCCAAAATACCCCAAAAAACCCCCAAAATACACCAAAACCAACCCTGGGCCCCCAAGGACCCCCCAAAATATTTTGGGGGACCCCAAAAACGCCCAAAATTCACCCAAAAAACCCAAAATTCACCCAAAATACCCCAAAAACCAACCCTGGGCCCAGGACCCCCCAAAAGCCTAGGGGACCCCAAAAACCCCAAAATCCACCCCCAAAACCCCAAAATTCACCCAAAACCCCCAGGGCCAGGCAAACCCCCATAAAACCCTGGTGGGACCCCCCCACCCAAAACCCAAAATTTACCCCAAATCCACCCAAAATACCCCAAAAACCAACCCTGGGCCCCCCAAACCCCAGAAAGCAGCCCTGGGGGACCCCAAAAATCAAAAAAAAAACCAAAAACCAAAAACCACCCCAAAAAACCCCCAAAACCCCCAAAACCAACCCCAGACAGGCCCCAAAACCCCAAGGACCCCCCCAAAACCCCAAAAACCCCAAAATTAGCCCAAAATCCCCCAAAATACCCCAAAACCCCCTAAACAGGCCCCAAATTTTCCCCAGGGGGACCCCAAACCCCCCAAAATCCCCCAAAACCCCAAAACCCCCCAAAACCAAATCCCCCAGAGGCCCCCCAAAACCCCAGGGACCCCAAAAACCCCCAAAATTCAAAAAACCAAAACCCACCCAAAACCCCCCAAAATATTTTGGGGGACCCCAAAAAACCCCCAAAATTCCCCAAAACCCAAAATTCACCCAAAATACCCCAAAAGGAACCCCGGAAGAAGCTGTGCAAGTCTCTGCTGGTGGGACCCCCAAAACCCCAAAACCCCCAAAAATACCCAAAATCCCCCAAAATTTTGGGGACCCCCCAGACAGGCCGTGGGGTCTCCTGGTGGGACCCCAAAACCCCAAAACCCCAAAAATTTGCCAAAATTCCTCCCGGACATGAACAAGATGCTGGGACAGGAGGACCCCCCCCCATGATGAAAAACCCCATCTTCCCCAAACCCCAAAATGAGCTTTTTTGGGACCCCCTAAACCCCCATTTTGGGGTGGGGACCCCCAAACCCCAAAAACCCTAAAATTTGGGGACCCCCTGGGACCCCCAAAAACCCCAAAAAAAATCCCCAAGGATATTTTTGGGATTTTTGGGGATAAATTTTCCCCCAGAGGGGGTTAACCCCATAAACCCCCCAAAACCCCCAAACCCCCCAAAACCCCCCTTTGGGGTGGGGAAACCCCAAAATCCCCCAAGGACCCCCAAAATATTTTGGGGACCTTTTTAAAATAAATTTTGGGACATTTTTGGGGATTTGAACCCCCAAAACCCCCCCCCCTGGGGGCCCCCATAACCCCCAATTTAAACCCCCAAACCCCCAAGGACCCCCAAAATTTTTGGGGTCCTCCCCCCCCCAAATTTTCCCCTGGGACCCCCCATTTTGGGATAAACCCCAAGGACCCCCCAAAACCCCATATTTTGGGGGATTTGGGGGCTAGGACCCCCTTTTGGGGCTGGGACCCCCAAAGAGGGCTGGAACCCCATTTTGGGGACCCCCCCAAACCCCAAATTGGGGACCCCATTTTTGAAGGAGAAATGGGACCCCCTTTGGGATATTTTGTAAGAACCCCAAAAAACCCCATTTTTTTCAATATTTTTGGGATTTTTAAATATTTTTGGGGACATTTTGAGGATTTGGGGGGGGTCTAGGACCCCCTTTCCCAAAAATGGGCTGGGACCTCCCGGACATTTGAACAAGGCTGACAGGACCCCATTTTGGGGAAAGGACCCCTTCGCCACCCAGGGACCCCTTTTTGGGGCGGGGACCCCCATTTTTGGGGCTGGGACCCCTTTTTGGGGTGGGGACCCCTTTTTGGGGCTGGGACCCCCATTTTGGGATATTTTTGGGATTTTTTGGGGATATTTTGGGGGATTTGGGGGGCTAGGACCTCCTTTTTGGGGGGCTGGGACCCCTTTTTGAGGGGGCTGGGACCCCATTTTTTGGGGTCAGGACCACTTTTTGGGGGGCTGGGACCCCATTTTGGGGTGGGGACCCCTTTTTTGGGGACCTGGGACCCCTTTTTTGGGATATTTTTGGGATTTTTAAATATTTTTGGGACATTTTGGGGATTTGGGGGGCTAGGACCTCCTTTCTGGGGGCTGGGACCCCTTTTTTGGGGGTCGGGACCCCCTTTTTAGGGTGGGGACCCCATTTTTGGGGTGCTGGGACCCCTTTTTGGGGGTCTTGGGACCCCCATTTGGGATATTTTTGGGATTTTATTTTATATTTTTGGGATATTTTGGTGGTTTTTTTTATATTTTTGGGATATTTTTGGGATTTTTAAAATATTTTTGGGACATTTTGGGGGATTTGGGGGGCTGGGACCCCATTTTGGGGGCTGGGACCCCCTTTTTGGGGGTCAGGATTTTGGGGTTTCTGGACTGCCCTTTTGGGCTCAGACCCCTTTTTGGGGGCTAAAACCCTTTTGGGATATTTTGGGATTTTTTTTGGGGTATTTTTGGGATATTTTTGGCTCCTGGGTTTTTTGGGATATTTTGGGGTTTTGTCACCCTTTTTTGACCTCCTTTTTCTGGGGGCTGGGACCCCTTTTTGGGGGACCCCCATTTTGGGGCTCCTGGACCCCCATTTTTGGGGGGAAAATCAGAAGAAATAGGAATAAAATTTGGGGCTCCTGCCTGACCCTTTTTGGGGCTGGGACCCCATTTTGGGACAATTTTGGGGTTTTGGGATTTGGGGGGGCTGGCACCCTTTTGGGAGGATTTTTTGGGGTCCTGGGTCCCCATTTTGGGGGAGAATTTTGGGATTTTTGGGGATTTTTGGGGAAAATTTGAAGAAATTGGGGGCTAAAACCTTTGGGGGTCCTGGGTCCCCCTTTTTGGGGGAAAATTTTGGGGTTCCTGGCACCCATTTTTGGGGGAGATTTTGGGGTTCCTGGTGCCCCTTTTTGGGGGAAAATCAGAGGAATAGGAATAAAATTTGGGGCTCCTGGTGCCGTTTTTTGGGGTTATAGGAACAATTTTGGGCTCCTGGGTCCCCCTTTTTTTGGGGAAATTTTAGGAACAAAATTTGGGGTCCTGGGTCCATTTTTTTATAGGAAAATTTTGGGGTTCTTGTCACCCTTTTTTGGGAGGAGATTTTGGGGTTCCTGACACCCATTTTTGGGGAAAGATCAGAAGAAATAGGAATAAAATTTGGGGCTCCTGGTGCCGTTTTTTGGGGTTCTAGACCCTTCAGGGCCTCCTGGCTGTCATTTTTTGGGGTTATAGGAACAATTTTGGGGTCCTGGTCCCCTTTTTTTGGTTTTTGCCCCAAATTTTGGGGTTCTTGTGCACCCACAACATGGAGGAGATTTTGGGGGTTCCTGGGATGCCCATTTTTGGGGAAAATCAGAAGAAATAGGAATAAAATTTGGGGCTCCTGGGACACCTGGGGACACCTGGGGACATTATTGGAACAATTTTGGGGTCCTGGGAGGTTTTTGGGGTCAGGAGCTCTTCAACAGCAGCAACAAATCAAGCACCCATTTTTGGGGACCTTTTGGGGTTCCTGGGCACACCTTTGGGCATCGGGGAAAATCAAAGAAATAGGAATAAAATTTGGGGCTCCTCGTGCCGTTTTTGGGGTTCTAGAACCTTCAGGGGTTCCTGGGTGCCGTTTTTGGGGTTATGGGGACAATTTTGGGGTCCTGGCTCCCATTTTTGGGGGAAATTTTGGGGTCCTGGGTCCCCCTTTTTTGGGGGGAGATTTTGGGGGTCCTGCTGCTCCTTTTTGGGGAAAGATCAGAAGAAATAGGAATAAAATTTGGGGCTCCTGGTGCCGTTTTTGGGGTTCTAGAACCTTCAGGGCCTCCTGGCTGCCGTTTTTGGGGTTATGGGGACAATTTTGGGGTCCTGGGTCCCCCTTTTTTGGGGGCAGATTTTGGGGTTTCTGCTGCCCCTTTTTGGGGGAAAATCAGAAGAAATAGGAATAAAATTTGGGGCTCCTGGTGCCGTTTTTGGGGTGTGGGGACAATTTTGGGGTCCTGGGTCCCCCTTTTTGGGGAGGGTTTCATTTGGGTCCTGGGGTGTCCATTTTTCAACAGCAAAATCAGAGGAAAGGATTGAAATTTGGGGCACCTGGTGCCACCTTTTTTGGGGACATTCTAGAACCTTCAGGGTTCCAGAGCCCTTCAACGCAGCAACAACCGGGATTGTGGGGACAATTTTGGGGTCCTGGGTCCCCTGGGGACACGGAAATTTTGGGGGGTTCCTGGGTTTGGGGGTTTTTTTGGGAGATTTTGGGTGTCCTGAGCTCTTCCAGCAGCAGGAAATCAAAGAAATAGGAATAAAATTTGGGGCACCTGGGGACCATTTTTGGGGTGTGGGGACATTTGGGGTCCTTGGGAGGTTTGGGACCCCTGGATCTTCAACAGGTTTTTGCCCCCAAGGTGGCAGGGACACCTGGGCCCCCTGGGGAAACCTGGGGGCACCTGGGGACATCGGGGATATTGGGGGATGTGGGTTTGGGGGTTTTGGGGGTTTTGGGGGGTTTTGGGGCATTTTGGGGTGTCCAGGCCTCTTCAACAGCAGCAACGACCGCGTCAAGGTGGCACCTGGCGCACCTGGGCACACCTGGGCACACCTGGGGGCACCTGGGCACATTGGGGGCACCTGGGGACATTGGGGACATTGGGGGATGTGGGGTTTGGGGGGTTTGGGGAGGTTTTGGGGTGTCCTGGAGCTCTTCAACAGCAGCAATGACCGCGTCAAGGTGGCACCTGGGGCACCTGGGCACACCTGGGCACACCTGGGGACACCTGGGGGCATTGGGGACATTGGGGGATGTGGGGTTTGGGGTGTCCAGGCTCTTTTGGGCAGCAATGTCCAAAGCTGGCACCTGGGCTGGGCACCCTGGCACAAGGTGGCACCTGGGCACACCTGGGCACACCTGGGGACACACCTGGGATTTGGGGGATTTGGGGATTTGGGGTGTTTTTTCCAGGGACAACAGCCTTGGCACCTGGCACACCTGGGCACACCTGGGCACACCTGGGGACATCGGGGACATGGGGGGATGTGGGGTTTGGGAGGTTTTGGGGATTTGGGGTGTCCAGAGCTCTTCAACAGCAGCAACGACCGCGTCAAGGTGGCACCTGGGGCACCTGGGCACACCTGGGCACACCTGGGGACACCTGGGCACACCTGGGGACACCGGGGACATCGGGGCATGTGGGTTTGGGGGTTTTCATTGGGGTTTGAGGGCATGTGGGGTTCTGGGGGGGTTTGGAGGATTTTGGGGTTTGATCCAGGTTCTTCTGGGGTGGAAATTTTGGTGTTCCTTGAGGAAATTTTAGGGTCCATTGGAAGATTTTGGGGTTCTGGGAGGGAATTTTGAGGTTTTGGGAGAGAATTTTGGGGTCCAGAGTAGGATTTTGGTGTTCTGGGTGGGAATTTTGGGGTCCAATCCAAGATTTTGGGGTTCTGGGGTGGGAATTTCGGGGTCCAGAGCAGAATTTTGGGGGTCTGTGGTGGAAATTCTGAAATTCTGGGGTTCTGGGTGGGAATTTTGGGGTCCAATCCAGGATTTTGGGGTTCTGGGTGGGAATTTTGAGGATTTTGTGGTTCTGGGGTGGGAATTTCGGGGTCCATTGGAGGATTTTGGGGTTCTGGGATGGGAATTTTTGGGTTCTGGAAGGAAATTTTGGGGTCCAATCCAGGATTTTGGGGGGGTTTTTGGGGTTCTGGGAATTTTCCAGGATTTTTGTTCTGGGTGGGAATTTCTGGCTCCATCCAGTCCAGGAGGATTTGGGTTCTGGGTGGGAATTTTGGGGTTCTGGGGTGTGAATTTCGGTGTCCAATCCAGATCTTTGGGGTTCTGGGAGGGAATTTTTGTGTTTTGGGGTGGGAATTCTGAGATTCTGGGGTTCTGGGGTTGGAATTTCGAGGTCCAATCCAGGATTTTGGGGTTCTGGGTGGGAATTTTGTGGTTCTGGGGTGGGAATTTCTGGCTCCATTGGAGAATTTGGGTGGAATTTGGAGGATTTCGGTGTTCTGGGTGGGAATTTTGGGGTTCTGGGAGGGTTTCAGTGTCAGTCCAGGATTTTGTTCTGGGAGGGAATCCAGAACTTTGGGGGGGAGGGAATCCAGTCCAGGATTTTGGAGGGATTTCGAGTGTCCAGTTTTGGGGTTCTGGGAGGAATTTGGGGCCCAGTCCAGGATTTTATTTCTGGGAGGAATTTCGGGGGATTTTGGGAGTTCTGGGAATTTCTGGGTGTCCAACCCAGGATTTTGGGTTCTGGGTGGTTCTTTTGGGTTCTGGGAAATTTTGATGTTCTGGAGTGGGAATTTCGGGTTCCAACCCCAAATTTTGGCGTTCTGGGAGGGAATTTCGGTGTCCAATCCAGGATTTTGGGTTCTGGGAGGGAATTTCGGGTTCCAACCCAGGATTTCGGGGTTCTGGGAGGGAATTTCAGTTTCCAATCCAGGATTTTGGCATTCTGGGATGGAATTTCAGTGTCCAATCCAGGATTTCGGGGTTCTGGGAGGGAATTTTGATGTTCTAGAGTGGGAATTTCAGTGTCCAGTCCAGGATTTTGGTGTTCTGGGAGGGAATTTTGATGTTCTGGAGTGGGAATTTTGGGTTCCAACCCCAAATTTTGGCGTTCTGGGAGGGAATTTCAGTGCCCAGTCCAGGATTTTGGGTTCTGGGAGGGAATTTCAGTGTCCAGTCCAGGATTTTGGCGTTCTGGGAGGGAATTTTGATGTTCTGGAGTGGGAATTTCGGGTTCCAACCCCGAATTTTGGGGTTCTGGGTGGGAATTTCAGTGCCCAATCCAGGATTTTGGCGTTCTGGGAGGGAATTTTGATGTTCTGGAGTGGGAATTTCGGGTTCCAACCCCGGATTTTGGGGTTCTGGGAGGGAATTTCAGTGCCCAGTCCAGGATTTTGGCGTTCTGGGAAGGAATTTCGGTGTCCAACCCAGGATTTTTGTGTTCTGGGAGGGAATTTCGGTGCCCAGTCCAGGATTTTGGGGTTCTGGGAGGGAATTTCAGTGTCCAATCCAGGATTTTTGTGTTCTGGGAGGGAATTTCGGTGCCCAGTCCAGGATTTTGGCATTCTGGGAGGGAATTTCAGTGCCCAGTCCAGGATTTTGGTGTTCTGGGAGGGAATTTTGATGTTCTGGAGTCCAGGATTTTGGGTTCTGGGAGGAATTTTGATGTTCTGGAGTGGAATTTCGGTGTCCAACCCAGGATTTTCTTCCACTGGGAGGAATTTCAGTCCCAACCCAGGATTTTGCTGCCTGGGAGGGAATTTTGATGTTCTGGAGGGAATTTGGGTTCTGCCACCTGGGCCTCACGCCTCCTTTACCCTGGCTCCCCAAGATCATCTTCCACCCCAGGTTCATCCAAAAATCCACCAGCCCCCCCAAAACTGGACCAAAAGGACCCCAAAAATCCACCCTAAAACCCCAAGATACCCCAAAAACCCCCAAAATACCCCAAAAATCCACCCCAAAACCCCCAAAAACCCCAAAAAACGGCCCCAAAATACCCCAAAAATCCACCCCAAAACCTCAAAATACCGCAAAAACTCAAAAAATCCCCGAAAAATTCACCCCAAATCCATCCAGGGCCTGGCCGTGCACAAGCAGCTCTGGTGGGACCCCAAAAACCCCGAAAAAAACCCCAAAAAAACAAAAAATTCACCCCAAAACCTCAAAATACCCCAAAACCCCAAAATACCCCAAAAATCCACCCCAAAACCCCAAGATACCCCAAAAACTCCAAAAATACCCCAAAAATCCACCCCAAAACCTCAAAATACCCCAAAAACTCCAAAAATACCCCAAGATACCCCTAAAACTCCAAAAATACCCCAAAAATCCACCCCAAATCCATCCAGGGCCTGGCCATGTGCAGGCAGCCCTGGTGGGACCCCAAAAACCCCGAAAAAAACCTCAAAAAACCCACCCAAAAACCAAATATTCCAAAAAGCCAAAAATACCCCAAAAATCCCCCAAAAACCCCAAAAAATAAAATACCCCAAAAATTCACCCCAAACCCTCAAAATACCCCAAAAAACCCCAAAAAATCCCCAAAAAATTCACCCCAAATCCATCCAGGGCCTGGCCGTGCACAAGCAGCTCTGGGAAAACCCCAAAATTCCAAAAATCCCCAAAATTCCCCAAAAATCCAGGGCCTGGCCAAAACCCCAAGATACCCCAAAAACTCAAAAAATACCCCAAAAATCCACCCCAAACCCCAAGATACCCCAAAAACCCCAAAATCCCCCAAAAATCCACCCCAAACCCATCCAGGGCCTGGCTGTGCACAGGCAACTCTGGTGGGACCCCAAAAACCCCAAAAACCTCAACAATTCACCCCAAGATACCCCAAAACCCCAAAAATTCCCCCCAAAAATTCACCCCAAATCCATCCAAATACCCCAAAAACCCAAAATAGCCCTGGTGGGACCCCAAAACCCCAAAATACCCCAAAAACCCCAAAATACCCCAAAAATTCACCCCAAATCCATCCAGGGCCAGGCCGTGCGCAAGCAGCTCTGGTGGGACCCCAAAAACCCCAAAAACCCCAAAACAAAAATTCACCCCCCTCAAAATACCCCAAAAAACCCCAAAAATACCCCAAAATTCACCCCAAACCATCCAGGGGGCCAGGCCCTCCAAAATACCCCAAAATTCCACCCCAAAAACCTCAAAAATACCCCAAAAACCCCAAAATACCCCAAAAATTCACCCCAAATCCATCCAGGGCCAGGCCATGCACGAGCAGCTCTGGTGGGACACCAAAAATATCCAAAAAAAAAATTCCCCAAAATACCCCAAAAATCCAAACCCCAAAACCCCAAAATTTAACCCAAAACCCAAAATACCCCAAAATTCACAAAAAATCCATCCAGGGCCACCCCTAAAACCTCAAAAATACCCCAAAAACTTCAAAATTCACCAAAAATCCCCCTAAAATTCACCCCAAATCCATCCAGGGCCTGGCCGTGCACGAGCAGCTCTGGTGGGACCCCAAAAATATCCAAAAAATACCCCAAAAATACCCCAAAAAATCCACCCCAAAACCCCAAGATACCCCAAAAAAACCCCAAAAATCCCCAAAAATTCACCCCGAATGCATCCAGGGCCTGGCTGTGCACAGGCAACTCTGGTGGAACTCCAAAAACCCCAAAAAACTCCAAAAATTCACCCCAAAACCCCAAGATACCCCAAAAAACCCCAGAAATTTCAAAAAAATTCACCCCAAATCCATCCAGGGCCTGGCCGTGCGCAAGCAGCTCTGGTGGGACCCCAAAAATATCCAAAAAATACCCCAAAAACCCCAAAATACCCCAAAAATTCACCCCAAATCCATCCATCCAGGGCCAGGCCTGGTGGACCCCAAAAATATCCAAAAACCCCCCAAAAATTCCCCAAAACCCAAGATACCCCAAAACCCCAAAATACCCCAAAATTCACCCCCCTCAAAATACCCCAAAACCCCAAAAATTCCCCCCAAAAATTCACCCCAAATCCATCCAGGGCCAGGCCATGCGCAGGCAGCTCTGGTGGGACCCCAAAAATATCCAAAAAATACCCCAAAAACCCCAAAAACCCCAAAAATTCACCCCAAATCCATCCAGGGCCCCCAAAACCCCAAAATCCCCAAAAATACCCCCCAAATCCATCCAGGGCCAAATCCACCCCAAAACCCCTGGATGGGACCCAAAAAAAACCCCAAAATACCCCAAAAATTCACCCCAAATCCATCCAGGGCCAGGCCATGCACGAGCAGCTCTGGTGGGACCCCAAAAATATCCAAAAAATACCCCAAAAATACCCCAAAAAATCCACCCCAAAACCCCAAGATACCCCAAATCCCCCCAAAAATCCCCAAAATCCCCCAAAATCCCCCAAAATCCCCCAAAATCGCCTTTATCCCCCCCCCAGCCGAGTGCACGGTCATGGGCATCCCCAGCGTCTCCACCAACCTGTCGGGGTTCGGCTGCTTCATGGAGGAGCACATCGCCGACCCCTCGGCCTACGGTCAGCGCGGGGACCCCGAAACCGGGGGGGACCCCAAAACCCGGGGGGACCCCAAAATCCCGGGGGGAACCCCGAAATCCCGGGGGGAACCCCGAAACCCGGGGGGGGGAGCCCAAAATTCCTGGGGCAGGGGGGGACCCAAAATCTGGGGGAAATCTGGACAGGGACCCCAGAATCCGAGGGGAAATTCGGGGGGGCACCCCAAAATCTGGGGGACCCCAAACCTGGGGACCCCCAACCTGGGGGACCCAAAATTCCTGGGGCAGGGGGGGGGACCCAAAATCCGGGAGAAACCCCAAAATCTGGGGGGAAATCCCATGGGACCCCCGGGAAATCCGGGGGGACCCCAGGGGAAATCCTGGGGCCCCTCCCTGCCCCAAATCCCTGGGGGTCCCTGTCCCAAAATCCAGGAGAAACCCCCAAATCCCTGTCCCCGTCCCCATGTCCCTGTCCATGTCCCTGTCCTCCCCCAAATCTGGGGAAATCCCTGTCCCCAAAATCATGTCCCTGTCCCCTGTCCCCAAAACCCCTGGGACCCCAAAAACTGGGGTCCCTGTCCCTGTGTCCCTGTCCCCATCCCAGTCCCCAAAATTCATGTCCCTGTCCATGTCCCTGTCCCTGTCCCTCCCCCTGTCCCCATGTCCCTCTGGGATCCCTGTCCCTGGGGGAACCCCCCCCCCCTGTCCCCTGTCACCCTGTCCCTGTCCCCAAAATCCTGTCACCCAAAATTCCCTGGGGGGACCCCCAAATGTCCCTGTCCCCCCTCACCCTGTCCCTGGGGACCCAAATCCCCTGGGGATCCCCAATGTCCCTGTCCTGTCCCCTGTCCCTGTCCCTGTCCCAAATTCCCTGTCCCTGTCCCAAAATGTCCCCTGGGAAATCCCCTGGAGGGGACCCCAAAATCTGGGGTCCCATGGGGGGACCCCAAAACCTGTCCCTGTCCCTGTCCCCATGTCCCCCTGGGGGAAATCCCTGGGGGGACCCCAAAATCCGGGGGGACAAAATCGTGAGGAAAATCCCCCAGGGATCTGTCCCGTGGGGTCACCCCTGTCCTGGGGGGACCCCAGAAACCCCTGTCCCTGGGGGAAATCAGGGACCTGTCCTGGGCTGTCCCCCTGTCCCTGTCCCCACATCCCCATCCCTGTCCCTGTCTCCATGTCCCTCATGGTGTCCCCTGCAGGGATCTCCATCGTGGGGAGCTGTCCCTGTCCCTGTCCCCCTGTCGCCCTGTCCCTGTCCCCATGTCCCTCATGGTGTCCCTGTCCCTGTCCCCATGTCCCCGACTGTCCCTGTCCCCCCAGGGATCTACATCGTGGGGAGCTGTCCCTGTCCCCATGTCCCTGTCCCAGTGTCCCTGTCCCTGTCCCTGTCCCAGTGTCCCTGTCCCCCTGTCCCTGTCCCCATATCCCTCATGGTGTCCCTGTCCCTGTCCCTGTCCCAGTGTCCCTGTCCCCTGTCCCTGTCCCCATGTCCCTGTCCCTGTCCCCCTGTCCCTGTCCCCATGTCCCTCATGGTGTCCCTGTCCCCATGTCCCTGTCCCTGTCCCCCTGTCCCTGTCCCCTGTCCCTGTCCCCATGTCCCTGTCCCCATGTCCCTGTCCATGTCCCTGTCCCTGTCCCTGTCCCTGTCCCCATGTCCCTGTCCCTGTCCCTGTCCCCATGTCCCTGTCCCCATGTCCCTGTCCCCCTGTCCCTGTCCCTGTCGCCCTGTCCTTGTCCCCGTGTCCCTGTCCCCATATCCCAGTCCCTGTCCCCATGTCCCTGTCCCCCTGTCCCCTGTCCCTGTCCCCCTGTCCCTGTCCCCATGTCCCTGTCCCCATGTCCCTGTCCCCCTGTCCCCTGTCCCCCTGTCCCCATGTCCCTGTCCCTGTCCCCATGTCCCTGTCCCCATATCCCTGTCCCCATGTCCCCATGTCCCTGTCCCCTGTCCCCCCCCTGTCCCCATGTCCCCCTGTCCCCCTGGATCTCCATCGTCCCTGTCCCTGTCCCCCTGTCCATGTCCCTGTCCCCATGTCCCCGACTGTCCCTGTCCCCATGTCCCCGACTGTCCCTGTCCCCATGTCCCTGTCCCCCTGTCCATGTCCCTGTCCCCGACTGTCCCTGTCCCCCCAGGGATCTCCATCGTGGGGAGCTGTCCCTGTCCCCGTGTCCCTGTCCCCATGTCCCTGTCCCCGTGTCCCTGTCCCCATGTCCCTCATGGTGTCCCAGTCCCTGTCCCCCCAGGGATCTCCATTGTGGGGAGCTGTTCCTGTCCCTGTCCTTGTCCCCCTGTCCCTGTCCCCCTGTCCCTCATGGTGTCCCTGTCCCCGTCCCCCCAGGGATCTCCATCGTGGGGAGCTGTCCCTGTCCCCCTGTCCCTGTCCCCCTGTCCCTGTCCCCATGTCCCTCATGGTGTCCCTGTCCCCCCAGGGATCTCCATCGTGGGGAGCTGTCCCTGTCCCCATGTCCCTGTCCCTGTCCCTGTCCCCCTGTCCCTGTCCCCATGTCCCTGTCCCCATGTCCCTCATGGTGTCCCTGTCCCTGTCCCCCTGTCCCTGTCCCTGTCCCTGTCCCCATGTCCCTCATGGTGTCCCTGTCCCCATGTCCCTGTCCCCATGTCCCTCATGGTGTCCCTGTCCCTGTCCCCCTGTCCCTCATGGTGTCCCTGTCCCCCCAGGGATCTACATCATGGGGAGCTGTCCCTGTCCCCGTGTCCCTGTCCCCCTGTCCCTGTCCCTGTCCCCATGTCCCTGTCCCTGTCCCCATGTCCCTGTCCCTGTCCCCATGTCCCTGTCCCTGTCCCCGTGTCCCTGTCCCCATGTCCCTCATGGTGTCCCTGTCCCCTCAGGGATCTACATCGTGGGGAGCTGTCCCTGTCCCCATGTCCCCCTGTCCCTGTCCCCATGTCCCTCATGGTGTCCCTGTCCCCCCAGGGATCTACATCGTGGGGAGCTGTCCCTGTCCCCATGTCCCCCTGTCCCTGTCCCCATGTCCCTCATGGTGTCCCTGTCCCCTCAGGGATCTACATCGTGGGGAGCTGTCCCTGTCCCCATGTCCCCCTGTCCCTGTCCCCATGTCCCTCATGGTGTCCCTGTCCCTGTCCCTGTCCCCATGTCCCTCATGGTGTCCCTGTCCCTGTCCCCCCAGGGATCTCCATCGTGGGGAGCTGTCCCTGTCCCTGTCCCCATGTCCCTTTGGTGTCCCTGTCCCCATGTCCCTCTCGGTGTTTGTCCCTGTCTCCCCAGGATCTCCATCTGGGGGCTGTCCCTGGGGAGTCCCCTCAGTCCCTTTGTCCCCATCCTCCCATGTCCCCGTTTGGAGGCATCTCAGGGGTTTGGAGATCATCTGGGGTCCTGGGGAGTCATAAAATGGGTTCTGGAGCTTCTGCCAGGGGATTTGGAGGCATCTTGGGGTTTGGAGGCATCTCAGAGGGTTTGTCCGACCTCTCGACTGGTCCTGGGCAATGGTCAGACACCTGGGGCTGCTCTCAAGTTCTCCTTGGGTGTTTGGGGGCATCTCGGGGGTTTGGGGGCATCTCAGAGGGGGTTTGGAGGCATCTCAGGGGTTTGGAGGCATCTCAGGGGGGTTTGGGGGCATCTCAGGGGTTTGGAGGAACTCTCAGGGGTTTGGGCATTCTTAGGATTTGGAGGTCATCTCTGGGGGTTTGGAGGTCATAAATTGGTTTCTGGGCATCTCCTTGGGGTTTGGAAGCATCTTGTTTGGGTCTCAGAGGTTCTCCTTGGGGTTTGGAGGCATCTCAGGAGGTTTGGAGATCATCTCTGGGGTCCTGGAGGTCATAAATTGGGTTCTGGAGCTTCTCCTTGGGGATTTGGAGGCATCTTGTGGGGTTTGGAGGCATCTCAGGGGGTTTGGAGGCATCTCAGGGAGGTTTTTTGGGGGGGATTTTTAAGGGGTTTTTTAGGGCAGTCTTGGGGTTTTGGGAGTTTTGGTGGTTTTGGGGGGATCTCTGGAAGGTTTTTGGGGGGTCTCTATGGGGTTTTGGGGTTTTGGGGAAAAATTGGGGTTTTTGGGGGGATCTCTGGGGTTTTGGGGGAGTTTTGGAGGGTTTTGGGGTTTTTTGGGAGGTTTTTGGGGGTCTCGGGGGGGTTTTGGGGTTTTTTGGGGTATCTGGGGGGTTTTGGGGTTTTGGGGGGATCTCTGGGGGGTTTTGGGGGGTCTCTGGGGGATTTTTGGGGCGATCTCTGAGAGGTCTCTGGGGGGGTTTTTGGGGGGATTTTTGGGGTATCTTGGGGGTTTTTTGGTGGTTTTGGGGTTTTGGTTTTTTTTTAGTTTTGGGTTGTCTCTGGGGGTCTTTGGGGGTTTGGTTTTGTTTTGTTTTTGGGGGATTTTGGGGGTGTTTCTGCGTTTTTGTTTTTTTTGTTTTTTGGGGATCTTTGGGGGTTTTGGAGGTTTTTGGTGGTTTTTGGGTTTTTTGGGGGCTGTCTCTGGGGTTTTGGTTTTTTGGGGGATATTTGGGGGGGTTTTTGGGGGATTTTTTGTTAGTTTTTTTGGGCTGTCTCTGGGGTTTATTTTTGGGTTTTTGGGGGATTTTTGGGGGGGTTTTTGGGGTATTTTTTGGGGTGTCCCTGGGGGTCTCCTGAGCCCGTGTCCCCCTCCCCAGTATTACACCTTCGCCCGGCGCATGGCCCTGGCCAAGGCCTTCCCCGAGAGCTTCACCTACGAACCCCCCGAGGCCGCGGCCGTGAGTGACCCCAAACCCCAGGGGGACCCCAAAACCCCAGGGGGACCCCAAAACCCGGGGGGACCCCAAAAACCCCGGGGGGACCCCAAAACTCCAGGGGGGACCCCAAAACCCTGCAGGGACCCCAAAACCCCGGGGGGGACCCCCCTGAGTGACCCCAAAACCCGGGGGGGACCCCAAAACCTGCGGGGACCCCAAAAACCCTGCAGGAGTGACCCCAAACCCGGGGGGACCCCAAAACCCTGGGGAGAACCCCCTGAGTGACCCCAAAACCCCGGGGGGACCCCAAAACCCTGCAGGGACCCCAAAAACCCGGGGGGACCCCAAAACCCTGGGGGGACCCCAAAACCCTGAAGTCCCCATTTTTCCTAGTGACCCCAAAACCCCGGAGGACCCCCTTTTGCCCCCCAAAATTCCCCATTTTCCCCCATTTTCTTCCCTTTTTCCCCTTTTTCCCTTTTTTCCTCTTTTCCTGCTTAATTCCTCTTTTTCTCCTCTTTTTTCCCTCATTTCCTCTTTTTCCCCTCTTTTTCCCCTTTTTTCCTCTTTTTTCCCTCTTTTCCTGCCCTTAATTCCTCTTTTTTCTCCCCCCTTTTTTCTCTCTTTTCCTCCCCATTTCCCCCTCCTTTTCCCCTTTTCCCATCTTTTTTCCCTTTCCCCCTTTTCCCCCATTTTCTCCCCTTTATTTTTCCCCTCATTTATTCCCTTTTTTTTCCCTTTTCCCCTTTTCCCCCTCATTTATTCCCCATTTTCCCATTCTTTTTCCCTCTTTTTCCCCCCTTTTTTCCTCATTTTCTCCTCTTCCCCCCCAACTTTTTCTCTTCATTTTTTCCACCTTCCCCCCTTTTTTTCCCTTTTTCCCCTCTTTTTCCCCAATTTTCCCCCCATTTCCCCCCCCCTATTTTTCCCCTTTCCCCTTTTTCCCTCATTTTTTTCCCCCTTTCCCCCTAATTTTCCTTTTTACCCCTTTTTTACCCTTCCCCCCATTTTCCCCTTTTCCCTTTTTCTCTAATTTTGCCCCATTTTTTTCCCCCTTTTATTTTTTCCCCTTTCCCCCTATTTTTCCCTTTCCCCCACTTTTCCCCTCTTTTTTTATTCCTTTTTCCCCTTTCCCTTTTTTACCTAATTTTCCCATTTTTCCCTTTTTCCCTTTTCCCCCTTTTTTTCCCCTTTTTTCCCAATTTTTCCCAATTTTTTCCCTTTTTCCCCTTTTTCCCTTCTTTTTACCCTTTTTTTTTCCTTTTTCCCCTCCTTTTCCCCCCATTTTTTCCCCCTTTTTTCCCCTCTTTTTCCCTATTTTTCCCCCTTCCCCCCCTTTTCCCCTCTTTTTACCCAATTTTTCCCCTTTTTTTCCCTTCCCCCCCCTTTTTTTCCCCTCTTTTTATTTTTTCCCCCTTTCTCCTCTTTTGCCCCTCTTTTTACCTTTTTAAATTTTCCCCTTTTTCCCCCCCCCCCTTTTCCCTCTTTTTACCCAATTTTTTTTCCCTTTTCCCCCCCTTTCCCCTTTTTCCCTTTTTTCCCCTTTTTTCCCCCTTTTTTTTTTCCCTTTTTCCTTTTTTCCCAATTTTTCCCTTTTTTTTCCCTTTTCCCCTTTTTTCCCTCTTTTTACCCAATTTTTCCCCTTTTCCTTTCCCCTTCCCCTCCCCCCCCCCTTTTTTTCCCCATTTTCCCCTTTTTCCCATTTTTCCCTTTTCCCCTTTTCCCCCCCCCCCCCTTTTTTCCCCTTTTTACCCTTTTCCCCTTCCCCCATTTTTCCCCTCTTTTTTACCCAATTTTCCCCTTTTTCCTCTTTTTTTCCCCCCTTTTTTCTCCTCTTTTCCCCCCTTTTTCCCCAATTTTTTCCCCTTTTTCCCCCTTTCCCCCCCTTTTCCCCTCTTTTTACCCAATTTTTCCCCTCTTCCCCAATTTTTCCCCCCTTTTTTTATTACCCAAATTTTTTCCCCTTTCCCCTTTTCCCCTCTTTTTTCCTGCCCATTTTTTTTCCTTTTTCCCTTTTCCCCCCTATTTTTCCCCCTTTCCCCCCTTTTCCCCTCTTTTTACCCAATTTTTCCCCTTTTTTTCCCTTTCCCCCCCCCTTTTTTCCCTCTTTTTACCCATTTTTTCCCTTTTCCCCCCCTTCCCTGCCTTTTTTCCCCTCTTATTACCCAATTTTCCCCTTTTTCCCTTTCCCCCCCTTTTTTTCCCCTCTTTTTACCCAAATTTCCCCCAAATTTCTCCCCCCCGTTTTTCCAGGGTTTCCGCTACCCCCGCCCCGCCTCGGTGCCTCCCAGCCCGGCTCTGTCGCGATTGTCGAGCCCGCGACACAGCGACGACGAGGACGAGCGCTACGACGAGGAGGAGGAGGCGGCCAAGGACCGCGCCAACATCCGCCGCCCCCCGAGCCCCCCCGGGCTGCCCCCGACCCGCACCTGACCCCCCAATTTGGGAGGGGTCCCCGCACCCATCCTTTGTTGTTTTGGTTTTTTTTGGGGGGGGGGGTCCCAAAATTTTCAGTGCCTGGGCCCCCCCCCCCAGCCCCGTTTTTGGTGTTTTGTTGTTTTGGTTTATTTTATTTTATTTTATTTTTTTGGGGTTGTTTTTTGGGGTTGTTTTTTGGTTTTTTTGGGGGGTTTGGGCAGACCCTCCCCACCTTCACACTCCACCCCTCCCCCCTCCCCTCCCCCACCCCCCGTGAGGGTGGGGCCGGGGGGGTCCCGCATCCGTCCGACCCCCCCCCGGCGCAGCGCATTAATAAAGGTGCTTCAGAGCCCCCCCCCCCCGAGCGAGAGATTGGGGGGACCCCCGACCCAAAATATGGGGGAGACTGGGGGGATCACACCCCAAAATATGGGGGAGTTTGGGGGAACCACACCCCAAAATATGGGGGAGTTTGGGGGACCCCCGCCCCAAAATATGGGGGGGAGATTGGGGGATCACACCCCAAAATATGGGGGAGTTTGGGGGAACCACACCCCAAAATATGGGGGAGTTTGGGGGAATTGGGGGGAGATTGGGGGACCCCGACCCAAAATATGGGGGGAGCGTGGGGGGATCACACCCCAAATTGGGGAGATTGGGGGACCCCCCAAAATATGGGGAGTGTGGGGATCACACCCCCAAAATATGGGGGGTTGGGGACCCCAAAAATATGGGGGAAGTTTGGGGGGACCCCCGACCCAAATTGGGGGGAGCGTGGGGGGATCACACCCCAAAATATGGGGAGTTTGGGGGTTTGGGGGACCCCTGACCCAAATTGGGGGGTGTTTCCCCCGACCCAAATTGGGGGGGAGTTTGGGGGGACCCCCGACCCAAAATATGGGGGGAATTTTGGGGGATCCCCGACCCAAACTGGGGGGGAGGTTGGGGGTCACAGCCCCCGAAATATGGAGGGATTTGGGTCGCACCCCCAAATATGGGGAGTTTGGGGACCTCACCCAAATTGGGGGGAGTTTGAGGGACCACACCCCAAATTGGGGGGAGTTTGGGGTCACCACATCCCAAAATATAGGGGGAGTTTGGGGGGGACCCCCGACCCAAATTGGGGGGGTAGATTGGGGATACCTGACCCAAAAATATGGGGGGGACACCCCCAAAATATGGGGAGTTTGGGGTCACCAAAATATGGGGAGTTTGGGGGACCCCGACCCAAATTGGGGAGTTTGGGGAACCACACCCCAAAATATGGGGAGTTTGGGGATCACACCCCAAAATATGGGGGAGTTTGGGGGAACACCCCAAAAATATGGGGAGTTTGGGGATCCACCCAAAATATGGGGGGAGTTTGGGGTCACCACACCCCGAAATATGTGGGGAGTTTGGGGTCACCACACCCCGAAATATGGGGGGAGTTTGGGGGGACCCCCGACCCAAATTGGGGGGCAGTTTGGGGGGACCCCCGACCCAAAATATGGGGGGAGTTTGGGGGGATCACACCCCAAATTAGGGGGGAATTTTGGGGGATCCCCGACCCAAACTGGGGTGGAGGTTGGGGTCACAGCCCCCCGAAATATGGAGGGAATTTGGGGTCGCACCCCCCCAAAATATGGGGGGAGTTTGGGGGGACCCCCGACCCAAATTGGGGGGAGTTTGAGGGACCACACCCCAATTGGGGGAGTTTGGGGTCACCACATCCCAAAATATAACTTTGGGGGGGACCCCGACCCAATTGGGGGAGATTGGGGACCCCCCCAAAATATGGGGGATCACATATGGGGAGTTTGGGGTCACCACACCCCAAAATTCTGGGGGTTTTGGGGAACCCCTGACCCAAAACAGTGGGGGACCACACCCCAAATTAGGGGGGAGTTTGGGGGGACCCCCGACCCAAATTGGGGAAGATTTGGGATCACACCCCAAAATATGGGGGTAGTTTGGGGGGACCCCCGCTCCAAATTATGGGGGAGTTTGGGGTCATCACACCCCCGAAATATGGGGGGAGTTTGGGGTCCAAATATAAGGGGAGTTGGGACCCCGATTTATGGAGGAGTTTGGGGACCCCCGACCCAAATTGGGGGGGAATTTGGGGTCACCACACCCTCGAAATATGGGGGGAGGTTGGGGGGACCCCCGACCCAAATTGGGGGGGAGATTGGGGGGACCCCCGACCCAAATTAGGGGGGAGTTTGGGGTCGCCACATCCCAAAATATGGGGGAATTTGGGGTCGCAGCCCCCAAAATATGGGGGGAGTTTGGGGGCACCCCTTGGGGGTCACCCCCCAAATTGGGGGAATTTGGGGCCCCCACCCCATTAGTTTGGGGGACCCTGGGGCACCCCAAAATATGGGGGAGTTTGGGAACCCCAACCCCAAATTTTGGGGAATTTATGGTCAAAATAAATATGGGGGTTTGGGGTTAAATGGGGTTAGTGACCCCCTACCCAAATTGGGGGATTTAGGGTCACCACACCCCAAAATATGGGGAGTTTGGGGATACCGGCAAATATTTTAACCAATGAGAGTTTAGGGCTCAGTGAATGGGCGTGGCTTGAACCCCCAAAAATTTTTTGACATTTGGGGTGGGGGTGGCTTTGGGGTCACCAGAGCATCCCCAAACTGGGGACCGTTATGGGGGAAATGGGGACCCCCACCCCCTGGTTATTTTGGGGACTTCCCATTGCTGTCAATGGACAATTTTGGAACCCCCAAAATTGATTAATTTTAGCGTGGTTTTGAGGCAATTCAAGGGGATTTCCCACCCCAAATTTGAGGGGTTTACCCCCCCTTAAAACCCACCCCAAAAATTTGGGGGGGCCCCTCCCAAATTCCGGGGTGGCTTTGGGGCCCCCCCAAATTCCTGTTTGGGCCCCCCCAGATGTGGGGGCGGTTTTAGGTTCCCGCTGCCCCTGGGGCCCCGCCATTACGTCACCTGGGGCGTGGCAGGACCCTCCCCCATTTATGGTAAAATAATGGGCGTGGCTTAAATGGGGCGTGTCTGCAGGGGCGTTTCTCAATGAGGGGGCGTGGCTTCCCAGCATATTTTAACCGATGAGAGGCGTGGCTCGTGTAGTGGGCGTGGCTTATACCAACAATTTATGGACATTGTGGGCGTGGCTTCGCAGAGCATCCAACCGAGTGGGCGTGGCCTGATGGGGCTTCCCCATTGCTGTCAATGGAATGGGGCGTCCTGTTTTCCTGGGGGGGGGGGTTTGAGGGGGTTCCCCTGGGGGGGCCGGGGGGCTCCTGCGGCCATGGGGGGCCTCAGGGTGCCAGGGGGTCCCGCGGGGGACCCTCCTGATGCTGCTGATGGCGGCCGGAGCGGGGTCCTGGGGTGAGAGGGGGGGTCCTGGGGGTCCTGGGACCTGGGGGGGGGGGGGGGGTCCTGGGGGGTTTTCAGGGGTCCCGGATACCTGGGGGTCCTGTTCTGGGGATCCTAGGAGGGTTTTGGGGGTCCTGGGGGAATTTGGGGGTCCCGACCTGGGGGGGATTTGGGGGTCCTGGGGAATTTGGGGGTCCCGGATACCTGGGGGTGGATTTGGGGGGGTCCTGGGGGAATTTCAGGTGTCCTGGATACCTGGGGGATCCTGGGTTAGGGGTTTTGGGGGTCCTCAGATACCTGGGGAAATTTGGGGGGTCCTGGGGGGGACGGGGGTGTCCCAGATACCTTGGGGTGGGTTTGGGGTCCTGGGATGCCCCAGGTGGTCCTGGGGGGGGGTTTGGGGTCCTGGGGGGAATTTGGGGTGGATTTCAGAGGATTTTGGGGTTGCCGGATTTGGGGGGCCACAGGTGGATTTTGGGAGGGGGTTTGGGTTGGATTTTGGGGTTCCTGGTCCCTCCCAGGTGGATTTTGGGGTTCCAGGATGCCCCAGGTGGATTTTGGGGGGGGGTTTGGGGTTCCCGGGGTGCCCCCAGGTGGATTTTGGGAGGGGTTTTGGGTGGATTTTGGGGTTCCGGGGTGCCCCAGGTGGGTTTTGGGAGGGTTTTGGGTGGATTGGGGTTCCGGGGTGCCCCAGGTGGATTTTGGGAGGGGTTTTGGGTACATTTTGGGGTTCCGGGGTGCCCCAGGTGGATTTTGGGAGGGGTTTTGGGCGCATTTTGGGGTTCCCGGTCCCTCCCAGCCGAGCCCGAGCGGGGGCGGGACCGGTCGGACCCGCTCGGCCCCGGCCCCACCCTCCAGGGCGTGACCCCTCCCGTGACCTCTGACCCCGGCGGTGACCCCAGAATTTGGGGGACCCCCCCCCCCATTAACCCTTCCAACCCCGAGGGACCCCCTCATTCATTAACCTCATTCATTAACCTCATTGATTAATTAACCTCATTAATTAATTAACGCCATTCATGCCCCCCCCACCCCGCCGTTCAGCGCAGCGCTGGCGGCCCCTCATTAGCATAATTAGCGCCATTAGCTCATTAGGCTCATTAACCTCATTAACCCTCTCGTGTCCCCCACAGGAACCCCCTGGAGCGGGGGCCCTGGGTGCCCCCCAGATTCCCTCATTAGCATAATTAGCTCATTAAACTCATTAACCCTTTCCTGTCCCCCAGGATCCCCCTGGAGCGGGGGCCCTGGGTGCCCCCCAGATTCCCTCATTAGCATAATTAGCTCATTAAGCTCATTAACCCTTTCGTGTCCCCGCAGCATCCCCCTGGAGCGGGGGCCCTGGGTGCCCCCCAAATTCTGGGGGCATAATTAGCCCCCAAGCTCATTAACCCTTTCCTGTCCCTGGGGAGGGGGGCCCTGGGTGCCCCCAGATTCCCCATTAGCATAATTAGCTCATGGACGTGAACCCTTTTCGGGTCTGGGGACCCCTGGGGGGGGCATTTGGGGACATTAAGGGGATTAACCCTTTCATTGACAGCATTGGGGACAGGGGGGACATTGGGGACATTGGGGACAGGGGGGACATTGGGGACATTGGGGACATTGGGGACATTTGGGGACATTGGGGACATTTGGGGACAGGGGGGACATTGGGGACATTGGGGACATTTGGGGGGGAGTCACAGGGACCTTGGGGACAGGGGGACAGGGGTGTGACAGTGACAGGAGTGGGTGTGACAGTGACATGGGGACGTGGGGGTGTCACAGGGGCCTTGGGGACATCAGGGAGGTGGGGGACAGGGACATGAGGGGTGTGACAATGACATGGGGACATGAGGGGTGTGACAATGACATGGGGACATGGGGGGACACAGTGATCCTGGGGACAGGGGCGTGACAGTGTGACATGGGGACATGAGAGGGGTGGGGGACAGTGACATGGGAATGTCCCAGGGACCTTGGGGACACTGGGGGGGTCACAGGGACCTTGGGGACATGGGGACAGGGGTGTGACAGTGACCTGGGGACATGGGAGATCACAGGGACCTTGGGGACACTGGGGGGATCACAGGGACCTTGGGGACAAGATGGGGGGGGTCCCAGGGACCTTGGGGGGATCACAGGGGCCTTGGGGACATTGGGGGGGTCACAGGGGCCTTGGGGACACTGGTGGGGTCACAGGGGCCTTGGGGACATTGGGGGAGGGTCAGAGAGACCTTGGGGACATTGAGGGGATCACAGGGACCTTGGGGACATTAGGGGGGTGTGACAGCACCAGGGGACATTGGGGGGGTCACAGGGACCTTGGGGACATTGGGGGGTTCCCAGGGACCTTGGGGACATTGGGGGGATCAGAGGGGCCTTGGGGACATTGGGGGGGGTGTGACAGCACCCGGGCACACTGTGGCGTCTCGCAGCCCCTCAGTGGCACAGCGGTGACCCCGTGTGACCCCACGGTGACACTGTGTGTGTGTCCCTCCCTGTCCTCCCCAGGCCCAGTACTACGGCACCGTCTCGCTGGGGACCCCTCCCCAGAATTTCCGGGTCATTTTCGACACCGGCTCCGCCGATCTCTGGGTGCCCTCGGCGCGCTGCTGCCTGCTCTACCTGGCCTGCTGTGAGGGGCGGGGCCTGGCGGGGCGGGGCTTGGGGAGTGGGCGGGGCCTGGAGGGGTGGGTGTTGGGTGTGGGCGGGGGCCTAGAGGGGCGTGGTTTGGGGGGTCTGGGCAGGGCTTAGCAGGGTGGATCAAGTGTGGTCTGGGTGTGGGCGGAGCCTAGAGGGGTGTGGTTTGGGTAGTGGGCCTTAGCAGGGTGGAGTTATGTTTGTGTGTGGGTGGGGCCTAGCAGGGCGTGGTTTGTGGGGTGGGTGAGGCCTATCAGGGCGTGGTGTGGGCCTGGGTGGGGCCTAGCAGGGCGTGGTGTGGGTGTGGGCGGGGCCTAACGGGTAGTACGGGAATGGGCATGGTTTAGGTTGTGGGCGGGGCCTGGCAGGGCGTGGTGTGGGTGTGGGTGGGGCCTAGCAGGGCATGGTGTGGGCGGGGCCTAACTGGACATGGGTTGGGCAGTGGGTGGGGCCTACCAGAGTGGAACAAGTGTGATTTGCATGGTGGGCGGGGCCTAACAGGGTTTGGCAAGGAATGGGTGGGATTTGGGTGTGGGCGGGACCTAGCAGGGCGTGGCAGGGTGGGAGTGGCATGGTTTGGGTAGTGGGCAGGGCCTAGCAGGATGTGGCAGCATTGAATGGGCGTGGTTTGGGTGGTGGGCGGGGCCTAGAAGGGTAGAATGGGCAAGGTTTGTGTGGGCGGGGCTCATAATACAGAATGGGCATTGTTTGGGTGGTGGGCGGGGCCTAGAAGGGCGTGGCAGGGTTGAAAGGGCATGGTTTGAATAATAGGTGTGGCCTATCAGGGTGGAATGGGCGTGGTCAGTGAAGTGGGCGTGGTTAATTAGAGGGGAAGGGCACAGTGGGGTGTGGTCATATAAGTGGGCATGGTTTGTGGTCAGATGGGCGTGGTCTGTGACAGGGTGTGGTTGGGGCGGAGCCTCAAGTGCTTTTTCTGGACTCTGAGGGGCAGGGCTTTAAGGGGGCGTGGTCTGAGTGAGGAGTGGCGCCTGGGGGCGGAGCCTGTGTGGAGGCAGTGCTAAGAATTGGGTGTGGTCTCTGTGTGTGTGGGCGTGGTCTGATGGGAGTGGGCATGGTCTATGGGGAGTTGGCGTGATCTGATGGGAGTGGGCGTGGTCTGACGGGAGTGGGCGTGGTCTATGGGGAGTGGGTATGGTCTAAATGCGAGTGGGCGTGGTCTGTGTGTGGTGGGTGTGGCCTGAATGTGAGCGAGCGTGGTCTATGGGGAGTGGGCGTGGTCTGACGGGAGTGGGCGTGTCCCTGCAGGGCTCCACCCCCACTACCAGCCCCTGCTGTCCTGCACCCACCGGGCCAACGGCACCGCCTTCGCCATCAGCTACGGCAGCGGGAGCCTGAGGGGATTCCTGAGCACCGACACCCTCACGGTGGGCAGGGGTCCCTGGGGAGGGGTCCCTGAGTGAGGGGAGGGGTCCTGGGGAGGGGTCCCAGGGGTCTCAGGGGCTTCCTGAGCACCGACACCCTCGCGGTGGGGGCGTGGCCAAGGAGGAGGTAATGAGGGGGTGGGGCTAAAGCAGGTGTTTGTCAAGGCAGTGTCACTGTGTCACCATCCCCGTGTCCCCGTCCCTGTCCCCACAGGTGTCCAACGTCTCGGTGGCCAACCAGACGTTCACCAAGGGCAATGTCACCGTCCCTGTGTCCCTGTGTCCCCGTCCCTGTCCCCACAGGTGTCCAACGTCTCGGTGGCCAACCAGACGTTCACCAAGGGCAATGTCACCATCCCTGTGTCCCCGTGTCACTGTCACTGTCCCCTGCAGGTGTCCAATATCTCAGTGGCCATGGCGGTGTCCCCATCCCTCTGTCACTGTCACTGTCACTGTGTCCCCACAGGTGTCCAACGTCTCAGTGGCCAAAGGGGTGTCACTGTCACTGTCTTTGTGTCACTGTCCCTGTGTCACTGTCACTGTCTCTGTGTCACTGTCACTGTGTCCCCACAGGTGTCCAGTGTCTCAGTGCCCAACCAGACGTTTGCCGAGGCCGTGGCCCTGCCTGGCCTGGCCTTCACGGCCACGCGGTTCAATGGCGTCCTGGGCCTGGTGTACCCCGGTGTCCCTGTCCCTGTGTCACTGTCACTGTGTCACTGTCCTTGTGTCACTGTCCCTGTCCCTGTGTCACTGTCACTGTTCCCACAGGTTTCCAATGTTTCGGTGCCCAACCAGACATTTGTGGCGGCTCCCTGGCCACTGGGCCTGTGTCCCTGTCCCTGTGTCACTGTCCCTGTGTCACTGTCATTGTGTTAATGTCACTGTGTCCCCACAGATTTCCAACGTCTCAGTGCCCAACCAGACGTTTGCTGAGGCCGTGGCCCTGCCCGGCCTGGCCTTCATGGCGGCCGTGCGGTTCGATGGCGTCCTGGGCCTGGCGTACCCTGGTGTCCCTGTCACTGTGTCACTGTCCCTGTGTCACTGTGTTAATGTCACTGTCACTGTGTCCCCACAGATTTCCAACGTCTCGGTGCCCAACCAGACGTTTGCCGAGGCCGTGGCCCTGCCCGGCTGGCCCCTCACTGGTTCGATGGCGTGGGCCTCACCCCGGTGTCCCTGTCACTGTGTCCCTGTCACTGTGTCACTGTGTCACTGTCCCTGTGTCACTGTGTCACTGTCACTGTGTCACTGTCACTGTGTTAATGTCACTGTCACTGTGTCCCCACAGATTTCCAAACGTCCTCCAGTGCCCAACCAGACATTTCGCTGAGGCCGTGGGGACTGGCTGGGCCATATTTTGGGGGCGCGAACCGATGGCATCCTGGGCCTGGCATACCCCGGTGTCCCTGTCACTGTGTCCCTGTCACTGTGTCACTGTCCCTGTGTCACTGTCCCTGTCCCTAATGTCACTGTCCCTGTCCCCACAGGTTTCCAATGTCTCGGTGCCCAACCAGACGTTTGCTGAGGCCGTGGCCCTGCCCGGCCTGGCCTTCACGGCCACGCGGTTCGATGGCGTCCTGGGCCTGGCGTACCCCGGTGTCCCTGTCACTGTGTCCCTGTCCCTGTGTCACTGTGTGTAATGTCACTGTCACTGTCACTGTGTTAATGTCACTGTCACTGTGTCCCCACAGATTTCCAACGTCTCGGTGCCCAACCAGACGTTCGCTGAGGCCGTGGCCCTGCCCGGCCCAAATCCAAACGGCGCGGTTTTCCAAACGCCCTGGGCCTGGCGTATTTCGGGGCCAAATAAGGCCCGCCCCGTGTTCGACAACATGATGGAGCAGGGGCTGTTCCGCAACAACGTCTTCTCCTTCCGCCTGCGCAGGTACGGGGGCACACCTGGGCATGGCCGCACACCCTGAAAGTGCTCCTGAAACGGCCCCGAGCACAGCCCGATTGCATCCTAAATGCAGGCAAAATAATGGATAAATATATCCAAAATATCCCCCAAACTATCCCAAACTAACTCACAAATACACCCAAACTAACCCCAAATACACCCAAACTAACCCCAAAATACACCCAAACTAACCCCAAAATACACCCAAAATAAGCCAAAAAATACCCCAACCCAAAATAAAAATACACCCAAACTAACCCCAAAATACAGCCAAACTAACCCTCAAATACACCCCAAATGCAGCCAAAATAATTGCATAAATATATCCAAAATATCCCCAAATACACCCAAACTAACCCCAAAATACACCCAAACTAACCCCAAAATACACCCAAACTAACCCCAAATACACCCAAACTAACCCCAAATACAGCCAAACAAAGCCTCCAAATACACCCCAAATACAGCCAAAATATTCCATAAATATATCTGAAATATCCCCAAATACAGCCAATATTGTCCAAATGCAATACAATACAAAATATTGTCCAAATACACCTGAAATAACGCATAAATACACCCAAACTAACCACCCAAACTAACCCCAAATTTCCAAAAATACACCCCCCAACAAAACTAACCCCCAAATACACTCAAACTAACCCTCAAATACACCCCAAATACACCCAAACTAACCCCAAAATACAGCCAAACTAACCCAAAATACACCCAAAATACACCCAAACTATCCCTCAAACTAACCCCCAAATACACCCCAAATAACCCCCAAATACACCCTGGGGGGGAACCCCCAAAATACCCCCAAATACAAAAAACAAAAATACACCCCAAATACACCCAAACTAACCCAAAAATACAGCCAAACTAACCCCCCAAAATAACCCCAAATGCACCCAAACTAACCCCAAAATACACCCAAACTAACCCCAAACACACCCCAAACGATCCCCAAAATAACCCCAAATACACCCAAACTGACCCCAAATCTCCTTTGGGACCCCTCTGGGACCCCCAAAATTCCCTTTGAGACACCCACGGGACCCCAAATTCCCCTGAAATCCTCTCTGGGACCCCCAAATCCCCCTGAAATCTCTTCTGGGTCCCCCATGGGACCCCAAATTCCCCTTGAAATCCCCTCTGGGACCCCCAAATCTCCTCTGGGATCCCAAATCCCCTTGAAATCCCCCCCAGAACCCCCAAATCCCCCCTAAAATTCCCTGTGGGACCCCAAATCCCCCCTAAAATCCCCTCTGGGACCCCCCTGGGACCCCAAATCCCTCCTGAAATCCCCTCTGGGACCCCCCCCCGGGACCCCAAACCCCCTCTGGGACCCCCCGGGACCCCCAAATCCCCCATGGGACCCCAAAATAACCCCCAAATCCCCAAAATAACCCTGTAATACCCCCTGGGACCCCCAAATCCCCCATGGGACCCCCAAATCCCCCTGAAATCCCCCCTGGGACCCGCAAATCCTCCATGGGACCCCAATGGGACCCCCAAATCCCCCCTGAAATCCTCTGTGGGACCCCAAATCCCCCCTAAAATCCAATGTGGGACCCCCAAATCCCCAGTGGGACACCCCTGGAACCCCCAAATCACCCATGGGACCCCAATGGGACCCCCAAATCCCCCAGAAATCCCCTCTGGGACCCCCTGGGACCCCCAAATCCCCCATGGGACCCCCCTGGGACCCCCAAATCCCCCTGAAATCCCCCCTGGGACCCCCAAACCCCAGTGGGACCCCCCTGGGACCCCCAAATCCCCCATGGGACCCCAATGGGACCCCCCTGGGACCCCCAAATCCCCCATAGGACCCCCCTGGGTCCCCCAAATCCCCCCTGAAATCCCCTCTGGGACCCCCAAATCCCCCATGGGACCCCCCTGGGACCCCCAAGTCCCCCATAGGACCCCCCTGGGACCCCCCTGGGACCCCCAAGTCCCCCTGAAATCCCCTCTGGGACCCCCCTGGGACCCCCAAATCCCCCATGGGACCCCAATGGGACCCCCAAATCCCCAATGGGACCCCCCTGGGACCCCCAAATCCCCATGGGACCCCCATGGGACCCCCAAATCCCCCAAAGGACCCCCTGGAACCCCCCTAGGACCCCCAAATCCCCCGGGGGACCCCCAAATCTCCTCTGGGACAGCCCTGGGACCCCCCTGGGACCCCCAAATCCCCCATGGGACCCCAATGGGACCCCCAAATCCCCCATGGGACCCCCCTGGGACCCCCAAATCCCCCCTGGGACCCCCCTGGGACCCCCAAATCCCCCCTGGGACCCCCTGAAATCCTCTGCCCAACCCCCCAAAATCCCCCAAAAAATACCAAAAATGCCCACAGATCCCCCACAAAATCCAAAACCTTCCCCCAAAATCCCCCATATCCCCCCAAAATCCCCCCAAAATCCCACAGATCCCCCAAAAATCCACCCCGAAATCCCTCCCAAAATCCCCACCCCCCAAAATCCCCAAAATCCCTCCCAAAAAAACCCCCAGACACCCCAAAAAATGCCCCCCAAAAATCCCCATAAATCCCCCAAAAATCCGCCCCGAAATTCCCCCCAAAAAATCCCCCCATATCCCCCCGAAATCCCCCCAAAAATCCCCCAGATCCCCCCCAAAATCCCCCACAAATTCCCCAAAAAAAAATCCCCCCAAATCCCCCTCCAAATTCCCCCAAAAATCCCCCCCAAATCTCCCAAAAATCCCTCTCTCAAATTCCCCAAAATGCCCACAGATCCCCCAAAATCCACCCACAAATTCCCCCAAAAAACTCCAA
The DNA here is from genome assembly GCA_024865655.1 of Emberiza elegans. Lineage (NCBI taxonomy): Eukaryota > Metazoa > Chordata > Aves > Passeriformes > Fringillidae > Emberiza > Emberiza elegans. Next base: position 418,149 of record JALJVW010000131.1, on the reverse strand, counting down.
AATCCCCAAAATCCCAAAATCCCCAAATCCCCCAAAATCCCCCATAAACCTCCCCCCCCAAAATCCCCCAAAATCCCAAATCCCCCAAAAATTCCAAATCCCCCCATTCCCCAAAAAATACCCACAGATCCCCCAAATCCACCCTGAAATTCCCCCCAAAATCCCCATATCCCCCCAAAATCCCCCAAAAAACCCCCAGAAAATCCCCCAAAATCCACCCCCGAAATTCCCCAAAAAAATCCCACAAAAATAGATCCCCCAAAATCCACCCTGAAATTCCCCAAAATACCCCAGATCCCCCCAAAATCCACCCACAAATTCCCAAAAAAATCCCCCCACAGATCCCCTGAAATCCCCCAAAATCCCCCCAAAATCCCCCCCCCAAATCCCCCACAAATTCCCAAAAAAATACCCGCAGATCCCCCAAATCCACCCGAAATTCCCCCAAAATCCCCCAAAATCCCCCCAAATCCCCCCAAATTCCCCCCAAATCCCCCAAAATCCCCCAAAAATCCCCCACAAAATCCCCCCCAAAATCCCCAAAAATCCCCCAAAATCCACCCAAAAATTCCCCAAATCCCCAAAAAATATTCCCAGATCCCCAAAATTCACAAATTCCCCAAATTCCCCCCCCCCCCCAAAATCCTGACCCAAACTGCCCCCAAAAACTGCCCCAAAAACCTAAAACCCCCAACCCCTGTAAATGCCCCCAAACTCCCCAAAAACACCCTGAAATTCCCCCTCCCAAACTGCCCCCAACCCCCTTTAATTGCCCCAAATTTCCCCTAAATGCCCCCCTCCCCCCAAAATCCCTCCAACTCCCCAAAAATGCCCCAGACCCCCTAACTGCCCCCAAATTCCCAAAATGCCCCCCAACCCCCAAAAATCCCCCAAAACCCCCAAACTGCCCCAAAAATCCCCAAAATGCCCCCTAATCCCCCCAAATGCCCCAAACCCCTTTAACTGCCCCAAAATCCCCAACTGCCCCAAACCCCCCCTAAAACCCCCCAAAACCCCAAAACTGCCCCAAGACCCCCAACTGCCCCTAACCCCCTTGTAACTGCCCCAAATCCCCTAGATGCCCCCAAAACCCCTAAAACTGCCCCCAGACCCCTAACTGCCCCAAAACCCCTAAACTGCCCCCCAACCCCCTAACTGCCCCCCAAAATACTGCCCCCAATCCCCAAACTGCCCCCAAACCCCTTTAATTGCCCCAACCCCCTAACTGCCCCAAACCCCCTGTAACTGCCCCAACCCCCCAAATGCCCCCAATCCCCCAAACTGCCCCAAACCCCTTAATTGCCCCAACCCCCAAATACCCCCAGCCCCCAGAACCCCCCAACTCCTGTAAATGCCCCCAACCCCCCTAACTGCCCCAAACGCCCCTTTAACTGCCCCCCAACCCCTAACTGCCCCAGACCCCCCTGTAACTGCCCCCAACCCCCAGCTACCCCCAAACCCCCTGAACTGCCCCAAACCCCCTTTAACTGCCCCAACCCCCCAAACTGCCCCAAACCCCCCCTTAACTGCCCCAACCCTCCAAATAACCCCAGCCCCAGAACTGCCCCCCCCCAACTGCCCCCAATCCCCAAACTGCCCCCAAACGCCCCTTTAACTGCCCCAAACCCTCTAAACCCCCCCTAAACCCCCAAATGCCCCCAACCCCCTAACTGCCCCAAACCCCTCTAATTTTAACCCCCTGTAAACTGCCCCAGACCCCTCAAATGCCCCCAATCCCCCCAAATGCCCCCAAACCCCCAACTGCCCCAAACCCCCTCTAACTGCCCCCAACCCCCTTTAATTGCCCCAACCCCCTAACTGCCCCAGCCCCCCTGCACTGCCCAAACCCCCAAATGCCCCAGCCCCTCAACTGCCCCCGTGCCCCCAGGCTGTCGGTGGGGGTCCCGGGGGCCGCGGGGTGCCGGGACCCGCCGCTGTGCGGGGGCGGCTGCGAGGCCATCGTGGACACGGGGACATCGCTCATCACCGGGCCCAGCGCCGAGGTGGCCGCGCTGCACCGGGCCCTGGGCGGCTCCCGCGCCGTGGGCGGGCAGGTGCGGACCCCCCGAGACCCCCCCCAAAACACCGGGGGTCACCGAGGGTCACCGAGGGTCCCCAACAACCCCCGGTCCCCTTTGGGTGGGGGTGTTGGGGGTCCCTGAGGGTCCCCGAATGTCCCCGAGTGTCCCCAAGTGCCCCTGAGTGTCCCCAACGACCCACGGGGCCCATTTGGGTGGGGGTCCCTGAGGTCCCTGAATGTCCCAGGGTCCCCAACAACCCCGGTCCCCCCAAGTGGGGCGTTGAGTGTCCTGAGGTCCCCACGGGGTCCATTTTGGGTGTCCCCTGAGTGTCCCCGAGGGTCCCTGAGGGTCCCCGAGTGTCCCCAAAGACCCACGGGTGCCATTTGGGTGGGGGTATTGGGGGTCCCTGAGGGTCCCCGAATGTCCCCGAGTGTCCCCAAATGTCCTTGAGTGTCCCCCCAGACCCCGGGTGCCATTTGGGTGGGGGTCCCTGAGTGTCCCTGAATGTCCCCGAGTGTCCCCAAGTGCCCCTGAGTGTCCCCAACGACCCACGGGGCCCATTTGGGTGGGGGTCCCTGAGTGTCCCCGAGTGTCCCTGAGGCTCCCGTCCCCAGAGGGGTGGGGACACCCGAGGGTCCCAGTGTCCCCACAACCCCCACCCCTGTGTGTGGGGGGGCGGTCCCCAGTCCCTGACCACCCATCCCCCCAGTACCTGCTGGACTGTGACAAGGTCCCAGCGTCCCCTGTGGGTGGGTGACACCCGGGGGGTCCCCGAGTGTCCCCTGTGTGTCCCCTGTGGGTGGGGGTGGCGTCCTGACGCGTGTCCCCTCCCCAGTACCTGCTGGACTGTGACAAGGTCCCGTCCCTGCCCAACGTCACCTTCGTGCTGGGCGGGAAGGAGTTCACGCTCAGCCCCCAGCACTACGTGCTCCAGGTGGGACCTCTCCCCGCTGTGTCACCTCCGTGTCACCTCCGTGTCACCGCTGTGTCACCTCTGTCACGCTCTGTGTCACCCCTGTGCCATTTTCCCTCATGTGTCCCCTGAGTGTCCCTGTGTGGGGGTGGCATCCTCCTGGATGTCCCCACGCTGGACTGTGACCAAGGTCCCATCCCTGCCCCATCTTTTTCCCCCTTGTCCTCGGAGTCCCTGTCCCCACAGCCCCAGCCCTGTGTCCCCATGTCCCCCTGTCCCCGCTGTGTCACCTCCGTGTCACCTCCGTGTCACCTGTGTCACCCTCTGTGTCACCTGTGTCACCCTCCGTGTCACCTCTGTCACCCTCTGTGTCACCCCCCATCCCCACATTCCTCATGTGTCCCCTGATTTGTCCCCCCATCCTGGATGTCCCCACATCTGTCCCCAAGTCCCCATCCCTGTCCCCATCTTTTGTCCCCTTGTCCTCGTGTCCCTGTCCCCACATCCCCATCCCTGTGTCCCTCATGTCCCCATGCCCAGGTCCCCACCCTTCCCCTTTGTCCCCACATTTGTCCCCTTGTCCCCAAGTCCCCTGTCCCTCATGTCCCCATCCCCATGTCCTCACACATTCCTTGTCCCCAGATTTGTCCCCTTGTCCCCGTGTCCCTCATGTCCCCATGCCCAGGTCCCCACCCTCCTAATTGTCCCCCTGTCCCCACATTTGTCCCCAGGTCCCCCTGTCCCTCATGTCCCCATCCCCTTGTCCCCACCCTCCTCCTTGTCCCCTTGTCCCCAGGTTTGTCCCCGTGTCCCCCTGCCCCTCATGTCCCCAAGTCCCCACCCTCCTCCTTGTCCCCATCTTTGTCTCCATGTCCCCATGTCCCCTGTCCCTCATGTCCCCACCCTCCTCCTTGTCCCCTGTCCCCCCCATTTGTCCCCTTGTCCCCCTGTCCCTCATGTCCCCATCCCCAGGTCCCCACCCTCCTCCTTGTCCCCCTGTCCCCAGATTTGTCCCCTTGTCCCCGTGTCCCCCTGCCCATCATGTCCCTGTCCCCACCCTCCTCCTTGTCCCCATTTGTCCCCTTGTCCCCATGTCCCTCTGTCCCTCATGTCCCTCATGTCCCCACCCTCCTCCTTGTCCCCTTGTCACCCCCCTCATGCCGTCCCCTTGTCCCCAAGTCCCTGTGTCCCTCATGTCCCCATCCCCAGGTCCCCACACATTCCTTGTCCCCAGATTTGTCCCCTTGTCCCCATGTCCCCCTGCCCATCATGTCCCTGTCCCCACCCTCCTCCTTGTCCCAAGATTTGTCCCCTTGTCCCCGTGTCCCTCTGTCCCTCATGTCCCCAAGTCCCCACCCTCCTCCTTGTCCCCATCTTTGTCTCCATGTCCCCATGTCCCCTGTCCCTCATGTTCCCACCCTCCTCCTTGTCCCCACATTTGTCCCCTTGTCCCCAAGTCCTCCGGTCCCCCTGTCCCTCATGTCCCCATTCCCAAGTCCCCACTGTCCTCCTTGTCCCCCTGTCCCCACATTTGTCCCCTTGTCCCCGTGTCCCTCTGTCCCTCATGTCCCCAAGTCCACACCCTCCTCCTTGTCCCCTTGTCCCCAGGTTTGTCCCCTTGTCCCCCTGTCCATCATGTCCGCAGGTCCCCACCCTCCTCCTTGTCCCCTTGTCCCCACATTTGTCCCCTTGTCCCCTTGTCCCCGTGTCCATCATGTCCCCATCCCCATGTCCCCTTGGGACACCTGGGACACCCTGGGGACCTTCCGTGTCCCCTTGTCACCTCCCTCATGCTGTCCCCATGCCCCCAGGTCCCCCTGTCCCTCATGTCCCCATCCCCAGGTCCCCCACCCTTGTCCCCCCTTGTCACCCATGGTGTCCCTGGTGTCCCTGTCCCCGCAGGTGTCCCAGTGGGGGTCCCCCACGTGCCTCAGTGGCTTCATGGCCCTGGGTGTCCCATGTGGGACCCCCGTGTCCCATCCCCGGAGATCCCAGTGGGGTCCCCCACATGGTCACTTCCTGGCCTGGATGTCCCATGTGTCACCCATGGTGTCCCTGTCCCCGCAGGTGTCCCAGTGGGGGTCCCCCACGTGCATCAGTGGCTTCATGGCCCTGGATGTCCCACGTGTCACCCTGTGCCGTGTCCCTGTCCCCGCAGGTGTCCCAGTGGGGGTCCCCCACGTGCATCAGTGGCTTCATGGCCCTGGATGTCCCACGTGTCACCCTGTGCCGTGTCCCTGTCCCCCTGGGACATCCCAGGGGGTCCCCCACGTAATCAGGGACCCTGGATGTCCCCCCTCCCTCGGGACCCCTCTGGATCCTCGGGGACGTTTTCCTGGCCCGCTACTACTCCGTGTTCGACCGGGACCGCGACCGCGTGGGGCTGGCACCCAGCAAGTGACACCTGGGGACACCCTGGGGACACCTCGGGATGATTGGGACACCCTGGGGACATCCTGGGGACACCTGGAGATGATTGGGATGTCCTGGGAACACCCTGGGGACACCTTGGGATGATTGGGACACCCTGGGGACATCCTGGGGACACCTTGGGATGACTGGGCACACCCTGGGGAGCACCTGGACACCTGTGTCCTCCCCAGGACCACCCTGGGGACACCTGGGACACCCTGGGGACACCTGGGGACCACCCAGACACCCTGGGGACACCTCTGGATGATTTGGGGACACCCTGGGGACACCTGGGACACCCTGGGGACACCTCGGGATGATTTGGGGACACCCTGGGGACACCCTGGGGACACCCTGGATGTCGGGGTCCCACCTTGGGGGGCTCCAATAAAGCTGCTGGTTTGGGGGCTCGTGGTCCCGGTGGTTTCCTGGGGGGGACCCCAGGTGACAGTGACACCCCCTCCCCACCCAGTGCCCCCCAGTGCCCCCCAATTTCCCCCCATTGATGGGCGGGGCATGAGGGGGGAGGTGGAGCTTCCTTAAATGGAGGGTGGCATCTCCGATGTGGGCGGGGCTTGGTGAAGTGGGTGTGGCCTCATAATGTTGTGGGCGTGGCTTTCTCTCAGGGCAGACTTCACCGCGTGGGTGGGCGTGTCCTTACCTCACGGTGGGCGTGGCTTGCATAAATAGGCGTTTCCCCCAGAAGTGGGCGTCATCTCCCCTCACGATGGGCGTGGTTTTAATAAAGGCAGAATTTTACCCCCTCAGTATGGGCGTGGCCTCTCTGGAGGGTGGGCGTGGCTTCTCCTCAGGTCAGATTTTTCTCCCCTCAGTGTGGGCGTGCCCTCCCCTCACAGTGGGCGTGCCCTCCCCTCACAGTAGGCGCGTCCTCCCTCAGTGTGGGCGTGTCCTCATCACGGTGGGCGTGGTTTCACAAAGGCAGGAATTTCCCCCCTCACGGTGGGCGTGCCCTCCCCTCAGTGTGGGTGTGCCCTCCCCTCACGGTGGGCGTGTCCTCCCCTCACGGTGGGCGTGGTTTCACAAAGGCAGGCATGTCCCCCTCACGGTGGGCGTGTCCTCCCCTCATGGTGGGCGTGGTCTCAAGAAAGGCGGGCTTTTCCCCTTCACAGTGGGCGTATCCTCCCCTCACAGTGGGCGTGGTCTCGATAAAGGCGGGCTTTTTCCCTCACGGTGGGCGTGCCCTTCCCTCAGTGTGGGCGTATCCTCCCCTCAGTGTGGGCGTATCCTCCCCTCACGGTGGGCGTGCCCTTCCCTCGGTGTGGGCGTGCCCTCCCCTCACGGTGTGGGCGCGTCCCCGCCGCGCCTGCGCCCCCCCGCCCTCCCCGCCGCGCCGGGATGCGGCACCCGCCGTCCCTTCTCCCTCCCCTCGCCCCCTCCTCCTATCGCGACTCTCGCCCCCTCCTCCCGTCGCGACTCTCGCCATGGGCTGGCAAGCCGAGCGCGACAAAGTGGTGATCAACGTCGGCGGCGTCCGCCATGAGACCTACCGCAGCACCCTGCAGACGCTGCCCGGCACCCGCCTGGCCGGCCTGGCCGAACCGGGCGCCGCCGCCCGCTTCGACTACGATGCCGGCAACGGCGAATTCTTCTTCGACCGCCACCCCGCCGTGTTCGCCTACGTGCTCAACTACTACCGCACCGGCAAGCTGCACTGCCCGGCCGACGTGTGCGGGCCGCTCTTCGAGGAGGAGCTCGCCTTCTGGGGCATCGACGAGACGGACGTGGAGGCGTGCTGCTGGATGAATTACCGGCAGCACCGCGATGCCGAGGAGGCCCTGGACAGCTTCGAGAGCCCCGAGGGGCCCGGCCCGCCCGAACCGGCCGAGCCCAAGCGGCTGTGCCTGGAGGAGGGCCGGCAGGCCAGCTGGTGGCGGCGGTGGCGGCCCAAGCTCTGGGCGCTCTTCGAGGATCCCTACTCGTCCAGGATGGCCAGGGTGAGGCTTTGGGGGGCTTCTGGGATGGAGTTAGGGAGGTTTACAGGGGGTGTTAGGGGGTTTAGAGGGTATTTAGAGGGGTTTAGAGCAGCCCTGAAGGGGTCTTGTGGGCTGTGACGGGGCTTAAGGGGGCTCTAGAGGGGTTTAGGGCATTTTGAGGGGGTTCGGAGGGGCTTTAGAGGCGTTTAGAGCAGCCATGAAGGAGTTCAGGGCATTTCTGAGGGGGTTTAGGGGGGGTTAGAGGGTTTAGAGAGGATTTAGATGGGTTTAATGCAGCCCTGAAGGGGTCTTGGGGGCTGTGAGGGGCTCTAGAGGGGTTTAGGGCAGCTCTGAGGGGGTTCAGAGGGGCTCTAGAGGGGTTTAGAGCAGCTCTGAAGAGGTTTAGGGCATTTCTGAGGGGGTTTGGGGGGCTTTAGAGGGGTTTAGAGCTGCCCTGAATGGGTCTTGGGGGCTTTAAGGGGGCTCTGGAGGGGTTTAGGCCATTTCTGAGGGGGTTTAGAGGGGTTTAGGGCAGTCCTGAAGGGGTCTTGGGGGCTTTGAGGGGGCTCTAGAGGGATTTAGGGAAGCTCTGAAGGGGTCTTGGGAGCTGTGAGGGGGTTTAAGGGGGCTCTAGAGGGGTTTAGGACATTTCTGAGGGGGTTTGGGGAGCTTTAGAGGGGTTTAGTGCAGATCTGAAGGGGTCTTGGGGGCTGTGAGGGGGCTCTAGAGGGGTTTAGGGCATTTCTGAGGGGTTTGTAGGGGTTTAGAGCAGCCCTGAAGGGATCTTGGGGGCTTTTAGGGGGCTCTGGAGGGGTTTAGGGCAGACCTGAAGGGGTGAGGGGGCCTAAAAGGCCTCTAGAGCAGATCTGAAGGGGTTTAGGGCATTTCTCAAGGGGTTTGGGGGGCTCTAGAGGGGTTTAGAGTAGCCCTGGAAGAGTCCTGGAGGCTTTAATGAGGCTCTAGAGGGGTTTAGGGCATTTCTGAGGGGGTTTAGAGGTGCTCTAGAGGCATTTAGGGCAGCTCTGAAGGGGTTTAGGATGTTTCTGAGAGGGTTTGGAGGGCTGTAGAGAGGTTTAGGGCACCTCTGAAGGGGTTTAGGGCATTTCTGAGGGGACCCTGAGGGGTTGTGAAGGGGTTTAGGGTGCTCTTGAAGGGTTTAGGGCACCTCTGAGGGGTTTTAGGGCACCTCTGAGTGGGTCTTGAGGGGCTGTGAGGGGTTTAGAGAGATTTTAAAGGGATTTAGAGCATCTCTGAAGGAGTCCTGAGGTGCTGTGGGGGGTTTAGAGGCGCTCTGGATGGGTTTAGAGCATCTCTGAGGTGATCCTGAGGGGATGTCAGTGTTCAAAGGTGACCGACAAGTTTTAGGGGGGCTCTGAGAGGGTTTAGGGGTGTTTGAGGGGAAACTTGAGGGGGTTTAGGACAATTAGAAGGTTTATGGAGGAATTTTAAGGGAATTACAGTGAATTCTGAGGGATTTTGTGCATCTTTGAAATGGTTTAGGAGGGATGTGAGGGGTTTAGGGCATCTCTGAGAGGGTTCGGGGGGCTCTGAGGTGATTTTGGGGGGAAAAATGTGAATTTAAGGGGGCTCTGAGAGGGGTTTGGGGCATCTCTGAGGGGGTTTAGGGGGTCCTGAGGTGGTTTAGGACATTGCAGAGGGGAATTAGGGATGTCTGAGGGAGTTAAGGACATCCCTGAGGGAGTTTTGGGGGCCTTAAAGTGATTTTGAGGGCGCGGAGGGCTCTCTGACCCGGTTAGGGGGGGATTAAAGGGGTCTGCAGGGGGGTTTAGGGCATCTCTGAGGGGGTTAAAGGGATTTTGTGGATCTGTAATGGGAATCTCTCAGGTTTTGGGGGGCTCTGAGGGGTTTGGGCATTTTTGAGGGGTTTAGGGCATTTTGAGGGGTTTAGAGCATTTTTGAGGGGCTTTAGAGCATTTTTGAGGGGGTTTAGGGGGTCTCTGAGGGGATTAGGGCACCTCTCGAGAGGTTTAGGGGGTCTTTGAGGGGGTCTTGGGCAGCTCTGAAGGGATTTTGGGGGGCTCTGAGAGGGGTTAGAACATCTCCGAGGGGGATTTGGGGGGTCTGTGAGGGTTTTAGGGGATCTTGGAGGGGATTTTGGGGGGTTTGGTGCTGTCTGAGGGGGTTTAGGGGCGCTGGGAAGGGGTTTAGGGGAGCTCTGGCCGGGTTTTGGGGGTGTCTGAGGGGTTTTAGGGCATCTTTGAGGGGGTTCGGGGGGTCTTGAGGGGCTTTAGGGGTGTCTGAAGGGGTTTGGGGGGGTCTGTGAGGAATTTTGGGGGGTCTGTGAGGAGATTTGGGGGGTCTATGAGGAGGTTTGGGGTCTCTGAGTGGGTTTTGGGGGTCTCTGAGGGATTTTGAGGCTCTGTGAGGAGATTTGGGGTATTTGAGGAGTTTGGGGGGGTCTTTGGGGGGGGGGTTGAGGAGGTTTGGGTGTCTGTGAGTGGGTTTTGGGGTCTGTGAGGGAATTCAGGGGTCTCTGAGTGGGTTTTGGGGGTCTCTGAGGGATTTTGAGGCTCTGTGAGGAGGATTGGGGGTCTCTGAGTGGGTTTTGGGGTCCATGAGGGAATTCGGGCCTCTCTGAATGGGTTTTGGGGGTCTCTGAGGGATTTTGAGGGTCTGTGAGTGGGCTTTGGGGCTCTGTGAGGAGGATTGGGGGTCTCTGAGTGGGTTTTGGGGGTCCATGAGGGAATTCGGGGGTCTCCGAGTGGGTTTTGGGGTCTGTGAGTGGGTTTGGGGACTCTGAGGGGTTTTGGGGGTCTGTGAGGGAATTCGGGGGTCTCTCAATGGGTTTTGGGGGTCTCTGAGGGATTTTGAGGGTCTGTGAGTGGATTTTGGGACTCTGAGGGGTTTTGGGGTCGGTGAGGGAATTCGGGGCTCTCTTGAGGATGTTTAGGAGGATCAGGGGTGGTTTTGGGGGTCTCTGAGGTGATTTTGGGGTGCTTTGAGTGCATTTGGGGGTCTCTGAGGGTGATTTTGGGGTGCTTTGAGTGCATTTGGGGGGGTCTCTGAGGTGCCGGGGCTGCTCAGCAACACCGCAGAAATATTTGGGGGGGACATTGGGGACACTGCGGGGACCCTGAGGGGACTTCGGGGGTGGCTTTGAGGGGACAGCGCCGGGGATGGGGGGGACACACGGGATGGGGGTGGGGGTGATGGGAGGACACGGGGACATTGTGGGGGGGGGATGGGATGGGATGGGGGGTCCGATTTGCTCTGCATGTGTCCCCCCCCCACAATGTCCCCCCTGCCCCCCCGCGCTGTCCCCCAGGTGCCCCCCCGCAGCCGCTGGCCCCGATCCTGCCGCAGCGGGGCCGGGACCGCACTGCGGTGCCCCCTCCCCCCCCCTCGGCCTGTCCTACATCCCCTCCCCCCCCCGGGGCCCCCCCTCCCCCTCCATGTCACCCCCACCCCCCCCCCCCGCATGGTGGCCTAAATCGCGCCCCCCCTCCTGGCCTAGATCCCATCCCCCCGCGTGTCCCTTGTGTGCCCCAAACCCCCCAAGTGTCCCCAACCCCCCGCTGTCCCTGTGTCCCCCAACCCCAAATGTCCCCAACCCCCAAATGTCCCCAACCCCCCCAGCCTGTCCCCCCATCCCCCTGTCCCCCCCGAACCCCCCCCAGTGTCCCCAATCCCCCCCCCCCCAGTATGGCCTAGATCCCATCCCCCCCCCCCCCCAAACCCCCTGTGTCCCCCCATGTCCCCAAATATCCTCCCCCCCCCAGTATGGCCTAAATATTGACCTGCCCCCCATAAATGTCCCCAAACCCTCCCTGTGTCCCCCTCGTGTCCCCAGCCCTCCCCCCACCCCCAAAATGTCCCCAAACCTCCTCCTGTCCCCCTGTGTCCCCCCATGTCCCCAGACGTGTGCCCCCCAAAATGTCCCCAACCCTCTGTAGCCCCAGAAAATGTCCCCAAAATGTCCCCATCCCATGTGTCCCCCCAAAATGTCCCCAAACCCCCCTGTCCCCTTAGCCCCCCAAAATGTCCCCAAACCATCCCTGTCCCCTTTGTGCCCCCTCTTCAATGTCCCCAAATCCCCCCCCTCCCCCAAACCAACCCCCGTGTCCCCTGTGTCCCCCCCTCAATGTCCCTGGCAATCCCCCACCCCAGGGCATGGCCCAATGATTTGGGGGTCCTTCCTCAACTGAGCCTCCCCAATGAATTTTTGGGGTCCCCCTCATGTCCCCAGAACTCAATGAAAGGCCCCCCTATGAAATTTTGTCCCCAACCTTTTGGGGGTGGGGGGTCAAAATGTCCCCAAACCACCCCCCCTGTTTTGTGTCAGTGATTTGGGGGTCCCCAACCCCCCCAAAATGTCCCCAAACCCCTCTGTGTCCCTTTCCAATGTTTTCTGGGGTCTCCACAAACTCAGGAGCCCCCCCCCTGTTTGGGGTGTCAGTGATTTGGGGGGTCCCCTCAATCCCCTCCCCCATGAAATTTGGGGGTCGGATCCCAAATCTGGGGTTCAGGGCATTTTTTTGGGGGGGGGGTCAGTGATTTGGGGGGGGGTCAGAACTCAACTGAGCCTCCCCCCAATGAATTTTTGGGGTGTCAGTGATTTGGGGGGGGTCAGACCTCGGCCATCAATCAATGTTTTGGGTGGGAGGGGTCATCACTGATTTTGGGGTGCTCAAAACCCCAAAATCCCAATTTCCCCCCCTCCCTTTTCACCCATTGGATTCCCTCCATGGATTTTCTGGGGGTCTCAACGAACTCAAAGGAGCCCCCCCGATGAATATTTGGGGGTGTCAGTGATTTGGGGGGGTCAGAACTCAAAGGAGCCCCCCATGAATATTTGGGGGTGTCAGCGATTTGGGGGTCAGAACTCAATGGAGGGGATGAATTTATTGGGGTGTCAGTGATTTGGGGGGTCAGAACTCAATGAAAGGAGCCCCCCATGAATATTTGGGGGGGGTCAGAATTTGGGGGGTCAAACTCAAGGGTTTGAATTTTTTTTTGGGGGGTTCAGAACCTGGGGGGTCAGAACTCAATGGAGGGGATGAATTTTTGGGGGTGTCAGTGATTTGGGGGGGTCAGAACTCAATGGAGGGGATGAATTTATTGGGGTGTCAGTGATTTGGGGGGGTCAGAACCCAACCCAAGGGTTTGAATTTTTGGGGGTGTCAGTGATTTGGGGGGGGTCACAACTCGGCCATCAATCAATGTTTTGGGTGGGAGGGGTCATCACCATCAATTTTTTGGGTGGGAGGGGTCAAACCCCAAAATCCCAAAACCCCAAAATCCCAATTTCCCCCTCCCTCCCTTCTCACCCACGGGAGATTTTTGGGGTTCACCACCCGCCACGAACCACCCCCATTGCCCACCCCCAGTACGTGGCCTTCGCCTCGCTCTTCTTCATCCTCATCTCCATCACCACCTTCTGCCTGGAGACGCACGAGGCCTTCAACCGCGTCATCAACAAGACGGAGACGGTGACCACGGGCAACGAGACGGGCACGCAGGTGGCCGTGGAGGTGGAGACCGAGCCCTTCCTCACCTACGTCGAGGGGCTCTGCGTGGTCTGGTTCACCTTCGAGTTCCTCATGCGCGTCAGCTTCTGCCCGGACAAGCGCGACTTCATCAAGAGCAGCCTCAACATCATCGACTTCGTGGCCATCTTGCCTTTCTACCTGGAGGTCGGCCTGCGGGGCCTGTCCTCCAAGGCGGCCAAGGACGTGCTGGGCTTCCTGCGGGTCGTGCGCTTCGTGCGCATCCTGCGCATCTTCAAGCTGACGCGGCACTTCGTGGGGCTGCGCGTGCTGGGCCACACGCTGCGCGCCAGCACCAACGAGTTCCTGCTGCTCGTCATCTTCCTCGCCCTGGGCGTGCTCATCTTCGCCACCATGATCTACTACGCCGAGCGCATCGGCGCCGACCCCGACGACGTCACCGGCTCGCGCCACACCTACTTCAAGAACATCCCCATCGGCTTCTGGTGGGCCGTGGTGACCATGACCACGCTGGGCTACGGCGACATGTACCCCATGACGTGGTCGGGCATGCTGGTGGGCGCCCTGTGCGCGCTGGCCGGCGTGCTCACCATCGCCATGCCCGTGCCCGTCATCGTCAACAACTTCGGCATGTACTACTCGCTGGCCATGGCCAAGCAGAAGCTGCCCAAGAAGAAGAACAAACACATCCCCCGGCCGCCCCAGCCGGGCTCTCCCAGTGCAATCGCCAGCCTCGGGCCCAACGCCCGGGGCCCCAGGCGGGCGTCACGCCTGCCCGCTGGCCCAGGAGGAGGTGGTGGAGATCAACCGCGCCGGTGAGTGGCACCCCGAAAATTGGGGGAAAATTGGGGGGTTTGGGGTGGGTTTAGGGGGTCTTGGTAAAGTTTGAAGGGGCTTGGGGTGGGTTTGGTGGGGTTTGGGGTCTTAGTAGAGTTTGGGGTTTGGGGGTTCAAGGTTTGGTGGGGTTTGGGGGCTTAGGGGTCTTGGTAGAGTTTGAAGGGGTTGGGGTGGGTTTGGTGGGGTTTGGGGTGGGTTTAGGGGGTCTTGGTAAAGTTTGAAGGGGTTTGGGGTGGGTTTGGTGGGATTTGGAGGAGGGTGGTAGGGTTTTGGGTTGGTTTGGTGGGGTTTGGGTTGGGTTTGGTGGGGTTTGGGGTGGGTTTGGTGGGGTTTGGAGGGGGTTGGTGGGGTTTGGAGTGAGTTTGGTGTGGTTTGGGGGGTCTCAGTAGGGTTTGGGGTGGGTTTGGTGGGGTTTAAGGGGGGTTGGAAGGGTTTGAGGTGGGATCAGTGGGGTTTGGGGTGGGTTTAGGGGGTCTTGGTGAAGTTTGAAGGGGTTTGGGGTGGGTTTGGTGGGGTTTGGGGTGGGTTTAGGGGGTCTTGGTAGAGTTTGAAGGGGTTTGGGGTGGGTTTAGGGGGGTTTGGGGTGGGTTTAGGGGGTCTTGGTAGAGTTTGAAGGGGTTTGGGGTGGGTTTAGGGGGTCTTCGTGAAGTTTGAAGGGGTTTGGGGTGGGTTTGGTGGGGTTTGGGGTGGATTTGGTGGGGTTTAGGGGGGGTTGCAAGGGTTTGGGGTGGGTTTGGTGGGGTTTGGGGTGGGTTTAGGGGGTCTTGGTAAAGTTTGAAGGGGTTTGGGGTGGGATTGGTGGGGTTTGGGTTGGGTTTGGTGGGGTTTGGGGTGGGATTGGGGGGTTTGGGATGGGATTAGTGGGGTTTGGGGTGGGATTAGTGGGGTTTGGGGTGGGATTGGTGGGGTTTGGGATGGGTTTGGTGGGGTTTGGGATGGGATTAGTGGGGTTTGAGGTGGTTTTGGGGGGTTTGAAGTGGGATTGGTGGGGTTTGAGATGGGATTAGTGGGGTTTGAGGTGGTTTTGGGGGGTTTGAGGTGGTTTTGGGGGGTTTGAGATAGGATTAGTGGGGTTTGGGGTGGTTTTGGGGAGTTTGGGGTGGGATTAGTGGGATTTTGGGGGGATTGGTAGGGTTTTAAGGGGTTTTAGCAGAGTTTTGGAGGGGTTTGGGATGGGGTTTGGGGAGTTTTGGTAGAGTTTGGAGTGGGATTAGTGGGGTTTGGGATGGGATTAGTGGGGTTTGGGGTGGTTTTGGGGAGTTTGGGGTGGGATTAGTGGGATTTTGGGGGGGTTGGTAGGGTTTTAAGAGGTTTTAGCAGAGTTTTGGAGGGGTTTGGGATGGGTTTGATGGGGTTTGGGGAGTTTTGGTAGAGTTTGGAGTGGGATTAGTGGGGTTTTGGGGGGGTTGGTGTGGTTTGGGGGTGCTTTTGGGGGGTTTAGGGTGGGATTAGTGGGTTTTAGGGTGTCTTGGTGGGGTTTGGAGGGGTTTTAGCAGAGTTTTAGAGGGGCTTAGGGCGGGTTTAGTGGATTTTGGAGGATCTTGGTAGAGTTTGGAGTGGTTTTGGGATCATTTTAGGGCTCTCTGGAGAGAATTTTGTGGATTTTAGGGGTTTTTGGCAGAGTTTGGGGGGAGTTTCCTGGGATTTTAAGGGGTTTTGGGGAGTTGGAAGGAAATCCAGTGAATTTTGGGGTAATTGAGGGGGATTTAGTGGATTTTGTAGAGTTTCAGTGGATTTTGGAGGAGTTTGGGACAGATTTTTTGGGATTTTAGGGGTTTGTGGTATAATCTGAAGGGATTTGGGGAAGTTTAGTGAATTTTGGGGGATTTTGGGGTTATTGGTGAAATTTGGTGGATTTGGGGCAACTTTGAGTGAGTTTCGGGGTGGTTTGGTGGATTTTGGGGGAGTTCAGCAAATTTTGGGGAGAATTTTGGAGGGATTTGGTGGGGGGTTGTGGGAATAATGGGGGGGATGTATTTTGGGGGAGTTTTGTGGAATTTGGGGAATTTTGGGGGAATAATGTTGGAAATCATTTTTTAGGGATATTTTTGAGGTATTTTGGGGGATATTTTTGGGGACTGGGAGGGAACTTGAACTCAGTTTTGGGGAAAATTGGGGTAAATGGGGGGGAGTTTGGAGTATTTGGTGCATTTTGAGGGGATGTTTTGGGAAGGTTTTGGGATATTTTGGGGGGAATTTGGCACATTTTGGGGATATTTTGGGAAGCATTTGAGATACCTTGAGAGGAGTTTGGTGCATTTTAGGGTATTTTGGTGCATTTTGAGGTGAATTTAGGGTATTTTGGGAAGTGTTTGTGATATTTGGGGGGGAATTTGGTGCATTTTGGGGGAAATTTGGCACATTTTGGGGGGGATATTTTGGGGGGGAATTTGGCGTATTTTGGGCGGAATTTGGCGCATTTTGGGGAGATATTTTGGGGGTGAATTTTTTGCATTTTGGGGGGAATTTGGCACATTTTGGGGGAATATTTTGGGGGGAAATTGGTGAATTTTGGGGGGATATTTTGGGGGAGAATGGTGCATTTTGGGGGGATATTTTGGGAAGCATTTGGAATATTTTGGGGGGAGTTTGGTGCATTTTGAGGTGAATTTTGGGGTATTTTGGGAAGGGTTTGGGATATTTTGAGAGGAGTTTGGTGCATTTTCGGGGGAATATCTTGGGAAGCGTTTGAGACGTTTTGAGAGGAGCATTTGGTGCATTTTGGGGTATTTTGGTGCATTTTGGAGAGAATTTGGTTCCTTTTAGGGGGAATATTTTAGGAAGCGTTTGGGATATTTTGGGGCTATTTGGTGCATTTTGTGGAGAATATTTTGAGAAGCATTTGGGATATTTTGAGAGGAGTTTAACACATTTTGGGGGGAATTTGGTGCATTTTGGAGGGATATTTTGGGGGCGAATTTGGTGCATTTTGGGGGAGAATTTGGGACATTTTGGGTAGATATTTTGGGGGGAATTTTTTGCATTTTACGGGGAAGTTGCCACATTTTCTGTGAATTCCTAACATTTGCATCCACTCAGGAACATTTAAATCCCTTCCCCCTCTCTCCAGCGAGGCCTTTGCCCAATTTTAAGCCGAGTTTAACAATTTAAGCTCTGTCACGATGACCCCACCCCTATCTGGGCGTGGCCTGGGCGTGGCCTGGGGGGGCGTTCCCATCCCAGTTTCGGGGTCCCCATCCCAATTTCGAGGTCCCCATCCCAATTTCAGGATTCCCATTTCCCATCCCAGTTTCAGGGTTCCCATCCCAATTCCGTGTCCCAGTTTTACAGAATCCCGTCCCAGTTTCGTGGTTCCCATCCCAATTTCGGGGGTTCCCATCCCAATTTCAGGGTTCCCATCCCAATTTCGGGGTTCCCACCCCAATTCCAGGGTGTCCCACCGCACTCCCGTGTCCGTGTTCCAGAGTCCCGGCCCAATTTTGGGGGTTCCCATCCCAGTTTCAGGGTTCCCATCCCAATTTTGGGGGTTCCCACCCCAATTTTGGGGTGTCCCACCCCAATCCCGTGTCCGTGTTCCAGAGTCCCGGCCCAACGGGGGGGTTCCCATTTCCCATCCCAATTTGGGATTCCCATCCTAATTTCAGGGTTCCCATCCCAATGTCGGGGTTCCCATCCCAATTTCGGGGTTCCCATCCCAATTTGGGGGTTCTCACCCTAGTTCCGGGGTTCCCATCCCAATTTTGGGAGTTCCCATCCCAGTTTCAGGGTTCCCATCCCAATTTCGGGGTTTCCGTCCCAATTTGGGGGTTCCCATTTCCCATCCCAATTTGGGGGTTCCCACCCTAGTTCCGGGGTTCCTATCCCAATTTGGGGGTTCCTACCCCAATCCCGTGTCCCGTTTCCAGAGTCCCGGCCCAATTTTGGGGGTTCCCATCCCAGTTTCAGGGTTCCCATCCCAATTTGGGGGTTCCCATTTCCCATCCCAATTTTGGGAGTTCCCATCCCAGTTTCAGGGTTCCCATCCCAATTTCGGGGTTTCCGTCCCAATTTGGGGGTTCCCATTTCCCATCCCAGTTTCGGGGTTCCCACCCCAGTTCCAGGGTGTCCCACCCCAATCCCGTGTCCCGTTTGCAGAGTCCTGGCCCAACGGGGGCGTTCCCATTTCCCATCCCAATTTTGGGGTTCCCATCCCAATTTTGGGGGTTCCCATCCCAATCCCGTGTTGGTGTTGCAGAGTCCCGGCCCAACGGGGGGGTTCCCATTTCCCATCCCAATTTTGGGGGTTCCCACCCTAGTTCCGGGGTTCCTATCCCAATTTGGGGGTGTCCCACCGCACTGCCGTGTCCCGTTTGCAGAGTCCCGGCCCAATTTTGGGGGTTCCCATCCCAGTTTGGGGGTTCCCATCCCAGTTTCAGGGTTCCCATCCCAATGTCGGGGTTCCCATCCCAGTTCCGGGGTGTCCCACCGCACTCCCGTGTCCCGTTTCCAGAGTCCCGGCCCAACGGGGGGGTTCCCTTTTCCCATCCCAATTTGGGGGTTCCCACCCCAGTTTCGGGGTGTCCCACCCCAATCCCGTGTCCGTGTTCCAGAGTCCCAGCCCAACAGGGGGGGTTCCCATTTCCCATCCCAGTTTCAGGGTTCCCATCCCAATTTGGGGGTTCCCATCCCAATTTGGGGGTTCCCATCCCAATTTCGGGGTTCCCATCCCAATGTTGGGGTTCCCATCCCAGTTTCGGGGTGTCCCACCGCACTCCTGTGTCCCGTTTCCAGAGTCCCGGCCCAACGGGGGGGTTCCCATCCCAATTTGGGGGTTCCCATCCCAATTTGGGGGTTCCCATCCCAATTTGGGGGTTCCCATCCCAGTTTCAGGGTTCCCATCCCAGTTTCAGGGTTTCCATCCCAATTTGGGGGTTCCCATTTCCCATCCCAATTTGGGGGTTCCCATCCCAATTTTGGGGGTTCCCATCCCAATTTTGGGGGTTCCCATCCCAGTTTCAGGGTTCCCATCCCAATTTGGGGGTTCCTACCCCAATCCCGTGTCCCGTTTCCAGAGTCCCGGCCCAACGGGGGGGGTTCCCATTTCCCATCCCAATTTGGGGGTTCCCATCCCAGTTCCGGGGTTCCCACCCCAGTTCCGGGGTGTCCCACCCCAATCCCGTGTCCCGTTTGCAGAGTCCCGGCCCAACGCCGGGGTTCCCATCCCAGTTTCATGGTTCCCATCCCAATTTTGGGGGTTCCCATCCCAGTTTCGGGGTTCCCATCCCAGTTTCAGGGTTCCCACCCCAGTTCCGGGGTGTCCCACCGCACTCCTGTGTCCTGGTTCCAGAATCCCAGCCCAACGGGGGGGTTCCCATCCCAATTTTGGGGGTTCCCATCCCAGTTTCCGGGGTGTCCCACCGCACTCCCGTGTCTGTGTTCCAGAGTCCCGGCCCAATTTTGGGGGTTCCCATCCCAATTTGGGGGTTCCCATCCCAATTTTGGGGGTTCCCATCCCAGTTTCGGGGTTCCCATCCCAGTTCCGGGGTGTCCCATCCCAATCCCGTGTCCCATTTTGCAGAGTCCCGGCCGAACGGCGAGGCGGGCCGCGCGGCGCTGGCGCAGGAGGACTGTCCCCCCATCGACCAGCCGCTGTCCCCCGAGGAGCGCGGCCTCGGCGCCCCCCAGAGCGGCCCCGGGGCCGGGGCGGGGCCCGGCGGGGGCCGCGAGCGCTGCGGCCGGGACCGGGCGTGCTTCCTGCTGGGGCCCGACTACGCGCCGCCCCCCGAGGGACCCCTGCGCAAAGGTGGGTGACCCCAAAATCCCCCCCCGGGCACCCCCAAATGCTGGGGGTAATGGTAACCCACCCGGGATACCCCAAAAAATGCTGGGGGTAATGGTAACCCACCCATGACACCCCAAAAAAATACTGGGGGTAATGGTAACCCACCCGGGATACCCCAAAATCCCACCCAGAACACCCCAAAATCCCCCCTCGGGGCACCCCAAATGCTGGGGGTAATGGTAACCCACCCATGAGACCCCAAAAAATACTGGGGGTAATGGTAACCCACCCGGGATACCCCAAAAAAATGCTGGGGGTAATGGTAACCCACCCGGGATACCCCAAAAAAATGCTGGGGGTAATGGTAACCCACCCGGGATACCCCAAAATCCCACCCAGAACACCCCAAAATCCCCCCTCGGGGCACCCCAAATGCTGGGGGTAATGGTAACCCACCCGGGATACCCCAAACACTGGGGGTAATGGTAACCCATCCATGACACCCCAAAAAAATACTGGGGGTAATGGTAACCCACCCAGGATACCCCAAAATCCCACCCAGGATACCCCAAAATCCACCCGGGCACCCCAAATGCTGGGGGTAATGGTAACCCACCCGGGACACCCCAAAATCCCACCCGGGATACCCCAAATGCTGGGGGTAATGGTAACCCACCCGGGATACCCCAAAATCCCACCCGGGATACCCCAAAATCCCACCCAGGACACCCCAAAATCCCTCCTCGGGGCACCCCAAATGCTGGGGGTAATGATAACCTATCCATGAGACCCCAAAATCCCCCCCGGGGCACCCCAAATGCTGGGGGTAATGGTAACCCATCCATGAGACCCCAAAATCCCACCCAGGACACCCCAAAATCCCACCCGGGACACCCCAAAATCCCCCCCCGGGGCACCCCAAATACAGGGGGTAATGGTAACCTATCCATGAGACCCCAAAATCCCCTCCTCGGGGCACCCCAAATGCTGGGGGTAATGGTAACCCACCCGGGATACCCCAAAATCCCACCCAGAACACCCCAAAATCCCACCCAGGACACCCCAAAATCCCCCCCGGGGCACCCCCAAATGCTGGGGGTAATGATAACCTATCCATGAGACCCCAAAATCCCCTCCAGGACACCCCAAAATCCCCTCCCTGGGCACCCCAAACCTCCCCCTGGGCAACCCCATAGCCTGGGGGTACCAAAAACCTTCCTGGGCACCCCAAAATCCCCCCGGGCACCTCCAAATCCTGGGGGTAATGGTAAAACCCTCCAGGGTACCCCAAAAACCCTCCAGGGTACCCCAAAACGCCCCACGGGCACCCCAAAAACTCCCTCAGGGTACCCCAAAACACTCCCAGCACCCCAAAACCTCACCCGGGCACCCCAAAACCTCCCCTGGGCACCTCCAAATCCTGGGGGTAATGGTAAAACTCTCCAGGGTACCCCAAAAACCCTCCAGGGTACCCCAAAACACCCCAGGGTACCCCCAAAATCCCCCCGGGCACCCCCAAATCCTGGGGGTACCAATTTTGCCCCCCCCCCCACCCGGGTACCCCATTTTTTGGGGGTCCCCAACCCCCCCCACCCGGGTACCCCCATATTTTGGGTCCCCAAACCCCCCCAGGGTACCCCAAAACGCCCCCGGGGGGGGTCCCCAAATCCTCCCTCCCCTTTCCTGCATGTGCCTCCCAGTCCGGCCCCTGCCCCAAACTGGGAGAACTGGGGGGGCAGAGCTTGCACAGCCCCCAAACTGGGAGAAACTGGGGCAAACTGGGGAGGCAGAGCTGGCACAGCCCCTCCAAACTGGGACAGACTGGGCCAAACTGGGGGGGCCGAGCTTAAACAGCCCCCCCAAACTGGGACAAACTGGGGCAAACTGGGGAGGCAGAGCTGGCACAGCCCCCCCAGACTGGGAGAAACTGGGGCAAACTGGGGAGGCAGAGCTGGCACAGCCCCCCCAAACTGGGCCAAACTGGGGGGGCAGAGCTGGCACAGCCCCCCCAAACTGGGAGAACTGGGGCAAACTGGGGGGGCCGAGCATGCACAGCCCCCCCAAACTGGGACAGACTGGGCCAAACTGGGGGGGCCGAGCTTAAACAGCCCCCCCAAACTGGGACAAACTGGGGCAAACTGGGGAGGCAGAGCTGGCACAGCCCCCCCAAACTGGGAGAACTGGGGCAAACTGGGGGGGCCGAGCTTGCACAGCCCCCCCAAACTGGGCTATACTGGTCCAAATTGGTCCAAACTGGGCCAAACTGGGGGGGCCGAGCTTGCACAGCCCCCCCCAAACTGGGATATACTGGTCCAAACTGGGCGAACTGGGGGGGCTGAGCTTGCACAGACCCCCCCTGTCCCCATAGGGCCCTGCCCCATGGGGGCTCTGGGTGTCCCTTCCCCACGCGGGTCCCTGTCCAAGGGGGGTCCCTGGGCCCTTAGGGGGGTCCCTGTCCCCATAGGGGGTCCCTGTCCCCATGCCAAGGGGGCCCTGTCCCATAGGGGTCCCCAGTCCCTGTCCCTTTAGGGGTCCCTGTCCCCATAGGGGGGTCCCTGTCCCTTTAGGGTGTCCCTGTCCCTTTAGGGGGGTCCCTGTCCCCTTTAGGGTGTCCCTGTCCCTTTAGGGGGTCCCTGTCCCCATTATGGGGGGTCCCTGTCCCCTTTAGGGGTGTCCCTGTCCCTTTAGGGGGTCCCTGTCCCCATTATGGGGGTCCCTGTCCCTTTAGGGGGTCCCTGTCCCCTTTAGGGTGTCCCTGTCCCCTTTAGGGTGTCCCTGTCCCCATTATGGGGGTCCCTGTCCCTTTAGGGGGTCCCTGTCCCCTTTAGGGTGTCCCTGTCCCCATTATGGGGGTCCCTGTCCCTTTAGGGTGTCCCTGTCCCCTTTAGGGGGGTCCCTGTCCCCATTATGGGGGTCCCTGTCCCTTTAGGGGGGTCCCTCCCGGGGTGACCCCTCCCCTCTCCCCTTCTGTCCCCAGCGCTCGTCACCGCCTGAGACCCCCGACGTTGCCGCAGGTCAGCCGGGAGGGGGCGCCCTCACCCTGGCCACGCCCCCCCGCGCATAACCCCGCCCCCTTCGCGGGTCTGACCACGCCCACTTCGCAACGCTGCGCATGCGCAATCCCCGCCCCCCCCGCACCGTGGCGCTGCTTCACCGGGGGATGGGGGAGGGGCGGCACCTGGGACCCCCCCAAAAATGCCTGGGGACCCCCAAAAAATACATTTGGGGACCCCAAAAATATCTGGGAATCCCAAAACCACACCTGGGAACCCCCAAAAACATGTGGGGACCCCCAAAACCACAGCTGGGAGCCTCAAAAAATACCTGGCGACCCCAAAAATGCCCGGGAACCCCTAAAATACACCCGGGAACCCCAAAAAACACCTGGGAACATCGAAAATACACCTGGGAATCCCAAAACCACACCTGGGAACCCCAAAAATATCTGGGGACCCATAAAAAGACCTGGAAAGACCCCAAAACTTCTGGGAATCCCCCAAAAACATCTCGGATCCCCAAACCACACCTGAGAACCCCAAAAATACCCGGGACCCCCAAAAAACCACACCTGGGACCCCAAAAAACACCTGGGGATCCTCCGGGCTTTTTTGGGGTGCGCTCCCCCCTCAGCCTCCTCAGTACCCCCCGGGGGTTCCCCAAATTTTGGGGAGGGGGCCCCAACTCCTGAGGGGGGAACCCCACATTTGCAGGGGGGTCCTAAACTGGAGGGGCTCCCCCCCCCCTCATAATGGGGTCCCAAATTTTTGGGGGTGTCCCAAATCTTTGGGGGGTCCCAATCCTTAAGGGGGGCTCCCCAAATTATTGGGGGTCCCAAAATTTTGGGGGGGTGGGTTCCCCATTTCCTGTGGGGAGGGGTCTGTACTCTTGGGGGTGTCCCCAAATTATTGGGGGGAGGAGGTCCTAAACCCCTTTGGGGGGGGGGGGGTCGTGTCCATTTTTGGGGGGGGGCCCAAAATTTTGGATGGGCTTGGGTTGGGGTCCCACATCTCATTTTTTTTGGGGGGGGGGGTTTGGGAAATTAACGGGGTGGGGGGGGGGCTGAGGGTGTTTTGGGGGATTATTTTGGGGTACTGACCCCCCCCCCTCCCCAATTTTTTTGTGTCCCAAGGCTACGAGAAGTCGCGGAGCCTCAACAGCATCACGGGGGTGCGGGTGGCCCCCGCCGCCCCCCCCTTCAGCTCCCCCAGCCCCCCCCGGCGCC
Source organism: Emberiza elegans (assembly GCA_024865655.1). Taxonomy (NCBI): domain Eukaryota; kingdom Metazoa; phylum Chordata; class Aves; order Passeriformes; family Fringillidae; genus Emberiza; species Emberiza elegans. The sequence goes on along the minus strand of JALJVW010000131.1, from coordinate 394,620 downwards.
CCCGCTCCCCCATCCCCTCCATCCTCTGAGGGGGGGGAGGGGTACGGCAGCCCCTCCCCCCACCCCGCACCCCCTTTTCCCTCCCCCAAAAAGAAAATGGGGAAAAAACTCATCAGTGGCAATGGGGGGAGGGGGCACCCCGGCATGGGGGGGTGATTTTGGGGACACCCCACCCCTCCTCCCCCCTAAAAGGGAGGGGTGCCCCCCATAGAGACTGTGAAAGGGGGTGACGAGGGGACCCCCCCGCCCCGGTGTCACCCCAAAGGCTGCACTGCACTTTCTGGACTGGGTGTCTCCCCCCAGGTTTGGGGTCCCTCCAAGCCCACCCCGGTTTCGGGGGGGTTTGGGTGTCCTTGTTGTTTCCCCCCCCCACCCCGTGTGTCCTCCCCCCTCCCCCTCCATGATCACTCAGGACTTGGGGAGCCCCCCCTAAATTGGTGTCACCTCACCTCGTGTGTCCCCCTCTGTGTGTCCCTGATGTCCGTCCGTCTGTCCGTCCCCGTGTGTGTCCCCCCTCCTGGGCTCCCCACACCCCCCCAAGCAATAACTGGAGCCGCCGGACGCGCCGATGGCGGAGGACGACGGCGGAGGTAGGGCCCTGCCCGGGTGTCCCCCCTGTCCCCCTGTGGTGGCAGCGTCACCCCAAGATGGGGGGAGAAGGGGGGAAACTGGGCCCACTAGGAGTTCAGGCTGCGTTTCCATGGTAACAGGACTAGGCCTGAGCCCTCACTGCAAAGGCAGGCTGTGTTTCCATGGTAATGGGACTAGGCCTGGCTCTTTGCTGCAATGGCAGGCTGTAAAGGGTCTAGGCCTGAGCTCTGCTGTGAATCCAGGCTGTGTTTCCATGGTAACAGGACTAGGCCTGAGCTCTACTGCGAAGGCAGTCTGCGTTTCCATGGTAACAGGACTAGGCCTGAGTCCTCACTGCAATGGGAGGCTGCGTTTCCATGGTAAAGGGTCTAGGCCTGAGCTCTGCTATGAATTCAGGCTGTTTCCATGGTAATGGGACTAGGCCTGAGCTCTGCTGTTAGTCCGGGCTTTGTTTCCATGGTAACAGGACTAGGCTAAAGCCACCCTGCATTCCCATGGTAACAGGACTAGGCCTGAGTCCTTACTGGAAGAGCAGGCTGTGTTTCCATGGTAACAGAGCTAGGCTAGGTACTGCTACAAGGCTCGGCTACATTTCCCTGATAACACGACAAGGCCTGAGCCTTCACAGTGAGATCAGGCTGTTTCCATGGTAACAGGACTAGGCCTGAGTTCTACTGCGAGGACAGGCTGCGTTTCCATGGTAATGGGACTAGGCCTGAGCAGTATTCTGTCAGCAGGCCATGTTTCCATGGTAACAGAGCTAGGCTAGGTACTGCTACAAGGCCAGGCTATATTTCCCTGATAATAGGAAAAGGCCTGAACCTTCATGGTGGCATCAGGCTGTTTTCCATGGTAACAGGAGTAGGTGAAACCCTACTGTGAGGCCAGGCTGTGTTTCCACGGTAACGGGACTAGGCCTGAGCTCTGCTGTGAGTCCAGGCTGTGTTTCCATGGTAACAGGACTAGGCCTGAGCCCTCACTTTTGAGTTTGGGCTGTGTTTCCATGGTTGCGAGAGCAGGCCCAAGCACTCACTGCAGTGCTAGGCTGCGTATCCATGGTAACAGGACTAGGCCTGAGCCCTCACTGCAAGGCCAGACTGCATTTCCATGGTAACAGGACTAGGCCTAAACTCTACTGTGAGGCCAGGCTGTGCTTCCATGGTAACGGGACTAGGCCTGAGCCCTTACCATGAGGACAGGCTGCGTTTCCATAGTAATGGGAGCAGGCCTGAGCGCTCTTGCAAGGCCAGGCTACGTTTCCATGGTAATGGAAGCAGGCCTGAGCCCTCACTTTGAGATCAGGCTGCATTTCCATGGTAACGGGACTAGGCCTAAGCTCTACTGTGAGGCCAGGCTGTGTTTCCATGGTAACGGGAGCAGGCCCAAGCCCTCGCTGCGAGGCCAGGCTGCGTTTCCATGGTAACGGGACTAGGCCAGAGCCCCCAAATCAGGCCTTGCCCCCTTTTGGGGGGGGCCGGGACCCCCCCAAACCTGTTCTCCCCCCCGGGGGGGTCCCTGGGGGCGGCAGTTTGGGGGGTGGGGCCCCCCTGGGCGCCCCTCCCCCCCAACCAGCATGTCTGCATGTCCGACCCGCCGGTATTTATTGTAATATGCAAAAAAACCCCAAAACCCCATGAATCAACCCAAACCTGCCCTCCCCCCTCCACGGGGGTTCCCCGTTTATCGGGGTCCCCCCCCCTCCCCCAACCCCCTCTCCATCCCCCTCCCCAGCGCGGCGGGAGCCTTATGCAATGACTCCTATGCAAATGAGATGCTAATGAGGACTAATTGCTCCCTGGCCGCTCCCCCTCCCCCCCCCAGTTCGCTGCATGTTTGGGGGGGGGGCTCCCCCTCGCCTCGTGCTTTTCTGGGGGGAGGGTCTCCAGCCCCTCCCCCCCCGGGCTGCGCTGTAACGAGCTCCCCCCCCTTTAATTACTATTTATTAACACCTCATGAATATTCATGACCCCCCTCCCTCCCCTGGGATCGGTGCAATCCCCCCTCCCCCCCTCATCTCCGGGGTTGTTTTTTTTTTTTTTGGGGGCGCCTGCCTTTGGGGGTCTCTGACTCAGGAAGGGGGGGGAGGGGCTGTGCCAAACGGGGGGGCCCCCGGGGGGGGGTGTGGGGGAGGGGCGGGGGCCCGGGTGGGGGAGGGGCGGGGCGGGGGGGGGGCTCAGAGCTATTTTTTCACGCGGGGAATTGAACGGCCGCGAAATAAAAAGTGACAAAAAAAAAAACAATAACAAAAAAAAAGAAACGAAAAATGGTGGAAATGGCCTTAAAATGGGGGAGATTTGGGGGAGGGGGGTCCCAGTGGGTGGCACCGCGGTGTCCCCTCCCCTGTGTCCCATTCCCTGTGTCCCATTCCCTGTTCCCTCCATCCCCTTTGGTGTCCCTCTGTCCCCTCCCTTGTCCCCCATGTCCCTCCCGTGTCCCCTCCATCCCCTTTGGTGTCCCTTCCCCAGTGTCCCCTCCCCAGTGTCCCCAGTATCCCCTCCGTCCCCAGTGTCCCCTCCCTGGTGTCCTCTATGTCCCCTCTCCAGTGTCCCCTCCCTGGTGTCCCCAGTGTCCGCTCCTCTGTCCCCTCTGGTGTCCTCTCTGTCCCCTCCCTTGTGCCCTTTAGTGTCCCCTCCCCTGTCCCTTCTGTCCCCTTTAGTGTCCCCCTGTCCCCTCTATGTCCGTCTGTCCCCGTTAGTGTCCCTGTGCCCCTGTCCCCGCAGTGTCCCTCTGTGCCCTTCAGTGTCCCTGTGTCCCCTCTGTCCCCATGGTGTCCCCCTGTCCCCGCAGTGTCCCCCTGTCCCTTCCGTGTCCCCTGTGTCCCCATGGTGTCCCCGCGGTGTCCCTCTGTCCCCTTTAGTGTCCCCATGGTGTCCCCGTGTCCCCGCGGTGTCCCCGTGTCCCCGCGGTGTCCCTCTGTCCCCTTTAGTGTCCCTGTGTCCCTCTGTCCCCTCCCGTGTCTCCCGTGTCCCCATGGTGTCCCCCTGTCCCCGCAGTGTCCGTCTGTCCGGCTGCAGCAGGAATAGAAAAGCTCTTTATTGGATGGGCGGGGCTGGGACGGGGGGGACACGGGGACAGGGGGGGAGTGACAGGGACAGGGGGGTGACAGGGACAGGGGACAGTGGGGGAGTGACAGGGACAGGGGACATTGGGGGGTGACAGGGACAGGGGGGTGACAGGGACAGGGGACAGGGGGGTGACAGGGACAGGGGACATTGGGGGGTGACAGGGACGGGGGGTGACAGGGATGGGGGTGACAAGGACGAGGGTGACAGGGACATTGGGAGAGTGACAGGGACATGGGGGTGACAAGGACGGGGGGATGACAGGGACAGTGGGGACAAGGACATTGTGGAGGGTGACAGGAACATGGGGGGTGACAGGGATGGGGTGACAAGGACACGGGGACACAGGGGTGACAGGGAGTGACAGGGACATTGGGGTGACAGGGACAGGGGGATGAGGACAGGGGTGACAGGGACATTGGTGGGGACACAGGGACGGAGGGACAGGGACGTTGTGGAGGGTGACAGGGACATGGGGGAGTGGCAGGGACCTGGGGGGGTGACAGGGACATTGTGGGGACATGGACGTGGTGGGGACAGGGACATGGGGACATTGGGGTGACAGGGACATGGGGGAGTGGCGGGGATGGGGTGACAGGGGACACTGCGGGGTGGGACAGGGACACGGGGACATTGGGTGGTGACAGGGACATGAGGGGATCACAGGGACACGTGGGGGTGGCCGGGGGGGACATTGTGGGGACACAGGGACATTGTGGGGACACGGGGACATTGTAGGGGAGGACAGGGACATTGTGGGGACACGGGGACATTGTGGGGACAGGGGGACATTGTAGGGGAGGACAGGGACATTGTGGGGACACGGGGACATTGTGGGGACAGGGGGTCACAGGGACACGGGGGGGGGGGTGACAAGGGACAGGGTGGGGGTGGGGCCGTGGGTGGCCCCGGTGTCACAGTCGCGGTGTGGCGATGTCACAGTGTCACCGATGTCACAGATACCACGGTGTCACAGATATCACAGTGTCACCGATGTCACGGTGTCACCAATGTCACGGTGTCACCGATGTCACTGATATCACGGTGTCACCAATGTCACGGTGTCACCGATGTCACTGATATCACGGTGTCACCAATGTCACAGGTATCACGGTGTCACAGATATCACGGTGTCACCAATGTCACGGTGTCACCGATGTCACTGATATCACGGTGTCACCAATGTCACAGGTATCATGGTGTCACTGATATCAGTGTCACCAATGTCACAGTGTCACCAATATCACAGTGTCACCGATGTCACAGTGTCACCAATGTCACAGTGTCACCGATGTCACGGTGTCACCGATGTCACAGATATCACAGTGTCACCAATGTCACAGTGTCACCGATATCACGGTGTCACCGATGTCACAGTGTCACCGATGTCACCGATGTCACCAATATCACGGTGTCACCGATGTCACCGTCACTCACAGTTTCGTCTCCCCCCTCCCTCCCCCCATTAATTAATTAATTCATTAATTATTCATTAATTAAAAACATCAGCAGCAGCAGCGGGGCGGGGGAGGGGCGGCCTTGGGGACACGGGGACAGCGGATGGTGCCAGCCCATCCCCCACGGCACGGCATGGGGGGGGGTCACAGTGTCACCCACAGGGTCACAGTGTCACCTGTGGGGTCACAGTGTCACCTGTGGGGTCACAAGGTCACCCCTGGGGTCACAGGGTCACCTGTGGGGTCACCCCTGGGGTCACAGGGTCACCCACAGGGTCACAGGGTCACCCCTGGGGTCACAGGGTCACCTGTGGGGTCACAGGGTCACCCCTGGGGTCACAGGGTCACCCACAGGGTCACAGTGCCACCCATAGGGACAGCGTGTCACCTGCAGGGTCACGTTGTCACCCACGGGGCCCCGATGGGGTCACAGTGTCACTGATGGGGTCACAGTGCCACCCACAGTGTTGGTGTCACCTGTGGGGTCACAGGGTCACCGATGCAGTCACAGTGTCACCCACGGGGTCACCTGTGGGGTCACAGGGTCACCCACGGGGTCACGGTGTCACCCACAGTGTTGCGGTGTCACCCGCGGGGACAGGGACACCCCGAGCTGTCCCCTGGGGCTCTGTTGGTGGCCCTGGTGTCACCCGTGGGGACACGGCTCACGTTCGTGGTGGCACTTTGGGGATGAAGGGACAAAGTTTGTCCTCCTTGGTGACACTGTCCCCATCAGTGCCACATGTCACCTCGGTGCCACCGGGCTGTCCTTGTCCTCCTTGGTGACGCTGTCCCCATCATTGTCACCTCGGTGCCACCGGGCTGTCCTTGTCCTCAGTGTCACCTCCAGGGCCACAAGCACCCTGTCACCGCTGTCCTCGTTGTCACTCGGTGCCACCGGGACCTGTCCTTGTCCTCCTGGTGTCACCTCACGGGGACCCGTCCGTGTCCCCATTGTCACCCCGAGTGCCACCAGTCCTTGTCCTCGCCGCTGTCACCGGGACGTGTCCTTGTCCCCGCCGGTGCCACCACGGGGTCCTTGTGGGTGCCACTCCATGGGGACCTGGCCTTGTCCCCGCTGTCCTTGCCGGTGTCACCCGGGTGACGTCATCCTCCGTGTCCTTGTCCCCGTGGGTGCCACCCGCCGTGTCCGTGTCCTTGTCCTCGCTGGCGTCACCTCAGGAGCCGGGGCCGCCCCTCCGTGTCCTCAGTGTCACCACAGGGGGGCCACCAGAGTGTCCCCAAGGGCCGTGGGGGTGTCCCCAGGGTGTCCCCTCTGTCCCTCTGTCCCCAGGGTGCTGCCTTTGTCCCCAGGGCTGTCCCCTCTGTCCCCGAGGTGTCCCCAGGGCTGTCCCAGGGGTGTCTGGGTGTCCCCATGGTGTCCTTTCTGTCCCCAGGGGTGTCCACAGGGTATCTGGGAGTGTCCCCAGGGTGTCCCCTGTGTCCCCAGGGGTGTCTGGGTGTCCCCAGGGTGCTGCCTTTGTCCCCAGGGCTGTCCCCGAGGTGTCCCCTCTGTCCCAGGGGTGTCCCCAGGGCTGTCCCCAGGGCTGTCCCAGGGGTGTCCCCAGGGCTGTCCCAGGGGTGTCCCAGGGGTGTCCCCTCTGTCCCCCCGCCCCCCCCCCCCCGCCCCGTCATACCTCGGACTCGAGGCTGGAGAAGTGGGCGGAGCCTCTCCGGGCCCCCAGCGGCGGCTCCGCCCCCCCGCGCCCCCCCCCGCAGCTGTGGTGGGGAGGGGGTGGGGGAGGGGACGGCGCCCCCCGGGGGGGCCCGTGGGGGGCATGGGGGGGGTGGTGGGGGTGGGGGTGGTGATGGGGGGAGGGTCCCCAGAGCCCCGCCCCTCCCCCCCAGAGCCCCCCCCAGGCCCCGCCCCCTCCCCCCCACGCGCTCAGGTCCTCGAGGCTGCGCGAGGCCGGGGGGGGGCGGCGCGCGCAGGGGGGGCCGTGCCGGCGGTGCGGCGGGGGGGGGCGCCCCCCAAAACCCCCCCCAGGGACCGCCCCCCCCCCAGTACCCGCCCCCGCTGGGATGGGGCCCCCACGGCTGCCCCTCCCCCGCCCAGTCCCGGAGCCGCTCGGCCGAGCAGCTGCGGCAGCGCGGGGGGAGGGGCGCGTAGTGCGGGGGGGGAGGGGCCCCCAGGAACTCCAGGCTGCCCCACCCCCCGCCGGGCCCGTAACCCCCTCCCCCCCAGGGACCCCCCCCCAATTTCTCGGCCGACCAGCAGCGCCCCGGGGGCGGGTGGGGGAGGGGGCCCCGCTCTCGGCCCCCCCGCACGGTGCAGAAGTAGGGGGGGAGGGGCAGGGCCGGGTGGGGGGGGGAGCACCAGCACGGCGGGTGGTGGGGGGGCGGGGGGTCTGCGGGGGGCGGGGCCGGGGAGGGGCGGCCTCGCACCCCTCCGAGTCCGAGTCGGAGATGTCGGCGTACAGCGGGGGAGGGGGCGGGGCCAGGTGCGGGCCGTGCCCCGCCCCCCGGCACAGGTGCGGGTGGGGGCGGGGCCGCAGCAGGGGCTGAGCCTCGGGGTCCCCTCCCCCGGCGCGGGGGCGGCGGGCGGGGGCGCGGGGGCTGCGCTCGTCCTCGTAGCTGAGGCGCGCGTACGCGAACGGCGGCTCGGGCTCGTCCCGGGGGCGCGGGGGCGGGGCGCGCGGCCAGGGCGGGGTGAAGGGCTCGGGGGGCGTGGCCGGCGGGTAGCGGGGCGGGGGCGGGGAGCGCGCCGCCCCCCCCGGCCCGGCCCGGCCCAGCCCCTGCGGCTCGATGGGGCCGTAGAAGCGGTGGAAGGAGTCGGGGGGGCCCCCCCGGCGCGAGGAGGGCGGGGGGAGGGGCCGCCAGCGCTCGGGGTGGGGGGGGCGGCGGTCGCGGGGGGGGGTGGGGGTGGGCAGGGACGGGGGCGTGGCGGGAGGGGCGGGCGCGCGCAGGGCGTGGGGGGGGGGCGTGGGCGGCTCCTCGGCGCTGCAGCAGCTGTACATGCCCTGGGGGGGGAGGGGAGGGGACACGGGGACATTGGGGACATTGGGAGGGGGGCCGTGGATGGCCCCGTCCTGTGCCCCTGTGTCCCCCAATGTCCCCCCGTGTGCCACTCTGTGTCCCTGCATGGCCCCCAGTGCCCCCCAATGTCCCCAGTGTATCCCCGATGTCCCCATGTCCCCCCATTGCAGCCATGTCCCCCAATGCCCCCAATGTCCCCAGTGTCCTTCCAATGTCCCCAATGTCACCAATATCTCCAGTGTACCCCCACAATGTCCCCAATGCTCCCCCATGACCCCAATGTCCCCGCATCCCCAACGTCCCCAATGTCCCCAATGTCCCCAATGTCCCCAATCCCCCCAGTCCCCCAAATGTCCCCAATCCCCCCAATGTCCCCACATCCCCCAATGTCCCCAATGTCCCAAATCTCCCCCAATGTCCCCAATCCCCCCCCACTGTCCCCAATGTCCCCTCAATGTCCCCAATGCCCACAATATCCCCAATCCCACCAATCCCCCCAATGTCCCCAAATGTCCCCAATGTCCCCAAATGTCCCCAATCCCAATATCCCCAATGTCCCCAATGTCCCCAATGTCCCAAACACCCCAATGTCCCCAATGTCCCCACATCCCCCAATGTCCCCAGTCCCCCCCATTGTCCCCAATGTCCCCAATGTCCCCAATCCCCCCGATGTCCCCAATCCCCACTGTCCCCAACGTCCCCAATGTCCCCAATCCCCCCCATTGTCCCCAATGTCCCCAATCCCCCCAACGCCCCCCAATGTCCCCAAATGTCCCCGTACCCTGCTGATGGCCAGCAGGCAGCGCAGCCGCCCGGGCGTGCCCAGGTGCCTCAGTTTCCAGTGCACCAGGTGCTCCCAGGCGAACACGAGCAGGCTCAGCCCCATGGCCACCAGCAGCATGTAGAACACCCCGGCCATGTTGTCGATGTCCAGCTTGCTGCTCATCACCTCCAGCTTCTCCTGGTGGCAGATCCCCGACAGCCAGAGCCGCTCCAGCATCTCGATCTCGTCTGGGGTGGGGCAGGAACGGGCGTCAGGGGGGCCTGGGGGGCATCTCGGGGGGGTTTGGGGGCATCTTGGGGGTTTGGGGGCATCTCAGAGGGGTTTGGAGGCATCTTGGGGGCCTTGAGGTCCTCGGGGGTTTGGGTCTCAGGGGTTTGGGGGCATCTTGTGGAGTTTGAGGGCATCTCAGAGGGGTTTGGAGGTCATCCATGGGGTCCTGGAGGTCATAAAATGAGTCCTGGAAGTTCTCTTTGTGGGTTTGGAGGCATCTTGTGGAGTTTGAGGGCATCTCTGAGGGGTTTGAAGGCATCTCAGGGGGGGTTTGAGGGCATCTCGGGGGGGTTTGGGGCATCTCAGGGGGGTTTGGGGCATCTCAGGGGGTTTGGGGCATCTCAGAGGGGTTTGGAGGCATCTCAGAGGGGTTTGGAGGCATCTCAGGGGGGTTTGGGGGTGTTTCAGGGGGGGTTGGGGCATCTCAGGAGGGTTTGGGGCATCTCAGGGGGGTTTGGGGCATCTCAGGGGGGTTTGGGGCATCTCGGGGGGGTTTGGAGGCATCTCAGGGGGTTTGAGGGCATCTCGGTGGGGTTTGGAGGAACTCTTTGGTTCTTAGAGGGGTTCCCAGAGCTCCTGGAGAAGTTCCTTGGGGTTTTGGGGGGGTTTGGAGGTTATCTTAGTAGGTTGAGGGGTCATTTGAAGGTGTTAGAAGGTCCAAAACCCCTCCAGGACCTCCCCAGGACCTCCAAACTCAGCAAAGACCCCCCAAAATCCCTCTAGGACACCCAAAGACCCCCAAAATCCCCCCCGAATCCTGCCCAAACGCACCTGGAGCAGGGCCAGGTCCACGGGCCGCTTCCAGGGGATCCCGCTGCAGGGCGATGACGTAGGGACCCCAAAACCCCAAAACCTCCCCAAAAAAACCCCCAAAACCCCCCAAATTCCCCCAAATCCTGCCCAAACGCACCGTCCCCCAGGAGCTGGAGCAGGGCCAGGTCCACGGGGAGTTTCCAGCGGGATTCCCGCTGCAGGGCGATGCCGTAGGGACCCCAAAACCCCCAAAACCTCCCAAAAAAACCCCCCAAATCCCCCCAAATCCTGCCCAAACCCACCGTCCCCCAGGAGCTGGAGCAGGGCCAGGTCCACGGGCCGTTTCCCAAGGATCCCCCAGGGCGGCCGTAGGGACCCCAAAACCCCCAAAACCTCCCCAAAACCTCCCCAAAAACCCCCAAATCCTGCCCAAACCATCCCCCAGGAGCTGGAGCAGGGCCAGGTCCACAGGCCGTTTCCAGCAGGATCCCCTCTGCAGGGCGATGCCGTAGGGACCCCAAAACCCCCAAAACCTCCCCAAAACCTCCCCAAAAACCCCCCAAATCCCCCCAAACGCACCGTCCCCCAGGAGCTGGAGCAGGGCCAGGTCCACGGGCCGTTTCCAGCAGGATCCCCGCTGCAGGGCGATGCCGTAGGGACCCCAAAACCCCAAAACCTCCCCAAAAAAACCCCCAAAAACCCCCCAAATCCCCCCGAGCACACCATCCCCCAGGAGCTGGAGCAGCGTCAGGTCCACGGGGAGTTTCCAGCGGGATTCCCGCTGCAGGGCGATGCCGTAGGGACCCCAAAACCCCCAAAACCTCCCCAAAACTCCCCCAAATCCCCATAAATCCCCCCGAGCGCACCATCCCCCAGGAGCTGGAGCAGGGCCAGGTCCACGGGCCGTTTCCAGCGGGATCCCCGCTGCAGGGCGATGCCGTAGCCCGTGGAGGCGAACACCTTGCCCGAGCCGATGGTGACGAGCTTGCAGCCCTCCTCCTTGCGGGCCATGTAGTTCAGCACGGCCGCGTCGTAGATGAAGGCGTCCAGCTTGCTGCGGGACACGCCCACCGGCGTGAGCCACGCCCACTGCTCGGAGACCCCGCCCACAGGGCATGGAGTCCCCCCACAGCATCGCCTGTGCACCTAACCCTGCCCCTAAGCCCCGCCCACAGCACCTAAACCCCGCCCACAGGCTCATATGTGCACTAAGCCCCGCCCACAGCATCACCTATGGGGTTGGCAATACCCCAAGCCCCGCCCACAGTGTATAGGCCACACCCACAGCCAGGAGACCCCGCCCACAATGTCCCCTCTGCACTAAGCCCCGCCCACATATAGGTGATACCCAGTGGCTCCACCCACAGCCCTAAAGCCCCGCCCACAGCTTCACCTGTGCACTAAGCCCCGCCCACAGTGTCACTTATGATGACATCAATCCCTACAAACCCCTCCCATCGCCTACAGGCCACGCCTACATCACCTAAACCACACCCACCTCTCATCTGTACACTAAGCCCCGCCCATAGAGTGACATCACACCTGTACTCAAGCCACGCCCACAAAACCACACCCATTGCATAAATTATCCAACAGCCACGCCCATTCACCAACAGGCTCCGCCCACTGCCATAAAGCCCCAACCCTGTTAAGCCCCTCCTCTTCCCCTATTTGGTTTTGTCCATAACGTGCCACGCCCATCTGTCATAAGCCCCTCCCACTCCCGGGCTCCTCCCACCACAGACCACGCCCCCAGGCCCCGCCCCAGGTCTCCCTTTTTTAACGCCCATTCCCCATTTCTCCCCCTGTACCCCATTTTCCCCCATTTTGTCCCCATTTCTCCCCCATTTTTCCCCTATTTCTCCCCATTTTCCCCCTATTTTCCCCCCATTTTCTCCCATTTTCCCCCATTATTTCCCCCTGTTCCAAATTTGCCCCATTTTCCCCATTTCTCCCCCTTTTACCCCATTTTCCCCATTTCCCACCCTTTTTCCCCCATTTTCCCATTTCCCCCCCTATACCCCATTTTCCTCCCTTATTCCCCCTTTTTCCCCATTTCCCACCACAAACCCCATTATTTCCCCCTGTACCCCATTATTCCCCTCCACCCCATTTTCCCTCATTTTCCCCCATTTCCCTCCCAATTTCTGCCCTTTTTTCCCCCCATTTCTTCCAAATTTCCCCCATTTCCCCCCATTTCTTCCTCATTTCCCATTTCTCCCCATTTCCCCCATTTTCCCCATTTCTCCCCCATTTTCCCCATTTCTTCCTCCTTTCCCCTCATTTCTCCCCATTTTCCCTCCATTTCCCCCCTTTTCCCACCATTTTCCCCACTTTCCCCCCATTTTTCCCCATTTCCCCCCAAATTTCCACCCTTTTCCCCCCATTTCTTCCAAATTTCCCCTATTTCCCCATTTTCCCCATTTCTCCCCATTTTCCCTCCATTTCCCCCCTTTTCCCACCATTTTCCCACTTTTTTACCATTTTTTTCCCCATTTCCCCCCAAATTTCCACCCTTTTCCCCCATTTCTTCCAAATTTCCCCTATTTCCCCCATTTTCCCATTTCTCCCCCACTTCCCCCATTTCTTCCAAATTTCCCCCTTTTCCCCCACTTTCCCCCCATTTTTCCCCATTTCTCCCCCATTTTCCCACCATTTCCCCCCCATTTTCCCACCATTTTCCCCATATTCCCCCATTTTTCCCCATTTCCCCTCACACCCTGTTTTCCCCATTTTCCCCATTTTCCCCCCATTTCCCACCACAAACCCCATTATTTCCCCCTGTACCCCATTATTTCCCTCCACCCCGTTTTTCCCCATTTTCCCCCCATTTCTCCCCATTTTCCCCCAATTTCCCCCCCCCCCATACTCCATTTTTTCTCCCCCATTTTTTCTCCCCCGTTTTTCCCGATTTCCCCGGTTTTTACCCCGTTTTGAGGTGCTGCAGCGCGTCCTCCACGCCGCGCTGGTTGTAGCGCACCATGTAGCTGTGCATGGCCGGGTAATTGCTGCGGATGTTCTTCTCCGTGGAGCCGTTGGGCACCGTCCCGAACTTGAGCGGGGGGTACTGCTCCTGGGGCCGCTGGAACTGCCCCAAAAACCCCAAAAATCACAGCAGGAACCCCAAAAATCACATCGGAAACCCCAAAAATGCATAGGAATGTGCTAAAATACACCTGGGCCAACAGGGACCCAAAAACATCCACCAAAGACCCAAAAACACAACCATGAACTTCAGCGGGGGGTGCTGCTCCTGGGGCCGCTGGAACTGCCCCAAAAACCCCAAAAATTACATCGAGAACCCCAAAAATCCCAGCAGAAACCCCAAAAATCCCATCAGGAACCCCAAAAATCCATAGGAATGTGCTAAAATACACCTGGGCCAACAGGGACCCAAAAACATCCACCAAAGACCCAAAAACACAACCATGAACTTCAGCGGGGGGTGCTGCTCCTGGGGCCGCTGGAACTGCCCCAAAAACCCCAAAAATTACATCGAGAACCCCAAAAATCCCAGCAGAAACCCCAAAAATCCCATCAGGAACCCCAAAAATCCATGGGAATGTGCTAAAATACACCTGGGCCAACAGGGACCCAAAAACACCCACCAAAGACCCAAAAACACCACCATGAACTTCAGAGGGGGGTGCTGCTCCTGGGGCCGCTGGAACTGCCCCAAAAACCCCAAAAATCACATTGGGAACCCCAAAAATCCCATTGGAAACCCCAAAAATCCCATTGGAAACCCCAAAAATCCATGGGAATGTGCTAAAATACACCTGGGCCAACAGGGACCCAAAAACACCCACCAAAGACCCAAAAACACCACCATGAACTTCCCTCCAGGGGTGCTGCTCCCTCATACAGTGTCTGGAACTGCCCCAAAAACCCCAAAAATCACAGCAGGAACCCCAAAAATCCCATTGGAAACCCCAAAAATCACATTGGAAATCCCAAAAATTCGTGGGAATGTGCTAAAATTCACCTGGGCCAAGAGGGACCCAAAAACATCCACCAAAGACCCAAAAACACCACCATGAACTTCAGCGGGGGGTGCTGCTCCTGGGGCCGCTGGAACTGCCCCAAAAACCCCAAAAATCACAGCAGGAACCCCAAAAATCACATTGGAAACCCCAAAAATCCCATCAGGAACCCCAAAAATCCATGGGAATGTGCTAAAATACACCTGGGCCAACAGGGACCCAAAAACATCCACCAAAGACCCAAAAACACAACCATGAACTTCAGCGGGGGGTGCTGCTCCTGGGGCCACTGGAACTGCCCCAAAAACCCCAAAAATCACATTGGAAACCCCAAAAATCCCATCAGGAACCCCAAAAATCCCATCAGAAACCCCAAAAATCCATGGGAATGTGCTAAAATTCACCTGGGCCAACAGGGACCCAAAAACATCCACCATGATCTTCAGAGGAGGGTGCTGCTCCTGGGGCTGCTGGAACTGCCCCAAAAACCCCAAAAATCACAGCAGGAACCCCAAAAATCCCATCGGGAACCCCAAAAATCCCATCGGGAACCCCAAAAATCCCATCAGAAACCACAAAAATCCCAGCAGGAACCCCAAAAATCCATGGGAATGTGCTAAAATACACCTGGGCCAAGAGGGACCCAAAAACACCACCATGAACTTGAGCGGGGGGTACTGCTCCTGGGGCCGCTGGAACTGCCCCAAAAACCCCAAAAATCACATCGGGAACCCCAAAAATCACATTGGAAACCCCAAAAATCACATCAGGAACCCCAAAAATCCACGGGAATGTGCTAAAATTCACCTGGGCCAACAGGGACCCAAAAACACCACCATGAACTTCAGAGGGGGGTGCTGCTCCTGGGGCTGCTGGAACTGCCCCAAAAACCCCAAAAATCACAGCAGGAACCCCAAAAATCCCATCAGAAACCCCAAAAATCCCATCGGAAACCCCAAAAATCACATCGGGAACCCCAAAAATCACATCGGAAACCCCAAAAATCTGGGAACAAGCAAAAAAAAACCACCTGGGCCACCAAATACCCGAAAGTGGCACCCAGAAGTGACCCTCCTGGTGTCCCCCGGATGTCCCCCCGGTGTCCCCTGATGTCTCCCCCTGGTGTCCCCTTGGTGTCCCCTTGGTGTCCCTCTGGTCTCCCCTCTGTGTCCCCCTGGTTTCCTCCCTGATGTCCCCCCAGTGCCACCCTGATGTCCTCCTGCTGCCCCACAGTGTCCCCACAATGTCCCCCCCGATGTCCTCCTGGATTCCCCCCAATGTCCCCCCTGGTCTTCCCTCCATGTCCTTGTGCTGTCCCCCCAGTGTCCTCACAGTGTCCCCACTGTGTCCCCCAGTGTTCCCCCAATGTCCCCTCAGTGTCCCCGTGTGTCACCTTGCGGTCGCTGAGGCCTGACACGGTGTCCCCCGATGTCCCCCCAGTGTCCCCCCAACGTCCCCGTGTGTCACCTTGAGGTTGCTGAGGCTGGACACGGTGTCCCCCTGGTCTCCCCCCAATGTCCCCACAATGTCCCCCCAATGTCCCCGTGCTGTCCCCGTGTGTCATCTTGCGGTTGCTGGGGCCTGACACGGTGTCCCCCTGATGTCCCCCCAGTGTCCCCACAATGTCCCCCTGGTGTCCCCGTGTGTCACCTTGCGGTCGTTGAGGCCGGACACGGTGTCCCCCTGGTCTCCCCAGTGTCCCCCTGGTCTCCCCCCAGTGTCCCCATGCTGTCCCCCCGGTGTCCCCGTGTGTCACCTTGCGGTCGCTGAGGCCGGACACGGTGTCCCCCTGGTCTCCCCCCAATGTCCCCACAATGTCCCCATGCTGTCCCTGTGTGTCACCTTGCGGTCGCTGAGGCCGAACACGGTGTCCCCCTGGTATTCCCACAATGTCCCCACAATGTCCCCCCGGTGTCCCCTCAGTGTCCCCGTGTGTCACCTTGCGGTCGCTGAGGCCGGACACGGTGTCCCCCTGGTCTCCCCCAATGTCCCCACAATGTCCCCCGGTGTCCCCGTGTGTCACCTTGCGGTCGCTGAGGCCGGACACGGTGTCCACGTACTCCTCCTGGATCATGAAGGCCGCCAGGTTGGCCGTGTAGCTGGCGAGGAAGATGACGGCGAAGAAGGCCCAGACCAGCACCATGATCTTGCTGGTGGTGCCCTTGGGGTTCTCCACCGGCACCGAGTTGTTGAACACCAGCGCCCAGAGCAGCCAGATGGACTTGCCGATGGTGAAGGTGGAGCCACCTGCACCTGGGGGGACAGGGGACACGGGGACAGGGTCACCTGGGGTCACACTGTGTCACCTGGGGTCACCTGGGGTCACCTGGTGTCACACAGGGACAGGGGACACCATGGGGAACACCAACACCAAGAGCAGCCAGATGGACACACTGATGGTGAAGGTGGAGCCACCCGCACCTGGGGGGACAGGGGACACCATGGGGACAGGGTCACCTAGGGACACCGGGGGTCACCTGGGGACAGGGGACACCATGGGGTCACACTGTGTCACCTGGGGTCACACAGGGACAGGGGACACCATGGGGGACACCAACACCAAGAGCAGCCAGATGGACACACTGATGGTGAAGGTGGAGCCACCCGCGCCTGGGGGGACAGGGGACACGGGGACAGGGTCACCTGGGGTCACACTGGGGGCCACCTGGGGACAGGGGACACCAGGAGGGTCACAAGGGAACATGAGGGACACAAGGGGACGAGGAGATGCCACCAACGCCCAGAGCAGCCGATGCATTTGTCACTGGTGAACGTGGAGCTCGCCAGCCCCGGGGGACACCTGGGGACACCGGGGGGTGACACAGGGACACGGGGACACTGGGGACACCGGGGGTGACACGGGGACACTGGGGACACTGGGGACACTGGGGACACTCACGCTGGCCGCTGGCCAGGCTCCGGTTGTAGCCCACGGGGCTGAAGTACTCGAAGATGAAGACGGTGACGGCCACCACGGTGAGACACATGACGAACATCATCACCCACACGGCCGGGCTGTACGGCTCTGAGGGGACATTGGGGACATTGGGGACATTGGGGACATCAGGGGACATCGGGGGATATTGGGGACATTGGGGACACACGGTGAGACACATGACGAACATCATCACCCACATGGCCGGGCTGTACGGCTCTGAGGGGACATTGGGGACATCGGGGGACATTGGGGACATCGGGGACATCAGGGGACATCGGGGACATTGGGGACATCGGGGACATCAGGGGACATCGGGGACATTGGGGACACCAGGGGACACTGGGGACATCGGGGACATTGGGGACATCGGGGACATTGGGGACATCGGGGACATCAGGGGACATCAGGGGACATTGGGAACATCAGGGGACATGGGGGATCCCAGTTGGGACTGGGGGATCCCAGTTGGGTTTCTGGGGTCGGTTTTGGGATCCCAGTGTGGATTTGGAGATCCCAGTTGGAATTTTGGGGATCCCAGTTGGGATGGGGGGATCCCAGCTGGGTTTTTGGGATCCCAGTTCAGTTTTGATGACCCCAGTTGGGGTTTCTGGGGTCCCTTTGGGGTTTTTGGGGTACCCAATCAGGATTTTGGGGTTCCCAATCAGGATTTGGGGTTTTTGGGGTACCCAGGAAGGCGGAGGGGGACACGGTGCCGTTGCTGCGGGACACCATCACGCTGATGCCGGTTGGGTTTGGGGGATCCCAGCTGAGGTTTTGGGTTCCCAGTTGGGTTTTGATGACCCCAGTTGGGGTTTTTGGGGTCCCTTTGGGGTTTTTGGGGTCCCTTTGGGGTTTTTGGGGTTTTCAGGAAGGCGGAGGGGGACACGGTGCTGTTGCTCCAGGACACCATCACGCTGATCCCAGTTGGGATTGGAGGATCCCCATTGGGATTGGATGATCCCAGCTGGTGATTTTGGGGTCCCTTTGGGGTTTTTGGGGTTCCCAATCAGGATTTTGGGGTTCCCAATCAGGATTTGGGGTTTTTGGGGTACCCAGGAAGGCGGAGGGGGACACGGTGCCGTTGCTGCGGGACACCATCACGCTGATGCCGGTCTCCACGAAGGGCACGGAGAAGTCGATGATCTCGGAGCGCTCCTCGTTGATGGTCAAGGAGCCGATGGCCATGTCCGCGCGCCGGTAAAACACCTGGGCGGGGCAGGGCGGGCTCAGGGGGCGTGGCCAGAGGGGTGTGGCCGGAGGGGGGCGTGGTCAGGGGGACATTTTTGGGGTCCCTCCATGTCCTCCTTGGCCCCTCTTGGTTGCCTTCCTGGGGGTCTCTGCCAGCCCCAATAACCATGGGGTGTCCATGGTGGGCTTTGGGGATGCCATTTTTTGGGGTTTGGGGTAAGGGCATTTTTGGGGTAAAAGGGGGTTTGGGGGTAAAAAGGGGCATTTTGGGGGTAAAAGGGGCATTTTGGGGGTAAAAAGGGGCATTTTTGGGTACACGGAGGTGTTTTTGGGGGTCCCACCTCCCTCCTTGACCCTTCCTGGGGGTCTCTCCCCAGTCCCCATCCCCATGGGGTGTCCATGGTGGGCTTTGGGGTATTTTTGGGGTAAAAGGGGCATTTTTGGGGTAAAAAGGGACATTTTGGGGGTAAAAAGGGGCATTTTGGGGGGTAAAAAGGGGCATTTTGGGGGTAAAAAGGGGCATTTTGGGGGGTAAAAGGGTATTTTTGGGGTACAGAGGGGCATTTTGGGGCTAAAAAGGGGCATTTTGGGGGGTAAAAAGGGGTATTTTGGGGGTAAAGGGGCATTTTTAGGGTACAGGGATGTGTTTTGGGGTCCCACCTCCTTCCTTGACCCTCCCTGGGCATTTTTCCCAATCCCCATCCCCATGGGGTCTCCATGGTGAGTTTGGGGTATTTTTGGGGTACAGAGGGGCATTATTTTGGTACAGAGGGATATTTTTGGGGCACAAAGGGGCATTTTTGGGGTACAGAGGGACATTTTTGGGGTACAGAAGGGTATTTTTGGGGTACAGAGGGGCATTTTTGGGGCACAGAGGGATATTTTTGGGGTTCAGAGTGATATTTTTGGGGCACAAAGGGGCATTTTTGGGGTACAGAGGGGCATTTTTGGGGCACAGAGGGATATTTTTGGGGTATGGGGAGGTGTTTTGGGGTCCCACCTCCCTCCTTGACCCTCCCTGGGGGTCTTTCCCAGTCCCAATAACCATGGTGTCTCCATGGTGGGCTTTGGGGCATTTTTGGGGCACAAGGGGCATTTTTGGGGCACAAAGGGGCATTTTTGGGGCACGGGGAGGTGTTTTTGGGGTCCCACCTCGCCCACCATGCCGTTCCAGACGCCGTCGATCTTCTTGCCGTGCTTGCCGTTGGTGACCAGGTAGAGGTCGTAGGTGAAGCCCAGGGCCCGCGCCAGGCGCTTCAGGATGTCGATGCAGAAACCCTTGCAGCACTTCTTCTCGAAGGGCGGGGGGCTGCGGGGACCCCAAAGGTGGTGGGGACACCCCCGGGGTCCTGGGGACACCCCCGGGGTCTTGGGGACACCCCCAGGGTGTTGGGGACACTCTCGGGGTCTTGGGGACACCCCCGGGGTGTTGGGGACACCCTCGGGGTCTTGGGGACACCCTCGGGGTCTTGGGGACACCCTCGGGGTCTTGGGGACACTCCCAGGGTGTTGGGGACACCCCCAGGGTCCTGGGGACACCCTCGGGGTCTTGGGGACACCCTTAGGGTAATGGGGACACCCCCAGGGTGTTGGGAACACCCCCAGGGTGTTTGGGACACCCCCAAGGTCCTGGGGACATTTTCAGGGTCGTGGGGATACCCCCAGAATGAGGACACCCCCAAGGTCTTGGGGACAATCCCAGGGTCTTGGGGACACCCTCGGGGTCTTGGGGACACCCCCAGGGTGTTGGGGACACCCTCAGGGTGGCGGGAACACCCCCAGAATGAGGACACCCCCAGGGCAGTAGGAACAAACCCAGGGTGTTGGGGACACCCCCAAAGTGGTGGGGACACCCTCAGGGTCTTGGGGACACCCCTAGGGTCCTGGGGACACCACCAGAGTCTTGGGGACAATCCCAGGGTCCTGGGGACACCCCCAGGGTGCCAGGGCCAAAGTGTCACCTCCAGGGGGACAGTGACACGTCCAGAACACAGGTGCGTCCCCCACCTGGGCAGTGCCACCCCCACCTGCCCCACATGTCCCCCAGCTGTCCCCAGGTGTCCCCCGGTGTCCCCCCCTGGCAGTGCCACCCCCAGGTGTCCCCAGGTATCCCAGGTGTCCCCCGGGTGTCCCCCAGGTGTCTCCGGTGTCCCCATCTGGCAGTGCCACCCCAGCTGTCCCTGGCTGTCCCCACCTGGCGGTGCGGTTGAGCTGGCGCCGGCAGGGCACCGAGTCGCGGATGCAGGTGCCGGTGGCGGGGTCGATGTTCTCCACGATGACAAAGGGACGCTCCTCCAGCGTGGCCACCGTCAGGTGCCGCCCGTCCTCCACGGGCTGCAGGAAGCGCCCGTAGCGCGACCACACCGGGTACTTGAGCCGCAGCACCTGCTGCTCCCAGCTGCCCACCTGGGGACATTTGGGGACAGGTGGGGACAGGCCAAGGTGACACCTCCTACAGTGTGACCACACCGGGTACTTGAGCCGCAGCACCTGCTGCTCCCAGCTGCCCACCTGGGGACACGTGGGGACAGGTGGGGACATTTGGGGACATGTGGGGACACTTGGGGACAGGTCATTGTGTCACCATTGACAGTGGGACCACACCGGGTACTTGAGCCGCAGCACCTGCTGCTCCCAGCTGCCCACCTGGGGACATGTGGGGACATTTGGGGACATTTGGGGACAGGTGGGGGCACTTGGGGACAGGCCATTGTGCCATGTCCTCCAGTGTGACCACACCAGGTACTTGAGCCGCAGCACCTGCTGCTCCCAGCTGCCCACCTGGGGACACGTGGGGACACTTGGGGACACCCAGAGGGTGACAGGTCATTGTGTCACCATGATGGGATGTCACCACGGCAAGGTGTCACTGCTAGGGACAATGATAGAGGGGTAACAGGCAGAGGAAATGTCACCGTGCCAGGGTGTCACCACTGGGGACAATGATGCTGTCACCGTGGTAGGGAAATGGTGGGGAACAGGCCAAGTGTCACCATGATGTCACCATGGCAAGGTGTCACCACGATGGGACATTCCTGCTGGGGACAGTGACAGCATCACCTTGGTGGGGAACAGGCCAAGTGTCACCATGATGTCACCATGGCAAGGTGTCACCGTGATGGGACATTCCTGCTGGGGACAGTGACAGCATCACCTTGGTGGCCACCCGGCCAAGCTGTCACCGTGACAGGGCAGGAGGCCGAGCCGTGTCCCCGTCACTGCCCAGGTGTCACCGCCACCCCCAGGTGCCACGTTGTTGTTGTGACAACACAGCGTGACGGTGGCATGAGGGGGCGGGACGGTGAAGAGCAGATGGCACCGAGCCCTGGGGACACTGTGGTGGCATTGTCACCGTGCCCGGAACACCAACGCTGAGCAGACGGGCGCTCTGGGGACATCCCTGATCCCATGGTGACATCCCTGTCCCCAAGGTGCCACCCCTGTCCCCAAGGTGCCACTCACCACCTCCCAGGTGCGCTCCTTGTTGAGGGAGATGACGACCAGCGAGGGGTTCACCAGGTACCCGTCCTCGTTGAAGGAGAAATCCTTCTGTCCCCACGTGATGTTCATGAAGTACCTGTCCAACGTGTCCCCAAACGTGTTTAGGGTCACCTGGATGTCCCCAGCATGTCCCCAAACGTGTTTAGGGCCACCTGAATGTCCCCAACCCGACCCCGAGCGTGTTTAGGGCCATCTGAATGTCCCCAACGTGACCCCGAGCGTCTTTAGGGTCACCCGAATGTCCCCAGCATGACCCCAAACGTGTTTAGGGTCACCTGAATGTCCCCAACCCGACCCCGAGCATGTCTGGGGTCACTTGAATGTCCCCAACATGACCCCGAGCGTGTTTAGGGTCACCTGAATGTCCCCAAATGGATCTAGAGCCACCCAACTGTCCCCAGCCTAACCCAAACCATGTCTAGAGCCACCTGAAGGACCCCAACCCAACTGTCCCCAACATAACCCCAACCATGTCTAGAGCCACCTGAATGTCTCCAACCCAACTGTCCCCAAACCCCAACTGTCCCCAACCCAACTGTCCCCAGTGTAACCCCCAACCATGTCCAGAGCCACCTAAATGTCCCCAACATCCCCAAATCCCAACTGTCCCCAACCCAACTGTCCCCAACCTAAACCCAACCATGTCCAGAGCCACCTAAATGTCCCCAACATCCCCAAATCCCAATTGTCCCCAACCCAACTGTCCCCAACCCAACACCAACCACACCTAGAGCCACCTAAATGTCCCCAACACCCTCAAACCCCAGCTGCCACCCCCCAGCAGTGCCACCCCCCCGCCAGTGCCACCTGTGCAGGTTGTCGTTGATCTGGGTGACATTGGGCGCGCGGCAGTCGCTGTTGAACTGTTCCCAACCTAACCCCAACCATGTCTAGAGCCACCTGAACATCCCCAACCCAACTGTCCCCAACCCAACTGTCCCCAACCTAACCCCAACCATGTCTAGAGCCACCTAAATGTCCCCACCACCCCCCCATCAGTGCCACCCGCGCGGGCAGTGCCACCTGTGCAGGTTGTCGTTGATCTGGGTGACGTTGGGCGCGCGGCAGTCGCTGTTGAACTGTCCCCAACCTAACCCCAACCATGTCTAGAACCACCTGAACATCCCCAACCCCAAATGTCCCCAAAACCCGACTGTCCCCAACCCAACTGTCCCCAACCTAACCCCAACCATGTCTAGAGCCACCTAAATGTCCCCAAAGACCCCCAAACCCCACCTGCCACCCTCCCATCAGTGCCACCCCACCCCAGCAGCGCCACCTGTGCAGGTTGTCGTTGATCTGGGTGACGTTGGGCGCGCGGCAGTCGTTGTTTAACTGTCCCCAACACCCCCAAACCCCACCTGCCACCCTCCCATCAGTGCCACCCGCCCGGGCAGTGCCACCTGTGCAGGTTGTCGTTGATCTGGGTGACGTTGGGCGTCGCGGCAGTTGTTGTTTAACTGTCCCCAACACCCCCAAACCCCACCTGCCACCCTCCCAGCAGTGCCACCCCACCCCAGCAGTGCCACCTGTGCAGGTTGTCGTTGATCTGGGTGACGTTGGGCGCGCGGCAGTCGTTGTTGAACTCGGGGATGAAGCCGTAGTCGCGCAGCAGCGCCTCGGCGCCCTTGGCCACGATGGCCACGCCGTTGTGCACGCGGTGCTGCAGGTCGTCGCGCCAGCCGGCCGACAGCACGGCGAACAGCCCGGCGGGCACGTGCTCGGGCAGCTGCTCGCTGCCGCCCAGGTTGGTGCCCACCACGAACCAGATGTAGCCGGGCCCGGTGAGGCCGGCGTCGCGCGCGGCGCGGAACACGGCCTCGGCCTCGTCGCGCGAGCAGTAGAGCAGCCGGATCTGCGCCGAGACCTCGCGCAGCTGCCGGCGCGTCCGCGCGCCCTCGGGGTCGTCGGTGAGGTTCAGCGTGACCACGCCGCGGTGCTCCCAGCCGATGAAGCTGCTGTCGGTCAGCACCTCCACGTAGTCCACGAAGTCCTCGTAGCCCGGCAGCAGCGTGGTGACCACGGCGAAGGCCGTCCAGTCGTACTCCTCCAGCACCTCGAAGATCACCTGGAGCTGCTGCTCCGTGGAGGAGCCCAGCTGCAGGAAGGTGGAGCCCTTCTCCTGTGGGCGTGGTGGGGGACACATGGTGGGGACAGTCACGTTGGGGACAGTTGGGTCACACCAGGGTTAGGGACAGTTGGGTTGGGGACAGTTGGGTCACACCGGGGTTAGGGACAGTTGGGTTGGGGACAGTCACGTTGGGGACAGGTGGGTCACACCAGGGTTTTAGGGACAGTCACGTTGGGGACAGTTGGGTCACACCAGACACAGTTGGGTTGGGGACAGTCACGTTGGGGACAGTTGGGTCACACCAGGGTTTTAGGGACAGTTGGGTTGGGGACAGTTGGGTCACGCCAGGGTTAGGGACAGTTGGGTTGGGGACAGTCACGTTGGGAACAGCTGGGTCACGCCAGGGTTAGGGACAGTTGGGTTGGGGACACTCACGTTGGGGACAGTTGGGTCACACCAAGGTTAGGGACAGTTGGGCTGGGGACAGTCACGTTGGGGACAGTTGGGTCACGCCAGGGTTTCAGGGACAGTTGGGCTGGGGACAGTCACGTTGGGGACAGTTGGGTCACACCAAGGTTAGGGACAGTTGGGTTGGGGACAGGTGGGTCACACCAAGGTTAGGGACAGTTGGGTTGGGGACAGTCACGTTGGGGACAGGTGGGTCACACCGGGGTTAGGGACAGTTGGGTTGGGGACAGTCACGTTGGGGACAGCTGGGTCACGCCAGGGTTAGGGACAGTTGGGTTGGGGACAGTCACGTTGGGGACAGTTGGGTCACACCAGGGTTTTAGGGACAGTTGGGTTGGGGACATTCAGGTGGCTCTAGATACAGCTGGGATGTGATAGAGTTGGGGACATTCAGGTGGCTCTGGACATGGTTGGGATTGGGTTGGGGACAGCTGGGTGACACGAGACATGGCTGAGATTGTGTTGGGTGGCTCTGGACACAGCTGGGGACAGTTGGGTGACTCTGGACACAGCTGGGGACATTTGGGTGGCTCTGGACACAGTTGGGGACAGTTGGGTGGCTCTGGACACAGCTGGGGACATTTGGGTGGCTCTGGACACAGTTGGGGACAGTTGGGTGGCTCTGGACACAGCTGGGGACAGTTGGGTGGCTCTGGACACAGTTGGGGACAGTTGGGTGCCCCTAGACAGGGCTGGGGTTGGGTTGGGGACACACTAGACACAGTTGGGGTTGGGTTGGGGACATTCAGGTGGCTCTGGACACAGCTGGGGACATTCACGTGGCTCTGGACACAGCTGGGGACAGTTGGGTGACCCTAGACAAGTTTGGGGACATTCGGGTGGCTCTGGACACAGATGGGGACATTCGGGTGCCCCTAGACAAGGTTTGGGACATTCGGGTGGCTCTGGACACAGTTGGGGACATTTGGGTGGCTCTGGACACAGCTGGGGACAGTTGGGTGCCCCTAGACAGGGTTGGGGTTGGGTTGGGGACATTTGGGTGGCTCTGGACACAGCTGGGGACAGTTGGGTGCCCCTAGACAAGGTTGGGGACATTCGGGTGGCTCTGGACACAACTGGGGACATTCGGGTGGCTCTGGACACAGCTGGGGACAGTTGGGTGGCTTTGGACACAGCTGGGGACAGTTGGGTGCCCCTAGACACAGCTGGGGACAGTTGGGTGGCTCTGGACACAGCTGGGGACATTCAGGTGGCTCTGGACACAGCTGGGGACATTCAGGTGGCTCTAGACATGGCCGGGGCTGGAGACAGCCGGGTTGGGCACAGCTGACTGGTTCCAGCTCCACCTGGGGACACCTGGGCGTCCCTAAAGACGCTCGGGGGGCGTCACCTTGGGCGTGAGGACGATGGCGGAGCCGCCGTTGACGCCGATGATGGGCACGGAGGTCTGGGCCGAGATGAAGTCCAGGATCTGCGCCACGGCCTCGGAGCGCGTGTCGTCCTCGAAGACGACGCCGTGGATGCGCAGCCGCCCAGCACGCCCTCTCAGCCGCACATCAGGGACCATCAGGGACACCAGTGACCATCCCACCGGGTTCACACCAGGAGACCACCAGTGACCATCAGGGGACACCGGTGACCATCAGGGGACACCGGTGACCATCAGGGGACAACAGTGACCATCAGGGGACACCAGTGACCATCAGGGGACACCGGTGACCATCAGGGGACAAAAGTGACCACCAGGGGACAACAGTGACCATCAGGGGACACCAGTGACCAACAGTGACCATCAGGGGACACCAGTGACCATCAGGGGACACCGGTGACCATCAGGGGACACCAGTGACCACCAGTGACCATCAGGGGACAACAGTGACCATCAGGGGACACCAGTGACCATCAGGGGACAGCAGTGACCATCAGGGGACACCAGTGACCAACAGTGACCATCAGGGGACACCAGTGACCACCAGTGACCACTAGTGACCACCAGTATCCACCAGTAACCAGCAGCGACCACCAGTGACCACCAGTAAGCACCAATGCCCACCAATGCCCACCAGTGACCACCAGTGGTCACCAGTGCCCACCAGTACCCACCAGTAACCACCCGTGACCACCTGTGACCACCAGTACCCACCAGTAACATCCCAGTAACAGGGGAGGGGAGACACAGTGACCATCAGGGGACACCAGTGACCACCAGTGACCATCAGGGCCCCCCAACACCAGGGACCAGACAGGGACACCATTGACCACCAGTGACCATCCCAGGGAGCCACAAACCCTGTTACCATCCCAAACCAGCAGGGACCATCAGTGTCACTGTCCCCAAACCAGTGGGGACAAACCCCTGTCACTGTCCCCAAAACAGCAGGGGACAAACCCCTGTCACTGTCCCCAAACCAGCAGGAACAAACCCCTGTCACTGTCCCCATAACAGCGGGGGACAAACCGGTGCCAGCAGGTGACAAACCCCTGTCAATGTCCCCATAACAGCGGGGACAAACCCCTGTCAATGTCCCCATAACAGCGAGGACAAACCCCTGTCACTGTCCCCATAACAGCAGGTGACAAACCGCTGTCACTGTCCCCATAACAGCGGGGACAAACCGGTGCCAGCAGGTGACAAACCCGTCACTGTCCCCAAAACAACGGGAACAAACCCCTGTCACTGTCCCCAAACCAGCAGGTGACAAACCGGTGCCAGCAGGTGACAAACCCCTGTCAGTGTCCCCATAACAGTTGGGAGAAACCCCTGCCACTGTCCCCAAACCAGCAGGTGACAAACCCCTGTCACTGTCCCCAAAACAACGGGGACAAACCGCTGTCACTGTCCCCATAACAGCGGGGACAAACCCCTGTCAATGTCCCCATAACAGCGGGGACAAACCCCTGTCACTGTCCCCAAAACAGCAGGTGACAAACCCCTGTCACCATCCCCAAACCAGCAGGTGACAAACCCCTGTCACTGTCCCCATAACAGCAGGTGACAAACCCCTGTCACTGTCCCCAAAACAACAGAGACAAACCCCTGCCACTGTCCCCAAACCAGTGGGGACAAACCCCTGCCACTGTCCCCAAACCAGCAGGAACAAACCCCTGTCACTGTCCCCAAACCAGCAGGTGACAAACCGCTGTCACTGTCCCCAAAACAGCAGGGGGACAAACCCCTGTCACTGTCCCCAAACCAGCAGGAACAAACCGCTGCCAGCGGGTGACAAACCTGTGTCATTGTCCCCAGAATAGCAGGGACGAACCCGTGCCAGGAGGTGACAAACCCCTGTCACCATCGTCCCCAGAACAGCAGGAGGGGACAAACCCCTGTCACTGTCCCCAAACCAGCGAGGACAAACTGTCCCCGTGCCGGAGGGGGACACAACCCCCTGTGTCATTGTCCCCACCCCCCTGTGCCATTGTCCCCACCCCCCTGTGTCATTGTCCCCACACCCCTGTGTCATTGTCCCCACACCCCCTGTGCCATTGTCCCCACACCCCCTGTGTCATTGTCCCCACACCCCTGTGTCATTGTCCCCACGCCGGCAGCAGACAAAGCTGTGTCACCGTCCCCGTGACAACGGGGTGACAAGTCAATGTCCTCACCCCCCTCCGTGTCCCCACCCCTGGTGCCACCCCCTGTGTCCCCTCCGTGTCCCCCCCCTGGTGCCACCCCCCGTGTCCCCTCCGTGTCCCCACCCCTGGTGCCACCCCGTGTCCCCTCTGTGTCCCCACCCCTGATGCCACCCCCTGTGTCCCCTCCGTGTCCCCACCCCTGGTGCCACCCCCTGTGTCCCCCTCCGTGTCCCCACCCCTGGTGCCACCCCCCGTGTCCCCTCCGTGTCCCCTCCGGGTCCTACCTGGCCCAAGCTCCTCTCGGGGGGGCTCTGCCTCATCTCGGCCAGGGGTCCCCACGGGTCCTACACGGGGGGGTTTGGGGCACTGGGGGTTTGGGGGGGACACTGGGGGGGTTTGGGGACACTGGGGGGGGTTGGGGACACTGGGGGGGGTTGGGGACACACACACTGGGGGGTTGGGGACACACACACGGGGGGGTTTGGGTTGGTGGCAGCACCTGGGGGAGGAGGGGACAGTGAGGGGGGGGAGGTCCCTCGCCCCAAATGTCCCCCAAAATGTCGGATCCCCCCCACCACCAGCTCTCAACTCCCATCCCAGTTTACCCAGTTGGTTCATCCTGGGCTTCCCAGTCCACTTCCAGTTCACCCAGTTGGATCCCAGTTCCCCCCCAGCTGGATCCCAGTTCCTCCGAGTCCCTCAAACTGGTCCCCAGTGCCCTCCCAGTTAAACTCCAGCATCCCCCAGTCCATCCTCCCATTCCACAGCCCCGAGCTGGGTCCCAGCTCCTCCCAGTCCCTTCCAGTATCCTCCATTCCACCCTAAAACCCTCCCAGTCCCTCCCAGTATCCCCATTCCATCCCAAATCCCTCCCAGTACCCCCAAATCCCATTCCAGCCTCCCCAGCTGGATCCCAGTTCATCCCAGTTCCCCTCCCATCCCTTCCCAGTGCCTCACAATGAGACTCCAGCATTCCCCAGCCCCCCAGTCCCTTTCCAGTTTTCCAGTCCCTCCCAGTTCCCCCACTCTCTCTTTCCAGTCCCTCCCAGTTCCTCCAGTCCCATTCCAGTCCCTCCCAGCTCCCCCACTCTCCCTTTCCAGTCCTTCCCAGTTCCCCCTCTCCCTCTCCATCCTCTCCCAGTTCCCCCAGTCCCACCCCAGTCCCCCAAACTGGTTCCCAGTTCCCTCTCCATCCCCTCCCAGTCTCCCCAGTCCCCCCAAACTGGTTCCCAGCTCCCTCTCCATCCCCTCCCAGTTCCCCCAGTCTCACCCCAGTCCACCCAGTCCCACCCCAGTCTCCCCAGTCCCATCCCACTCCCCCCAATTGGATCCTGGCTCCCTCTCCATCCCCCTCCCAGTTCCCCCAGTCCCACCCCAGTCCCCCAAACTGGTTCCCAGCTCCCTCTCAATCCCCTCCCAGTCTCCCCAGTCCCCCCAAACTGGTTCCCAGTTCCCTCTCCATCCCCTCCCAGTTCCCCCTGTCCGACCCCAGTCCCCCAAACTGTTTCCCAGCTCCCTCTCCATCCCCTCCCAGTCCTCCCAGTCCCCAAACTGGTTCCCAGCTCCCTCTCAATCCCCTCCCAGTCTCCCCAGTCCCCCCCAAACTGGTTCCCAGCTCCCTCTCCATCCCCTCCCAGTTCCCGCTGTCCGACCCCAGTCCCCCAAACTGGTTCCCAGCTCCCTCTCAATCCCCTCCCAGTCCCTCCCAGTCCCCCAAACCGGGTCCCAGTTCCCTCTCCATCCCCTCCCAGTCCCCCAGTCCCTCCCAGTCCCCCAAACCGGGTCCCAGCTCCCTCTCAATCCCCTCCCAGTCTCCCCAGTCCCCCCAAACTGGTTCCCAGCTCCCTCTCCATCCCCTCCCAGTCCCACCCCACTCCCCTGCGACGAGACCCCGGCACCCCCAATTCCTCTCCCAAACCCTCCCAGTCCCCCCCAGTTGGACCCCGACCCCCCCCAACTGGTCACCGCCTCCCCCCCCACCCCCTCCCAGCCCTCCCAGTGCCTCCCAGTGCCTCCCAGTGTCCCCAGTCCGGCCCCGCCGCTCCCCCCCCCCACTCCGCCCTGCAGCACCCGCTGCCGCTCGCAGAATACTAATAGGGCAGGCGGGCGGTGCGGCGGGGCCGCCTGTCCGTCTGTCTGTCCGTCTGTCTGTCTGTCCGTCTGTCCCTGTGTCCTGCTGTCCGTCCCCGTGTCCCCCCCCCCGGGGGTATCGGGGTGTCCCAGCCCGCGGGGAAAGGGAAGGAAGGGGGGGGGGGTTTGGGGGTGATGTAGGGTGGGGGATTGGGGCTGGATTTGGGGCGTCAGGGGGGTGCTGGGGTGGTTTTGGGGTGGTTTTGGGGTGGTTTTGGGTTTTTGGGGGTGTCGGGAAGGGTTGGGGGTGTCGGGGGGTTTGGGGGGTGTTGAGGGGCGCCAAGGGGATGGGGGTTGTTTGGGGGTGTCAGGAGGTGCTGGGGTGTTGTTGTTGGGGTGGTTTTGGGGTGGTTTTGGGTTTTTGGGGGTGTCGGGAAAGGTTGGGGTGTCGGGGTGTCAGGAGGGGTTGGGGTGTTGTTGAGGGGTGTTGTTGAGGGGTGTTGTTGAGGGGTGTTGTTGGGGTGTTTGTTGGGGGGCTCTGTGGATTTTGGGGGGATTTTCTGCCGTTTGGGGGTGCCTGGGAGCTCTCGAGCATTGGGGTCTATGGGGGGATATCAGGGGATGGTTTTGGGTATTGGAAATTCTGGGGGGTCTCAGGGGTGTTGGGGTCCCCAGAGGGTATTGGGGTCCCTGGGGATGTCCCCAAGGGGTGTTGGGGGTCCCAGGGGTCCGGACGGGGGGTGCTGGAGGGTCCTGGGAGGGTCTCAGGGTGTTGGGGGGGGTCTGTGGGGTGTTGGGGGTCCCGGGGGGTATCAGGGCAAGGTGGGGGTCCGGAGGGGGGTGCTGGGGGTCCTGGGAGGGTCTCAGGGTGTCCCGGGGTGTTGGGGGTCCCAGGGGTGTCACAGACCTGGGGGGACCCTGGGGTGCTGTTGAGGCTCTGTCAGGTTGGTGGGGGGCTGGATGTGGGGCAGGGGTCCCGGGGGTCTGTGGGGGGACTCTCACGGTGTCACAGCATTTGGGGGGGGGTCCTGGGGGGATTGTGAGGAGCTCCCGGGGGGGGGGGGGGTGTGGGGGTCTCCAGGGAGAGCTGGGGGGGTCTTTCGGTACCGGGTGGTCGCGGGGGGGTCCTCAGGGGGGTCTGTCGGGTGGTCCCGGGGGTGGGGGTCCATGGGGGGGGGTCCATGGGGAGGGGTCCATGGGGAGGGGTCTCCGGCCGGCGCTCACCTCTCACACTCCCCGCCGCATCCCCGCCGCTGCCGCCGCCGGTCACTGGGACACACCGGCCCGGCCCCGCCCCCTGCGGTACCGGCTCCGCCCCTCCCGGTACTGGCCACACCCCCTGCGGTACCGGCTCCGCCCCTCTCGGTACTGGCCACACCCCCTGCGGTACCGGCTCCGCCCCTCCCGGTACTGGCCACACCCCCTGCGGTACCGGCTCCGCCCCTCCCGGTACTGGCCACACCCCCTGCGGTACCGGCCCCGCCCCTCTCGGTATCGGCCCCGCCCCCTTCTTACATTGACCACGCCCCTCTCGGCCCCGCCCCCGCCCCTCTCTGTATCGGCCCCGCCCCTCCCGGTACCGACCACGCCCCCTCCCGGTACCGCCGGGGGGGGCAGGACGGGCTGACACCCCCCCCACCCCCTTTCCCGGGGGTGATTTTGGTTCAGAGCTGTCGCCATATCGCGACAGAGACCGGCAGCATCACCTCCATGCACCCCTCAGTGCCTCTGAAAGGCCCCCAGAGACCCCAATTATCCCAAAGCCCCCTCACGCTTACCCCCAAAATCTCTCAGCACCCCCAAATTCCCCCCAGAGCCCCCTCCCAGTTATCCCAGTTATTCTTTGGGGGTCCCCCCAGACACCCGCAGCCCCCTCTGGGGGAGTTATGGGGCGGTTATTGGGGGTGTGGGGCAGGTTTTGGGGGCTGTGGGGCAGGAGGGGAGAATGGGGGGCAGCTTTATGGCGGCCACAGGGACACTTCAGGGGACGGGGACATGGACAGCTGGGGGAACAGGGACAGGCGGTTGCCTCAGGCCAGGTGGCAGCTGGGGACAGGCACAGGTAAGCCAGGGACAGTTGGTGGCCCAAGTACAGGCAGTGGGACAGGGCCAGCTGGTGGCTTGGGGACAGGCGGGAGGACAGGGCCAGGTGGCAGCTTGGGGACAGGGCCAGGCCACGCGTGGCTGCCTCCGCGGCCATGCGCTAATGAATCGCGTTAATCACCTGTCCAGCAGCTGCTTCCAGTCCAGGGCCACGCTTGGGTGACTGCGACAGCAGCGGGGAGGGAAAAGGGACACGGTGGGGACAGGAGCCCTGCCACGATGGGATAAGGGGAGTTGGGTGAGGCATTGGGGACCCGCCGCCATGATGGCGCCCTCAGCGTGAGGGGACGGGAATGAGGGAAGCCCCTCATGACCAAACCGCAGAACCAGGGGCTCACCCACCACTGGAGAGTCTCCTGTTCAGGTCCAGGGGGGTCCTGCGGGAGGTTAGGGGGGTACCGAGGGAGGTCTGGGGGTGTCTGAGGGAGGTTTGGGGTGTTCTGAGGGGTCTCTCCTTCCTTAACCCCCTCACTCCCCTCAGCGCTTTCTTTCCCGCCCTTTTCCTTCCCGCACGGCCGCTAGGGGGCGGCCGCCTCGAGGCGCGCGCCGGCTTCTGATTGGCCGCGCCCTCAGCGAGGCTCCGCCCCCCGCCTCGCGCGGCTCTGCAAAGGGGGCGTGGTCTGTGGGGAGGGGGCGTGGCCATAGGAGCCCTATAGCGCCCTATAGAGACCTATAGAAACCCATAGGGACCCTATAGAGACCCTATAGCGCCCTAAAGCAGACCCCAGCACCTCACAGCACCCTCGATGGCACTCTACAGCACTCTGCTGAGCTATAGAGACCTGTTAACACCTCGCAGTGACCGATGGCGCCCTATAGAGACCCTCACAGCCCCTATGAGGACCCATAACAATACCCATGATACCCTATAGACACCCCTATAGACCCCATATGATCCTATAGAGACCCCTATGGACACCCCTAAAGACCCCCATAGACGCCACTATAGACCCCATAGGATCTTATAGAAACCCCTATAGACACCCCTATGGACCCCATATGATCCTACAGACCCCCCAATAGACCCCTACAGACCCCCCTATAGACACCCCTATAGAGACCCTTATAGTCCCCATATGATCCTATAGATGCCCCATATGATCCCCTATAGACATCCCTATAGACCCCACCACTGTAGACCCCATATGATCCTATAGACACCCTACAGCCCCCCTATAGTGACCCCTATAGAGAGCCCTATAGACTCCATATGATCCTATAGAGACCCCTACAGACCCCCCTAAAGACGCCCCCATAGACCCCCCCCAACAGCCCAAGCCCCTCACGGGTGGTGGCTCCACCCCCCCCGTTACCCACAATGCCCTGCGGCGATCACTGACCCCCCCCATGATGATGTCATTAGCCACACTGATGATGTCACAGATCATGTTGATGCCTACAGTGACATCATAGGCCACGCCCATCCTGGCACTGATGATGTAATTTGGCATGCATGCCTCACCAATGATGTAATTGGCCATGCCCACCCTGCTGATGATGTATTTGGCCACGCCCACCCTGCTGATGATGTCACTGGCCACACCCAGCCTACTGATGACATCATTGGCCATGTCTGTTCTGCCATTGGTCACCCTGGGCCTGTCGATGATGTCACTGATATCACTGGCCACGCCCATATCCCTGATTATGTTATTGGCCACGCCCAGCCTGCTGATGACATCACTGGCCATGTCTGTTCTGCCATTGGCCACCCTGGACCTGTCGATGATGTCACAGATATCACAGGCCATGCCCATCTTCTGATGATGTCATAGGTCATGCTGATGCTGTCAATGACATCACCAGCCATACTGATGATGTCACGGGCCACACCCATCTTGTTGATGATGTCATCACCCACGTCAGCAACACCAGAGCTGTCACTGGCCACGCTAATGATGTCAATGGTCACATGGTGTGATGATGTCACCATCTGGCCATTGATGATGTCATTGGAGGGTCCTTGATTGGGCTGGGAGGGGCCTTGTCCAGTGGGCGTGTCCCCGGTGGGTGTGAGCAGTGGGTGTGTCCAGGGGCATGTCCCAGGAGGGCGTGTCAATGGGTGTGTCCAATGGACATGTCAATGGGGGAGTCCAGTTGGTCCATCCCAACAGGGCGTGTCTAGTGGGCTTGTCCAATGGGTGTGCCCCAGGAGGGCGTGTCCAGATGGTGCATCCCAAATGGGCGTGTCAATGGGTGTGTTCTGGGTGGGTGTGTCCCACGTGCGTGCATCCATCAGGTGTGTCCAATGGGTGTGTCCAGTGGGCGTGTCCCAGGTGGAGGCATCCAGTTGGCGTGTCAAGTGGGTGTGTCCCAGGTGGGTGTGTCCAGTGGGCGTGTCCAGCATGCAGATATCCAGCAGTTGTATCCAGGGTGGGTGTGGTCAGTGGGCGTGTCCCGGGTGGGCGTGTCTCAGGTGGGCGTGTCCAGCATGCAGATATCCAGCAGTTGTATCCCGAGTGGGTGTGGTCAGTGGGCGTGTCCCGGGTGGGCGTGTCTCAGGTGGGCGTGTCCAGCATGCAGATATCCAGCAGTTGTATCCCGGTGGGGACACGTGGTCAGTGGGCGTGTCCCTGGGGGCGTGGTCAATGGGGCGTCCTGGGGTGCATGGGGTGACCCCGCCCCGACTGGGGGGGCATGGGGACACCGCCCAGCCCGGCCAGCGCTGGGCAGTGCCCGGGGCGGCCCCCACCGCTGGCCCCGCCCCCTGCGGCCACAAACAGCCCCGCCCCCAGGAGTGACGTCAGACCTGTGGGGACACCGGGGGGACATCGGGGTGACACTGGGGGGGACACCAGGGTAAATGGGGGGTGACACTGGGGTGACATGGGGGTGACACCGCGGGGACATGGGGGGGGACATGGGGGGACACCAGGGTGCAACTGGGGGGGACATTGGGGGCACATAGAGGGGACACCGGGGTGACACACAGGGTGACACAGGTGACACCAGGATGACACTGGGGGGGACACACAGGGGTACATGGGGGGAACATGGGGGTGACACCAGGGTGACACTTGGGGGGACACTGGGGGGACATAGAGGGGACACTGAGGTGACACACAGGGTGACACCGGGGTGACACCAGGATGACACTGGGGGGGACACACAGGGTACATGGGGGGAACATGGGCGGGACACCAGGGTGACACTTGGGGGGGACACTGGGGGGACATAGAGGGGACACTGGGGGTGACACCAGGGTGACACTTGGGGGGACACTGGGGGGACATAGAGGGGACACTGGGGTGACACCAGGGTGACACTGGGGATGGCACACAGGGGTACATGGTGGGGGGACATACAGGGGTACATGGGGGGAACACGGGGGTGGCAAACAGGGTGACACCGGGGGGGACACTGGGGGCACACAGGGACACGAAGGGGACAGGGACAAGGGGGACACAGGGACACGAAGGGGACAGGGACACGGGGGGACACAGGGACACGAAGGGGACAGGGACACGGGGGGACACAGGGACACGAAGGGGACACAGGGACACTGGGGACACAGGGACACGGGGAGGTGACACAGGGACACGGGGGGGGACACAGGGACACGGGGAGGGGACACAGGGACCGGGGGACACAGGGACACGGGGCAGAGACCCCAGGACACAAACCGGGGGACACAGGGACCCAGGGGACTGACCAGGGACACCCCCAAAAGGAGGGGACCCCAGGACACCCACCAGCCAGCAGCTGCCAAATTGAGCCCCCCCAGGGCCCCAAACCGACCAGAGCCCCCAAAGGGGGGCCCCATCAGCAGCTGCCCCCCAACAAGAGGAGGAGGCCGAGGGCCGAGAGCAGCAGGGCGGAAACCATCAGGCCCTGCACGCCCCGCAGCACGGCTGGGGGCACAGACCCCCGTGAGACCCCCAAAACTGACCAGAGACCCCCGGTGAGACCCCCAAAACTGACCAGAGACCCCCAAAACTGACCCCCATCAACCCCTGCACCCCCCGCAGCACGGCTGGGGGCAGAGACCCCCGGTGAGCCCCCCAAAACTGACCAGAGACCCCCAAAACTGACCATGGACCCCAAAACTGACCAGAGACCCCCCAAATTAACCACAGCCCCCCCAAATGACCAGAGACCCCCAAAACTGTGAGCCCCCCAAAACTGACCAGAGACCCCCCAAAACTGACCATGGACCCCCAAAACCAAACAGAGTCCCCCAAAACTGACCCACACCAACCCCCCAAAACTGACCCCTGAGCAGGGCTGGGGGGGCAGAGACCCCAAATTAACCACAGCCCCCCCAAAACTGAGCATGGACCCCCAAAACTGACCAGAGACCCCCAAAACCAAACAGAGCCCCCAAAACTGACCCCAGAGCCACTTCAGAGCCCCTGAACCCCCTGCCCCAAAACACAGCCCCCAAAACTCCCCAGGGACCCCCAGGAGGACCCCCCCCAAACCCACCCAGGACCCCCCAAACCCCCCAGGACCCCCAAAATCTCCCCAGGGACCCCAAACTGAACCCCCCCCAAACTGGGACACCCCAAGACCCCCCAAAATCCCCCCGGGACCCCCAAAATCTCCCCCAAAGGGACCCCCCCAAAACCTGCCAGAGCCCCCAGGGACACCCCAAGACCCCCAAAATCCCCCAGGGACCCCCAAAAATCTCCCCAGGGACCCCCCCAAAACCCCCCCAAAAACTGACCCGGACACCCCCAAACCCCCCCCCCAAATCCCCCAGGACCCCCACAGATCACTGGCTGAGCCCCCCAGGCTGCCCCAAAACACTCCCAGCCCTGGGAGCGGCATCCAAATTAACCACAGACCCCAGTCGACCCCCCAGGTTCAGGGGCCCCAGTCCGGCAGCACCCACCAGCCCTGGGACCCCCAAAAACACCCCAAAATGTCCTCAAAATACCTCAAAATACCCCCAAAACACCCCCCAAAATATCCTAAATGCACCCCAAAATACCCCCAAATCCCCAAACCGACAGAACCCCCACCACCAGCCCCCCAAGGGACCCCAAACCACCCCAAAATATCCTCAAAATACCCCAAAATACCCCCAAAACACCCCCAAAATATCCTAAATGCACCCCAAAATACCTCCCAAACAAACACCCCAAAATGTCCTCAATGCACCCCAAAACACCTCCCAAATCCTGACACAGCACCCACCCCCTGGCAGGGCTGGGACCCCAAAAACCACACCCCAAAATGTCCCCAAAACCACCCCAAAATACCCCCAAAAACACCCCCCCCTAAAACAAACACCCCAAAATGTCCTCAAAATACCCCAAAATACCCCCAAAACACCCCCAAAACATCCCAAAATCTCCCAAAATCCCCCAAAACCCCCCCCCAAATCCCCAGGACCCCCACACCAGCTGAGCCTGAGGGACCCCAAAAACAGCCCTGGGACATCCTCAAAACCCCCAGAGGTTCAGGGGCCCCCAAAACCCCCAGCCCTGGGACCCCCAAAACACCCCCTAATGTCCCCCAAAACAGCTCATCCCCAAAACCCCTCAAAATATTCCTGGGACCCCCAAAACCGCCCTGGGACCCCCCAAAACCCCCCTGGGACCCCCCAAAACCGCCCTAGGAACCCCAAAACAGCTCCGGGGACCCCTCAAAATATTCCTGGGACCCCCAAAATTCCCCTGGGACCCCCCAAAACACCTCTGGGACCCCCAAAACACCTCTGGGACCCCCCAAACAGCTCCAGGGACCCCTCAAAATACCCCTGGGACGCCCTAAACACCTCTAGGACCCCTCAAAATACCCCTGGGACCCCCAAAACAACTCTGGGACCCCCACAAACAACTCTGGGGCCCCTCAAAACCCCCCTAGGAACCCCCAAAAACCCCCCTGGAAACCCCCAAACAGCTCCTGGGACCCCTAAAATACTCCTGGGACCCCCCTAAATCCCTTGGACCCCCCCAAAATACCTCTGGGACCCCCCAAACAGCTCCAGGGACCCCCCAAAATATCCCTGGGACCCCCTAAAACACCTCTGGGACCCCCAAAACAACCCCCCTGGGACCCCCAAAACAGCTCCGGGGACCCCCCAAAATATTCCTGGGACCCCCTAAACACCTCTAGGACCCCTCAAAATACCCCTGGGACCCCCAAAACAACTCTGGGACCCCTCCAAAACCCCTGGGGGTCCCTCTGGGGGTCTCGGGGGGTGTCCCACCTTATCCAGGGTGGCGATGAAGAGGAGGAGGAGGATGAGGAGATGAAGGGCGGTGACGGCGGCCGGGAGGAGATGCATGGTTGGGGCTGGGGGGTTGGGGGGGTCAGGGTACCCCAAAAACCCCCCCAAAAAACCCCCAAAACCCCTTTAGAGACCCCCAAATCCCCCCCAAATCCCCCTGAACCCCCTCAGAGCGCCCCAAATCCCGACCCAAACCTCCCCCAAATCCCCCCAAAATCCCTTAGAGCCCCCGAAATCCCCCCAAATCCCCTCAGAGCCCCCCAAATCCTGCCCCAACCCCCCCCCAAATCCACCCAATCTCCCTTAGAGTCCCCCAAATCCCCCCGAACCCCCCTTAGAATCCCCCCAAATCCCCTCAGAGCCCCCAAACCCTCTCAAATCCCCCCAAATCCCCTCAGAGCCCCCAAACCCCCAAAAGTCCCTCAGAGCCCCCAAATCCCTCCCAAACCTCCCTCAGATCCCCCAAACGCCCCCAAAAACCCCGAAGTCCCTCAGAGACCCCAAATCCCCCTAAATCCCTCCAAAATCCCTCAGAACCCCTCAATCCCCGAACCCCCTTAGAGCCCCAAATCCCCCCGAAGTCCCTCAGAGACCCCCAAATCACCCCCACAAATCCCCTCCAGACTCCCCAAATCCCCCGAAACCCCTTAGAGACCCCAAAGTCCCTTAGAGCCCCAAAATCCTCCCAAAATCCCCCAAAGTCCCTCAGAGACCCCCAAATCCCTCCTAAAGTCCCTTAGAGCCCCCCAAAATCCTCCCCAAGTTCTCCCCAAACCACCCCTCAGACTCCCCCAATCCCCCCATATCTCCCCCAGACCCCCAAATCCCTCCCCAAATTCCCCCAAAGTCCCTCAGACTCCCCAGATCCCCCAGACCCCCCAAAGTCCCCTCAAATCCTCCCCAAATCCCCACCAGACACCCCCAAATCCCCCAAATCCCCCAAAGTCCCTCAGAACCCCCAAATCCCCCAGTCACTTAGAGCCCCCCAAAATCCTCCCCCCAATCCCCCTCCCCCCAACTCCCCCAGAACCCCCAAAATCCCCCAAGTCCCTTAGAGCCCCCCAAAATCTTCCCCAAATCCCCCAAATCCCCCAAAAACCCCCCAGACCCCCCAAATCCCCCCCAAAGTCCCCAAAATCCCCCAAAGTCCCCCAGTTTTAGGACCCCAAATCCCGCTCAATTCCTCCAAAGTCCCTTGGGCCCCCCAAATTCCCTCAAAACTCCCCCAGACCCCCCC
The DNA here is from genome assembly GCA_024865655.1 of Emberiza elegans. NCBI lineage: Eukaryota > Metazoa > Chordata > Aves > Passeriformes > Fringillidae > Emberiza > Emberiza elegans. Next base: position 355,453 of record JALJVW010000131.1, on the reverse strand, counting down.
AAATCCTCCCCAAAGTCCTCAGAACCCCCCCAAATCCTCCCCAAAGTCCCTTAGAGCCCCCAAAATCTTCCCCAAATCCCCTCAAATCCCCAAAACTCCCCAGACCCCCAAATCCCCCCAAAGTCCCCAAAATCCCCAAAGTCCCCAAATCCCCCCAAATCCCGCTCAAATCCTCCCCAAAGTCCCTCAGAACCCCCAAATCCTCCCCAAATCCCCTCAAAGTCCCTCAAATCCCCCCCAATCCTCCCCAAAGTCCTTAGAGCCCCAAAACTCCCCCAGACCCCCCCAGACCCCCCAAATCCCCTCAAATCCCCCCAAACCCCTCAGACCCCCAAAATCCCCCCCAATCCCCCCCACCCACTTTCCGGGGTCCCGCCGCTCCCGCAGCTCCGCTCGTTCCGTTACGGGGTGGGCGGGGCCTCGCCGATCCCGGCCACGCCCCAAACTGACCACACCCACCCCGCGACCACGCCCACAAACGACCACACCCGTCCCTGGCCACGCCCATTCCGCCCACGCCGATTCGCGGCCCCCCCACCCCCAAATCCCGGCTTCTGATTGGTTGTTGATTTTGGGGCGGTGTCTGATTGGCTGAAAAGTTTGGCGGCCTCTGATTGGCTGGGGTTTTTTTTGGGTTCCCCGCCTCCCGCTGCGCGCTGAGCTCTGATTGGTCCAGAGCGAGAGGGGGCGGGTTTAGGGTAAAATAGCAGCCTCTGATTGGCTGTTGGCGTTTCGGCCACGCCCTGATTGTGATTGGCTGCAATCCAGGCCCCCCCCCCCACCTCTGATTGGTCGATTCCCGCTGAGGTAGCGATTATCCCGAATCACGTGATCGCTGTGACCACGCCCCGTTTTCCCGGCGTCACGCGGTCTCCATGGCAACCGCTGGGGCAGTCACGTGACCGCGGTGAGAGCGGGGAGGGGAATTGGGGGGTCCTGGGGTGGAATTGGGGGTGGGGGATGGGGGGGATGGGACCTTTGGGGGCGCTTGGGGGTACGGGGGGGGCTGGGGGGCGATTTGGGGGCTGGGACGGAATTTTGGGGGATTGAGGGGCTGGGACGGATTTGGGGGCGAAATAAATTTTGGGGGATTGAGGGGCTGGGACAGGATTTGGGGGGACTTGGGGTCTGGGATTGAATTTGGGGGGTACTGAGGGGCTGGGACAGAATTTGGGGGCAGAAATGGAATTTGGGGGGATTTGGGGGGCAGATGGGATTTGGGGGCTGGGGGGATTTGGGGATTTTGAGGGGTTGGGATGGGATTTGGGGGTCTGCGATTGGATTTGGGGGGGGGGATTGAAATTTTGGGGGTCTCAGGGGGGCTGAGATGGGATTTGGGGACTGGGATGGGATTTGGGGGGCTGGGATTGAGTTTGGGGGAACTTGGGGGTCTGGGATGGGATTTTTGGGGAGCTGGGATTGAATTTGGGGGAACTCTGGGGGTCTGGGATGGGATTTTTGGGGTCTGGGATTGAATTTGGGGGTCTGGGATGGGACTTGGGGGTCCTCGGATGGGATTTGGGGGAGCTGGGGGAGCTGGGATGTGATTTGGGGTGATTTGGGGGCTGGGATTGAATTTGGGGAACTTGGGGTCTGGGATGGAATTTTGGGGGTCTTGGGGGCTGGGTTGGAATTTGGGGGACTGGGATGGGATTTGGGGGTCTCGGATGGGATTTGGGGGAGCTGGGGGGGCTCGGATGTGATTTGGGGGTGATTTGGGGGGCTGGGATTGAATTTGGGGGAACTTGGGGGTCTGGGATGGAATTGGGGGCGTCTTGGGGGGCTGGGTTGGGAGGTTCTCGGATGGGATTTGGGGGCTGGGATTGAGTTTGGGGAACTTGGGGTCTGGGATGGGATTTTGGGGGAGCTGGGTTGGAATTTGGGGGTCTGGGATTGAATTTGGGGAACTTGGGGTCTGGGATGGAATTGGGGGGGTCTTGGGGGGGCTGGGTTGGAATTTGGGGGACTGGGATGGGATTTGGGGGGCTGGGTTGGGATTTGGGGGACTTGGGGGGGCTGGGATTGAATTTGGGGGAACTTGGGGGGTCTGGGATGGGATTTGGGGTCTCGGATGGGATTTGGGAGAGCTGGGATTGAATTTGGGGAAACTTGGGGGGTCTGGGATGGGATTTTGGGGGGCTGGGATGGAATTTGGGGGGCTGGGATGGAATTTGGGGGGACTTGAGGGGCTGGGACAGAATTTTGGGGGGTTGAGGGGCAGGGATGGGATTTCAGGGTCCCAGATGGAATTTGGGGGCCGGGCTTGGGGTGCTGGGATGGATTTTGGGGGGCTGGAATGGGATTTGGGGGTCTCGGATGGGATTTGGGGGCTGGGGGCTCGGATGTGATTTGGGGGTGATTTGGGGGGCTGGGATTGAATTTGGGGCTGGGATTGAATTTGGGGAACTTGGGGTCTGGGATGGAATTGGGGGGTCTTTGGGGGCTGGGTTGGAATTTGGGGGGTCTCGGATGGGATTTGGGGGCTGGGATTGAGTTTGGGGAACTTGGAGGTCTGGGATGGGATTTGGGGGAGCTGGGATTGAATTTCTGGGAATTTTGGGGACTTGGGGGGTCTGGGATGGGATTTTTGGGGAGCTGGGATTGGTTTGGGGGTCTGGGATGGGATTTGGGGGTCTCGGATTTTGGGGGGACATGGGGGCTGGGATTGAATTTGGGGGAACTTGGGGGTCTGGGATGGGATTTGGGGGTCTCGGATGGGATTTGGGGGGGGGTCTCAGAGGTTCAGTGGGGGGGGGGTCTGGGGGGGATTTCGGGTTAATTTCGGTGCTGATGACGTCATTTGGGGGGGGGGTTGTCCCCTCGTTGCCACCAACAAAGCGGCGCCAGCCCCGGGAGGGGACGGACGGACGGACGGACGGGGACGGACGGACGGAGGGGGGAGGGGGCTCCTCTGCGCCCATGGCGGGGGTCCCGCACCCCTGGGTGGGGCTGGGGCTGGGGGGGTCCCGGAGCCCTCGATGGGGGTCCCGATGTCCCCCAACCCCCCCCGCAGATGGACACGGTGGAGCTGCTGGAGGGGGAACTGCAGAGGGTGAGAGAGACCCCCGGGATTGGGGAGGGGGCTGAGAGACCCCCGGGATTGGGGAGGGGGCTCAGAGAGACCCCCGGGATTGGGGAGGGGGCTCGGAGAGACCCCCGGGATTGGGGAGGGGGCTCAGGGACCCCCGGGATTGGGGAGGGGCTCAGGGGCTGGGGTGAGACCCCCAGGATTGGGGAGGGGCTCAGGGACCCCCGGGATTGGGGAGGGGCTCGGAGACCCCGGGAATGGGGAGGGCTCAGGGACCCCCGGGATTGGGGAGGGGGCTCAGAGACCCCCGGGAATGGGGAGGGGGCTCGGGGACCCCCGGGGTTGGGGAGGGGGCTCGGAGACCCCCGGGATTGGGGAGGGGGCTCAGGGACCCCCGGGATTGGGGAGGGGCTCAGGGACCCCGGGGTTGGGAGGGGGCCAGGGACCCCCAGGGGTTGGGGAGGGGGCAGAGGACCCCTGGGGTGGGGAGGGGCTCGGGGACCCCCGGGATTGGGGAGGGGGCTCAGGGACCCCCGGGATTGGGGAGGGGGCTCGGGGACCCCCGGGATTGGGGAGGGGGCTCAGGGACCCCCGGGGTTGGGGAGGGGGCTCAGGGACCCCCGGGATTGGGGAGGGGGCTCAGGGACCCCCGGGATTGGGGGGGCTCAGAGACCCCCGGGGTTGGGGAGGGGGCTCGGGGACCCCTGAGATTGGGGAGGGGGCTCAGGGGACCCCTGAGATTGGGGAGGGGGTTCGGAGACCCCCGGGATTGGGGAGGGGGCTGAGAGACCCCCGGGATTGGGGAGGGGGCTCAGGGACCCCCGGGATTGGGGAGGGGGATCAGGGACCCCCGGGGTTGGGGAGGGGATCAGGGACCCCCGGGAATGGGGAGGGGGCTCGGGGACCCCCGGGATTGGGGAGGGGGATCAGAGGACCCCTGGGGTTGGGGAGGGGGCTCGGAGACCCCCGGGGTTGGGGAGGGGGCTGAGAGACCCCCGGGGTTGGGGAGGGGGCTCGGAGACCCCCGGGGTTGGGGAGGGGGCTCGGGGACCCCCGGGATTGGGGAGGGGGCTCAGGGACCCCCGGGGTTGGGGAGGGGGATCAGAGCCAGGGGTGGGGTCCCTGCCCCATTTTGGGGGGGTTCCTGGGGGTCTCTCACCCATTTGGGTGGGTCCTACAGGGACCCCTGGGGGTCTCTGACTGATTTTGGGGGTCCCTGCCCCATTTTGGGCGGTCCAGGGGGGGTCTCTCACCCATTTTTTGGGTCTCTGGGGTCCCTGCCCCATTTTGGGGGTCCCTCACCCATTTTGGGGGGGTCCCGCAGGCGGGGGCGGCCCTGGGGGGGTCCCTGGGGGTCCCTGCCCCATTTTGGGGGGTCCCGGGGGGGTCTCTCACCCATTTTTGGGGGGGTCTCTGGGGGTCCCTGTCCCATTTTGGGGGGTCTCTCACCCATTTTGGGGGTCCCTGACTGATTTTGGGGGGGGTCCCGCAGGCGGGGGCGGCCCTGGGGGGTCCCTGGGGGTCCTGCCCCATTTTGGGGGTCCCTGCCCTATTTTGGGGGTCTCTCACCCATTTTGGGGGTCCCTGCCCCATTTTGGGGGGTCCCTGGGGGTCCCTGCCCCATTTTGGGGGTCCCTGCCCCATTTTGGGGGGTCCCTGGGGGTCTCTCACCCATTTTGGGGGGGTCTTGCAGGCAGGGGCGGCCCTGGGGGGGGTCCCTGGGGGTCCCTGACTGATTTTGGGGGATCCCTGCCCCATTTTGGGGGGTCTCTGGGGGTCCCTGCCCCATTTTGGGGGTCCCTGACCCATTTTGGGGGGTCCCTGACCCATTTTGGGGGTCCCTGCCCCATTTTGGGGGGTCTCTCACCCATTTTGGGGGGGTCTCTCAGGCGGGGGCGGTCCTGGGAGGCTCCCTGGGGGTTTCTGACCCATTTTGGGGGGTCCCTGCCCCATTGTGGGGGTCCCTGCCCCATTTTGGGGGTCCCTGACCCATTTTGGGGGGGGGTCCAGGCAGGGGGCTCCCTGGGGGGGTCCCTGGGGTCCCTGCCCCCCCCAAAATCTCCTGACCCATTTTGGGGGTCCCCTGGGCAGGGGGCCAAAATCCTGGGGGTCCCTGCCCCATTTTGGGGGGTCCCTGCCCCATTTTGGGGGGTCCCTGGGGGTCCCTGCCCCATTTTGGGGGTCCCTGACCCATTTTGGGGGGTCCCTGACCCATTTTGGGGGTCCTGCCCGATTTTGGGGGGTCCCTGGGGGTCCCTGCCCCATTTGGGGGGTCTCTCACCCATTTTGGGGGGGTCCCGCAGGCAGGGGCGGCCCTGGGGGTCCGTGCCCCATTTTGGGGGGTCCCTGGGGGTCCCTGCCCCATTTTGGGGGTCCCTGACCCATTTTGGGGGGTCCCTGACCCATTTTGGGGGGTCCCTGCCCCATTTTGGGGGGTCCCTGGGGGTCCCTGCCCCATTTGGGGGGTCTCTGGGGGTCCCTGCCCCATTTTGGGGGGTCTCTCACCCATTTTGGGGGGGTCTCTCAGGCGGGGGCGGCCCTGGGGGGGTCCCTGGGGGTCCTGCCCGCCTCCCCGGGAGCTGGAAAATCGGTTGGGGGAGGCTCCTGGGCCCCTCCTGGCGGCCTCCAGGTGAGAGACCCCTCCCCAAAATACCCCTGACCCCCCAAAATCCTCCTGGACCCCCCCAAAATCCTCCTGGACCCCCCCAAAATCCCCCCTGAACCCCCCCAAAATCCTCCTGTACCCCTCCCCAAAATACCCCTGAACTCCCCCCAAATCCTCCTGTACCCCCCCCAAAATAACCCCTGAACCCCCCCAAAATTCCCCCTGAACCCCCCCAAAATCCTCCTGAACCCCCCCAGAATCCCCCTGGACCCCTCCCCAAAAATCCCCCTGAACCCCCAAAATCCCCCTGAACCCCCCAAAATCCTCCTGGACCCCTCCCCAAAATCCCCCCTGAACCCCCAAAATCCTCCTGACCCCCCCAAAATCCCCCTGAAATCCTCCTGGACCCCCCCCAAATCCTCCTGGACCCTCCCCAAAATCCTCCTGGACCCCTCCCCAAAATCCTCCTGGACCCCCCAAAACCCCTGAACCCCCCCAAAATCCTCCTGGACCCCCCCAAAATCCCCCCTGACCCCCCCCAAATCCTCCCTGGACCCCCCAAAATCCTCCTGGACCCCTCCCCAAAATCCTCCTGACCCCCCCAAAATCCCCCCTGAACCCCCCCAAAATCCTCCTGGACCCCTCCCCAAAATCCCCCCTGAACCCCCCAAAATCCCCCTGAACCCCCCAAAACCTCCTGGACCCCCCCCAAAATCCTCCTGAACCCCCCAAAATCCTCCTGGACCCCCCCAAAATCCCCCCTGAACCCCCCAAAATCCCCTGGACCCCTCCCAAAATCCCCCTGACCCCCCCAAAATCCCCTGACCCCCCCAAAATCCTCCTGGACCCCTCCCCAAAATCCTCCTGGACCCCCCAAAATCCTCCTGGACCCCTCCCCAAAATCCTCCTGGACCCCCAAAATCCCCCTGAACCCCCAAAACCCTCCTGGACCCCCCCAAAATCCTCCTGGACCCCTCCCCAAAATCCCCCTGGACCCCAAAATCCTCCTGGACCCCCCCCAAAATCCCCTGGACCCCCAAAATCCCCCTGAACCCCCAAAATCCCCTGGACCCCCCCAAATCCCCCCTGAACCCCCCAAAATCCCCTGGACCCCCCCCAAAATCCCCCATGACCCCCAAAATCCCCTGACCCCCTGGGGTCCTCCTGGAGAACCCCCAAAATCCCCTGAACCCCCAAAATCCTCCTGGACCCCTCCCAAAATCCCCCCTGGACCCCCCCCAAAATCCCCCTGACCCCCAAAATCCCCTGAACCCCCCCCAAAATCCCCTGACCCCCCCAACCCCCCCCCCCCCAAATCCCCCTGGACCCCCCCAAATCCCCTGGACCCCCCCAAAATCCTCCTGGACCCCCCCAAAATCCTCCTGGACCCCCCCCCAAAATCCTCCTGGACCCCCCCAAAATCCCCCTGAACCCCCAAACCTTCCCTGAACCCCCCAAAATCTCCTTGGTGTCCCCCCCCTAGTTCAGGCCAGGGGCTCTGATTGGCTGGAGAATGGATCCCAGAGGGCTCTGATTGGTTGGGAATGGATCCTGGGGTGATGGAGGGCTCTGATTGGCTGGGGAAGTATCTCAGAAGGCTCTGATTGGTTGGGAATGGAGGCTGGGATGACAGAGGGCTCTGATTGGTTGGGGAATAGATCCTAGAAGGCTCTGATTGGTTTGGAATGGAGCCTGGGGCAACAGAGGGCTCTGATTGGCTGGGGAATGGATCCCGGGGTGACGGAGGGCTCTGATTGGCTGGGGAATAGATCCCAGAGGGCTCTGATTGGTTGGGAATGGAGCCCGGGGCGACAGAGGGCTCTGATTGGCTGAGGAATGGATCCCAGAAGGCTCTGATTGGTTGGGAATGGAGCCTGGGACAACAGAGGGCTCTGATTGGTTGGGGAATAGATGCCAGAAGGCTCTGATTGGTTGGGAATGGATCCTGGGGTGATGGAGGGCTCTGATTGGCTGGGGAGTGGATCCCAGAGAGCTCTGATTGGTTGGGAATGGAGCCCAGGGCGACAGAGGGCTCTGATTGGCTGGGGAATGGATCTCGAGGCAACAGAGGGCTCTGATTGGCTGGGGAATGGATCCCAGAGGGCTCTGATTGGTTGGGAATGGATCCCGGGGTCAGAGAGCTCTGATTGGCTGGGGAGTGGATCCCAGAGGGCTCCGATTGGCTGGGGAGTGGATCCCGGGGTCAGAGAGCTCTGATTGGCCGGGGAGTGGATCCCAGAGGGCTCCGATTGGCTGGGGAGTGGATCTCGGGGGCAGAGAGCTCTGATTGGCTGGGGAATGGATCCCAGAAGGCTCTGATTGGTTGGGAATGGATCCCGGGGTGACAGAGGGCTCTGATTGGCTGGGGAGTGGATCCCAGAGGGCTCCGATTGGCTGGGGAGTGGATCCCGGGGTCAGAGAGCTCTGATTGGCTGGGCAGTGGATCCCAGAGGGCTCTGATTGGCTGCAGGAGCTGGAGGAGACCCAGCGGCAGATCGAGGCTGAGCTGGAGCGAGCGGCGACCGCCAAGAGCGACGGGTGGGGACCCCAGACCCCTAAAAAACCCCCTGGGACCCCCCAAAACCCCCCAGAACCCCCCAAAACCCCCCTGAAACCCCAAAACGCCGGGAACCCCAAAACCCCACCCTGGAACACCCTAAACCCACCCTGGAATCCCCCCAAACCCCCCCCCCCCAAAAACCCCCCAGAACCTCCCTGATACCCCTAAACCCGACACCCCCCAAATCTGACCTCCCAAAATCCCCTGAACCCCCCCAAAACCCCTGGAACCCCAAAACCCCACCTGGAACACCCTAAACCCACCCTGGAATCCCCCCCAAACCCCCCTGGAACACCCCCAAACCTCCCTGAAACCCCAAAAACACCCCAAAACCCCCCTGGAATACCCCAACACCCCCTGGAACCCCAAAACCCACCTGGAACACCCCAAAACCCTCCCTGAAACCCCAAAACCCCCCTGGAACACCCAAAGCCCCCCTGGAACACCCCGAAACCTCCCTGGAACCCCAAAAACACCCCAAAACCCCCCTGGAATACCCCAACACCCCCTGGAACCCCAAAACCCCACCTGGAACACCCTAAACCCACCCAAACCCCCCCTGGAACACCCCAAAACCTCCCTGAAACCCCCCCAAAAAACCCCCTGGAACCCTAAAACCCCACCTGGAACCCCAAACCCCCCCTGGAACACCCCAAAACTCCCGAACCCCCAAAACCCCTGGAACACCTAAACCCACCCTGAATCCCCCAAAACCCCTCAAAACCTCCTGGAACCCCCATAACTTCCCCTGAACCCCCACCTGGAACCCCCCAAAACCCCCCTAAACCCCCTCCCCTAAAATCCCCCCAAAACCCCCAAACACCCCAGAGCCCCCGAGCACCCCGAACCTCCCAACCCCTGACCTGGTGTCCCCCAGGGTCCCGCGGGGGTCCCGGGGGTCCCGGGGGTCCCGGGGTCCCAGGAGCTCCCCCCCTGAAGCCCCGGGAGGCCCCTCGGGGGCGGGCGGCCTGCGGGGCCCCTGGGAGCCAAGGGGCCCAGGGGAGGCCCAGAATGGGTACTGGGGGAACTGGGAGGGACTGGGAGCACTGGGATTGGGAACTGGGATTGGGAACTGGGGGCGCCTGCGGAGCTTCCTGGGAACCAAGGGGAGAGCGCGGCCCAGAATGGGTACTGGGGGAACTGGGGGAACTGGGATTGGAACTGGGATTGGGAACTGGGAGGGACTGGGATTGGGGACTGGGATTGGGAACTGGGATTGGGAACTGGGAGCACTGGGATTGGGAACTGGGAGGGACTGGGAGCACTGGGATTGTGGACTGGGATTGGAACTGGGAGCACTGGGATTGGGGACTGGGAGGGACTGGGGGAACTGGGATTGGGAACTGGGAGGGACTGGGATTGGGAACTGCCCCCCAGACCCCTGGATCTCTTGGGGAGGATTTTGGGGGTCCCTGGGTTGGGGTTTGGGGGTCCCTGGGATATTTTGGGGAGGATTTTGGGGGTCCCTGAGTGCTCAGGGATATTTTGGGGAGGATTTTGGGGGTCCCTGGGAGGACTGGGGGTCCCCTGACCCAGGGATTTTTGGGGAGGGATTTTGGGGGTCCCAGGGGACTTTTGGGGGAGGATTTTGGGGACTGGGATATTTTGGGAGGACTGGGGTCCCTGGGATATTTTGGGGGGGACTGGGGTCCCTGGGATATTTTGGGGGTCCCTGGGATATTTTGGGGAGGATTTTGGGGTCCCTGGGGTATTTTGGGGGTCCCTGGGATATTTTGGGGAGGATTTTGGGGTCCCTGGGATATTTTGGGGGTCCATGGGATGGGAACTGGGAGCTGGGATTGGGGACTGGGATTGGGAACTGGGCCCCCCAGAACCCCGAGGGACTGGGGGACTGGGATTGGGGGAAATGGGAGGAGGAGGAGGAGGAGGAGGAAGAGACCTGGATGGACGGTGAGGGGGGATCTGGGGGGGTTTGGGGGGGCTCAGGACAGTTTTGGGGGGCTCTGAGGGGTCCCAGGCTGGGTTTGGGGCCCCAGAAGGGTCCCCTGGAGGTTCCCATGGGAGGTTTTGGGAGGATTTTGGGGTTCCTGGGTTCCCTGTTTTCTTTTTGGGGATGTTGGATTTTGGGGTTCCCAGTGATTTTTGGGGGGGGATTTTTGGGGAGGGATTTTGGGGTTCCTGGGGGTTCCCATTTTTTTGGGGTTCCCACGTTGATTTTTGGGGTTCAGGGGGGTTCTCGTGTTGATTTTGGGGTTCCTGATTTTTTGGGATGTTGATTTTTGGGGTCCCATGATATTTTTAGGGGTCCCATGTTGATTTTGGGGTTCCCATGCTGATTTTTGGGGTTCCCCAGGTGGATTTTCGGGTTCCCCCTGATTTTTTTGGGGTTTCCCATGGGGATTTTTTGGGGGTTCAAAAATGATTTTGGGGAGGAGGAGGAGGAGGAAGGGTTCCCATGATGGATTTTGGGGGGGGATCTTGATTTTTGGGGTTCTGAGGGTCCCATGTTGGATTTTGGGGTTCTCATGTTCATTTTTGGGGGTTCCCATGTTGATTTTTGGGGTTCCCATGTTGGATTTTTGGGGTTCCCATGGTGGATTTTGGGGTTCCCATGGTGGATTTTGGGGTTCCCATGTTGGATTTTGGGGTTCCCATGTTGATTTTTGGGGTTCAGGAGGGATTCCCATGTTGGATTTTGGGATTCTCATGTTCATTTTTGGGGGTTCCCACATTGATTTTGGGGTTCAGGGAAGGTTCTCGTGTTGATTTTGGGGTCCCCATGTTGGATTTTGGGGTTCCCATGTTGGATTTTGGGGTTCCCATGTTGATTTTGGGGTTCCCATGTTGATTTTGGGGTTCCCACGTTGATTTTTGGGGTTCAGGGAAGGTTCTCGTGTTGATTTTGGGGTTCCCATGTTGATTTTTGGGGTTCCCATGTTGGTTTTTGGGGTTCCCATGTTGATTTTGGGGTTCCCATGTTGATTTTTGGGGTTCCCATGTTGGATTTTTGGGGTTCCCATGGTGGATTTTGGGGTTCCCATGTTGATTTTTTGGGGTTCCCATGTTGATTTTTGGGGTTCCAACATTGATTTTGGGGTTCAGGGGGGATTCCCATGTTTATTTTTGGGGCGCCCATGTTGGATTTTGGGGTTCCCCATTGATTTTTGGGGTTCAGGGAAGGTTCTCGTGTTGATTTTGGGGTTCCCATGTTGATTTTTGGGGTTCAGGGGGGATTCCCATGTTGGATTTTGGGGTTCTCATGTTCATTTTGGGGGTTCCCATTGATTTTGGGGTTCCCCATGTTGATTTTGGGGTTCAGGGGTTCAGGAAGGGGTTCTGTTGTTTTTTTTCAGGGGATTCCTATGTTGATTTTTGGGGTTCCCATGTTGATTTTTGGGGTTCCCATGGTGGATTTTGGGGTTCCCATGTTGATTTTGGGGTTCCCATGTTGATTTTTGGGGTTCCCCCATGTTGGATTTTGGGGCTCCCCGTTCCCCCGGGGATTTTTATGTTTTTGTTTTAGGATTCCCATGTTGATTTTTGGGGTTCCCATGTTGATTTTGGGGTTCCCATGTTGATTTTTGGGGTCCCCCGTTGGTTTTTGGGGTGCAGGGGACGCCCAGAGCTTCTCTCAGTTCCTGCTGCTGACGGAGCAGCACCGGGAGCTGCACGAGCTGCAGCAGCACCTGGGGCAGGTGGGACCCCAAAACCCCTCCAGGAACCCCAAAAACCCCAAATCCTCCCCAAATCCCCCTCCCAGCACCCCAAAACCCTTCCACGGACCCCAAAACCCCTCCAGGGACCCCAAAAACCCCAAATTCTCCCCAAATCCCCCTCCCAGCACCCCAAAACCCTTCCAGGGACCCCAAAACCCCTCCAGGCACCCCCAAACCCCCCCTCCTCCCCCAAATCCCCCTCCCAGCCCCCAAAACTCCTCCCAGCACCCCAAAACCCCAAATTCTCACCAAATCCCCCTCCCAGCACCCCAAAACCCCTCCACGGACCCCAAAATCCCCCAAATGCCCCTTCCCAACACCCCAAAACCCCTCCCAACACCCCAAAAACCCCCAAATCCTCCCCAAATTCCCCTCCCAGCACCCCAAAACCCCTCCAGGGACCCCTAAATCCCCCAAATCCTCCCCAAATCCCCTCCCAGTACCCCCAAAACCCCTCCAGGGACCCCAAAACCCCAAATCCTCCCCAAATCCTTCCCAGCACCCCAAAATCCTTCCAGGGACCCCAAAACCCCTCCAGGCACCCCAAAACCCCAAATCCTCCCAAACCCCCCTCCCAGCACCCCCAAACCTCCCCCAAAACCCCAGCTCAACCCCCCCAGCACCCATCAAACTTCCAGGGACCCCAAAACCCCCTCCAGGGACCCCCCAACCCCAAATTCCCCAAATCCCCCTCCCAGCACCCCAAAATCCCCTCAGGACCCCAAAACCCTCCAGGGACCCCAAAACCCCCAAATCCTCAGCCAAAAACCCCCCAAACCCCCCAAAACCCTCCCCAGGACCCCAAAAACCCCATCCTGACACCCCCAAAATTCCGGAATCCCCAAAACCCCTCCCAACACCCCAAAACCCCCAGGGACTAAAAACCTCCCAGGGCTCCCCAAAAATCCCCTTCCTCCCACACCCCCCCAGCACCCCAAAATCCCTTCCCAACACCCCAAAACCCTCCAGGGACCCCCCAACCCCATCCCCCAACCCCCCCACCCCAAACCAATCCCCCAAACCCCTCCCAACACCCCAAAACCCCCAAATGCCCCCCCCAAAATCCCCAAACCCCTCCCAAACCCCAAACCCCCCAGGGACCCCAAAAACCCCAAATTCCCCAAACCCCCCAATCCCCCAAACCCCCAAAACCCCAATCCCAGCACTCCCAAATCCCCCCAAAGACCCCTCCCCATCCCCCCAAATTCCCCAAACCCCTCCCAGCACCCCAAAACCCCTCCCAGCACCCCAAAACCCCCCAAAATCCCCCCCCCCAAATCCCAATTTTGGGGCAAAATGGGGGAATTTGGGGTCCTGAGACCTCTGAGAGCCAATTTGGGGGACCCCCGGGGACCCCTGAACAGAGATCTGAGAGGGAGCTGGGGTCTGGGGCAGGAGAGGAGGGGAAGGGAGGAGCTGGGCACCTGAGGGCAGTTTGGGGTCTGTGGGGTGGGGTCTGAGAAATTTGGGGTCCTAAAGGGGGTTTATTTTGGGGGTCAAGTGGGGTCTGAATTTGAGGTCCTGGGGGGGCAGTTTGGGGTCTGAGAGGGGAAATTTGGGGGTCCTGGGAGGGGTATTTGGGGGTTTATAGGGGGTTATTTGAGGTTCTGGAGGTCAAATTGGGGTCCTGAGGGGGCAATTTGGGGGTCTGATGGGCAGTTTGGGGTCTGGGGGGCAGTTTGGGGTCCTCAGGGGTATTTGGGGGTTCTGGGGCATTTCTTTGGGGCCCAGGGGCAATTTGGGGTCCTGGGGGGGGCAGTTTGGGGGTTTTACAAGGAGTTTATTTGGGGTCTGGGGGTGGAAATTTGGCATCTTGGGGGGCAAAATTGGGGTTGGGGGGTAATTTGGGGTCTGGGGTAATTTGGGGCTGGGGGGCAGTTTGGGGTCTGGGATGGGGAAATTTGGGGTCCTGAGGGGTATTTGGGGGTTTATAGGGGTTTATTTGAGGTTCTGGAGGTCAAATTGGGGTCCTGAGGGGCAAATTTGGGGTCCTGGGGGCAATTTGGGGTCCTGGAGGGGGCAATTTGGGGTTTGGGGGGTAATTTTGGGGCTGGGAGGGCAGTTTGGGTTATGGGGCATTTCTTTGGGGTCCTCAGGGGCAATTTGGGGTCCTGAGGGGGAGTTTGGGGTCTGGGGGGGGTAATTTGGGGGCTGGGAGGGGTTTTTTGGGGGTCCTCATGGGTTTTTTGGGGTCCTGATGGGGTTTTTTGGGGTCTGGATGGGGTTTTTGGGGGCGACTCTGGGATTTTTGGGATCCTGATGGGTTTTGGGGGTCCTGAGGAGTTTTTGGGGGCTGATGGGGTTTTTTGGGGTTCCTGAGGGGTTTTGGGGGTTTTCTGGGGATTTTTGGGGTCCTGATGGGTTTTTTTGGGGTCCTGAGGGTTTTGGGGCGACTCTGGGGGGTTTGGGGGTTCCTTGGGGGTTTTGAGGGGTTTTGGGGGCTATGGGCAGTTTTGGGGGGTTCCTTAGGGGTTTTTGGGGGTGGGTTATGGGATTTTTTGGGGTCCTGAAGGGTTTTTGGGGGGTCCTGAGGGGTTTTTGGGGGTCCTGAGGGTTTTTGGGGGTCCTGAGGGGTTTTTTGGGGTCCTGAGGGGTTTTTGGGGGGTCCTGATGGGTTTTTTGGGGTCCTGAGGGGTTTTTGGGGTCCTGAGGGGTTTTTTGGGGGTCCAGAAGGATTTTTGGGGGGTCCTGAAGGGTTTTTGGGGGGTCCTGAGGGGGGGTTTTGGGGTCCAGAGGGATTTTTTGGGGTCCTGAGGGGTTTTTTGGGGATCCAGAAGGGTTTTTTGGGGGTTCAGAGGGATTTTTGGGGGTCCTGAGGGGTTTTTTGGGGGTCCTGAGGGTTTTTGGGGTCCAGAGGGATTTTTTGGGGTCATGAGGGGTTTTTGGGGGTGTCCTGAGAGGTTTTTTGAGGTCCTGAGGGATTTTTTGAGGGTTCAGAGGGATTTTTTGGGGGTCCTGAGGGATTTTTTGGGGTCCTGAGGATTATTTTGGAGGGGGTTATTGGGGTTTTTTGGGTCTGGGGGGGACGGTTCTGTGAGGACCCCCAGGTTTTGGGGTCCCTTCTGATTTTGGGGTCCCCTCTGATTTTGGGGTCCCCCCCCAGGGCTGGCGGAGCTCCTGGCCCAGCTGGAGGAGGCACAGGGGGACCCCGACCCCCCCCAGGAATGGGGGGACCCCGACCCCCCCCAGGAATGGGGGGACCCCCTGTGGGAGCAGCTGCGGCGCCTGGAAATTGGGGTGACCCATCTGCTGCTGTGGGGGGGGACACCCCAAAACCCGGTGAGGGGAACTGGGGGGAACTGGGAGCCACTGGGAGGGACCGGGAGGGGTGAGATTGGGGGGTTTGGGGGTGATTTTGGGGGGTTTTGGGGGGGTAATTTTGGGTTGGCAGGGGGAGAATTTGGGGGTTCATTGGGGGAAAATTTGGGATTTATTTGGGGGAGAATTTGGGTGTTCATTGGGGGAAATTTGGGGGTTCATGGGGGAGAATTTGGGGGTTCATTGGGGAAATTTGAGGGAAAAATTTGGGGGTTCATTGGGGGAAAATTTGGGTTTATTGGGGGAAATTTGGGGATTTATTGGGGGAAATTTGAGGGAAAAATTTGGGGGTTCATGGGGGAAAATTTGGGGTTTAATTGGGGAAAAAATTGGGGATTTATTGGGGGAAATTTGGGGGTTCATGGGGGAGGATTTGGGGTTTAATTGGGGAAAAATTTGGGATTTATTGGGGGAAATTTGGGGGTTCATGGGGGAGAATTTGGGGTTTAATTGGGGAAAAATTTGGGATTTATTGGGGGAAATTTGAGGGTTCATGGGGGAGAATTTGGGGTTTATTGAGGGAGAATTTGGGGTTTCATTGGGGGAAATTTGAGGGTTCATGGGGGAAATTTGAGGGAAAAATTTGGGGGTTCATGGGGGAAATTTGGGGTTTCATGGGGGAGAATTTGATATTTATTGAGGGAGAATTTGGGGGTTCATGGGGGGAAATTTGGGGGAAAATTTGGGGGTTTATTGGGAAAATTTGGGGGTTCATTGGAGAAATTTGGGGGTTAATTGGGGAAATTTTGGGGATTTATTGGGGAAAATTTAGGGGTTTAACTGGGGAAATTTAGGGATTCATTGGGGGAAATTTAAGGGTTAATTGGGGAAATATTTGGGATTTATTGGGGAAATTTAGGGGTTAATTGGAGGAAATTTAGGGGTTTAATTGGGGGAAATTTAGGGGTTAATTGGGGGAAATTTAGGGGTTAATTGGGGGAGAATTTGGGGTTTAACTGGGGTAAAATTTGGGGGATTTATTGGGGGAAATTTAGGGGTTTAATTGGGGGAAAATTTGGGATCCACTGGGGGAAATTTAAGGGTTAATTGGGGAAATATTTGGGATTTATTGGGGGAAATTTTGGGGATTTATTGGGGGAGAATTTGAGGTTTAATTGGGGTAAAATTTGGGATTCATTGGGGGAAATGTAAGGGTTAATTGGAGAAAAATTTGGGATTTATTGGGGAAATTTAGGGGATTTATTGGGGAAATTTAGGGGTTAATTGGGGGAAATTTAGGGATTAATTGGAGGAAATTTAGGGGTTAATTGGGGGAAATTTAGGGGTTTAATTGGGGGAAATTTAAGGCTTAATTGGGGAAATATTTGGGATTTATTGAGGAAATTTAGGGGTTAATTGGGGGAAATTTAGGGGTTAATTGGGGGAAATATTTGGGATTTATTGGGGGAAATTTTGGGGATTTATTGGGGGAAATTTAAGGGTTAATTGCGGAAATATTTGGGATTTATTGGGGAAATTTAGGGGTTAATTGGAGGAAATTTAGGGGTTTAATTGGGGGAAATTTAGGGATTAATTGGAGGAAATTTAGGGATTCATTGGGGGAAATTTAAGGGTTAATTGCGGAAATATTTGGGATTTATTGGGGAAATTTTGGATTTATTGGAGGAAATTTAATTGGGGAAATTTAGGGGTGGATTGGGGTCCCCACCCCATTCATTGGGGAAATTTAAGGGTTAATTGCCCCCCCCCCATTGAGGAAATTTAGGGGGAGGAATTGGAGGAAATTTAGGGGGAATTGGGGAAATTTGAGGGTTAATTGGGGAAATTCCTGAGCTTAATGGGGGCGGGGGTTGGGATTTATTGGGGAAATTTAGGGGGGGTAATTGGGGAAATTTGGGGTTAATTGGGAAAATTTGGGATTTATTGAGGAAATTTAGGGGCCAATTGGGGAAATTTCCCAGTTAATGGGGAAATTTAAGGGTTTAATTGGAGAAAAATTGATTTATTGGCTGGAAATTTAGGGTGGGGGGTGGGGATCTATGGGGGTTAATTTATTGGGGAAAATTTGGGGTTTATTGGGGAAATTTAGTGGTTAATTGGGGAAATTTAGGTTTAATTGGGGGGGGGGTCCAGGTCTATGGTTGGGGGTCCCATTTTAGGGGTGGGGAAATTTGGGACTTATTGGGGAAAATTTTGGGGATTTATTGGGGAGAGGTTTGGGGTTTATGGGGTCCCAAAATTTGGGTTTGGGGTCCCCCCTCACTGTCCGGTGGGGGTCCAGGTCCCTGGGTGGGAACCCACAGGGCCGGGTCCAGGTCCCAGCCCCAGGTGGGGGTCCTGGCAGTGAGGGGGGGTCCCCACTCATGGGTGGGGTCCCAAACCCAGGATGGAGCCTCTGGGTTATGGGGGGGAGGAAGAGGAGGAGGAGGAAGAGGAGGAGGAGGAGGAGAGACCCCTGAGCCCCGGAGAGCTGCGGGAGAGGGTCCTGAGAGAGGTGGGGGGGCGGGGGGTTGGGGGGTCCTGGCACCCATTGGGGGGCGGGTCCTGGCACCCATGGGGGGGGTCCCAAAACCATGGGTGGGGGTCCCAGAGCCATGGGAGGGGTCCCAGACTCATGGGTGGGGGTCCCAGATCTATGGTTGGAGGTCCCAGATTTATGGGTGGGGGTCCTGAGATATGGGTGGAGGTCCCAGGTCTATGGTTGGGGGTCCCAGATTTATGGGTGGGGGTCTCAGGGCCATGGTTGGGGGTCCCAGGTCTATGGTTGGGGGTCCCAGATTTATGGGTGGGGGTCTCAGGGCCATGGTTGGGGGTCCCAGGTCTATGGTTGGGGGTCCCAGATTTATGGGTGGGGGTCTCAGGGCCATGGTTGGGGGTCCCAGGTCTATGGTTGGGGGTCCCAGATTTATGGGTGGGGGTCCCAGATCTATGGTTGGGGGTCCCACATTTATGGGTGGGGGTCCCAAGACCATGGGTGGGGGACCCAGTGTCACATGGGTGGGGGTCCCAGGTCTATGGGTGGGGGTCCCAGGTCTATGGGTGGAGGTCCCAGATTTATGGGTGGGGGTCCCAGAGCCATGGGAGGGGTCCCAGACTCATGGGTGGGGGTCCCAAGACCATGGGTGGAGGTCCCAGGTCTATGGATGAGGGTCCCAAATTTATGGGTGGGGGTCCCAGGTCTATGGATGAGGGTCCCAAATTTATGGGTGGGGGTCCCAGGTCTATGGATGAGGGTCCCAGATTTATGGGTGGGGGTCCCAGGTCTATGGATGAGGGTCCCAGATTTCCCGCGGGTGGGGTCCCAGGTCTATGGGTGGGGGTCCCAGATTTATGGGTGGGGGTCCCAGGTCTATGGATGGGGGTCCCAGATTTATGGGTGGGGGTCCCAGGTCTATGGGTGGGGGTCCTGGAGCTATGGGGGTGGTCCCCGACTCATGGGTGGGGGTCCCAAACCCAGGGATGGAGCCTCTGGGTCTGTGGGTGGGTGGTCCTGGATTCATGGGTGGGGGGTCCCAGGTCTATGGGTGGGGGTCCCAAGACCATGGGTGGGGTCCTGGGACATGGGAGGGGGTCCCAAACCCTATGGATGAAGCTCCTGGGTCCATGGGTGGGGGTCTCAGACTCATGGGTGGGGGTCCCGGTGCCATGGGTGAGGGTCCCAGACTCATGGGGATGGTCGTAGGTCTGTGGGTGGGGGTCCCAGAGCCATTGGTGGGGGTCCCAGTGCCATGGGTGGGGGTCCCAGAATCATGGGTGGGGTTCTGGGATATGGGTGGGGGCCCCAGACCCACAGATGGGGCTCCCGGGTCCATGGGTGGGGGTCCTGGAGCTATGGGGATGGTCCCAGACTCATGGGTGGGGGTCTGGAGTTATGAGTGAGGGTCCCAGATCTATGGGTGGGGGTCCTGAGGCCATGGCTGGGATCCTGAGATATGGGCGAGGGTCCCAAACCCACAGATGGAGCTCCTGGGTCCGTGGGTGGGGGTCTCAGGGCTATGGGTGGGGGTCCCACGGCCATGGGGAGGGGTCCCAGATCTATGGGTTACAGTCCTGGGTCCATGGATGGGGGTCTCAGGTCCATGGGTGGGGGTCTCAGATCTATGGGTGGGGTCCTCAGATATGGGTGGGGGTCCCAAACCCACAGATGGGACTACTGAGTCCATGGGTGGGGGTCCCAGGTCCATGGGTGGGGGTCCCAAACACACGGATGGAGCCTCCGGGTCTATGGGTGGGGGGTCCCGGATCTATGGGTGGGGGTCCCGGATCTATGGGTGGGGGTCCCGGATTTGTGGGTGGGGTCCCGTGCCATGGGTGGGGGGTCCCGGATTTGTGGGTGGGGGTCCCGCTGCCATGGGTGGGGGTCCCGGATTTATGGGTGGGGTCCCGCTGCCATGGGTGGGGGTCCCCAAAAAAATAAGCCCCACCCCATTAAAATTGCAAAAACCCCCAAAAATTACCCCCTCCCTACAGGTGCTGAGCCGCGAAAAAAACCCCCCACGCCCCGGCTGAATTTGGGGGGTCCCTGAGCGCCCCCCCCATCCCCCACCGGACGTCGGGGTCCTCCCCCCCACCCCACCCCACCCCGTTGCCATGGTAACCGAGTAAATATTTGGGGCTGTCGCGGTCGCGTTGCCCGCGGCAACGGCCAAACTTCCCAAAACAGCGCAAAACGGCCCAAAACGAGCCCGGGAGGGAGGGGGAAGTGGGGGAGGGGTGGGGGCGCCGCCCTGTGTCCCCCGTGTCACCCACCCGAGGGCGGGGGTCACACGTGGGTGCCCCTCCCCCCCTTTGGGGACACCCCAGGGACCCCCCCAGAGCCCCCCCCTGTTCGTGGTGATGCCCTGACGTCATTGCCCGGGACCCCCTGACGTCACACCCCTCTGGCCACGCCCCGGTGGGCACCGCCCGGAGTGACACGGCTGGGACCGGCCCGGCGGAGGGACCCGAACCCGACCGAGGGAGCCGAACCGGGAGGAGCCGAACCGCTCCGGAAACACCCGAACGGTCCCAAAAACGGAACCGGGAGCGTCCCGTCTGAGGGGACCCGAACCGCTCCGGAAACACCCGAACCGTCCCGAAACACCCGAACCGGGAGCGTCCCGCGCTAATTGACCCGAACCTGCCCGAGGGGACCCGAACCGGGTGGAACCGAACCGCTCCGGAAACACGCGAACCGGGAGCGTCCCGCGCAAATTGACCCAAACCCGCCTGAGGGAACCCGAATCCGCCTGAGGGATCCCCAACCGGGAGGAGCCGAACCGCTCCGGAGAGACCCGAACTTGTACTCGAAGGGGGACCCGAAAACTCCCGAGGGATCCGAACCCGCTCAGCGGGGCCCGAACGTGGACCCGAAGCTGTTCGGAGGGACCCGAACGTACCCGAGGGGACTCGGACCCTCCTGAGGGGAGCCGGACCCGCCTGAGGGAAGCCGGACCCGCCTGAGGGAACCCCGAACCGGGAGGGGCCGAACCGCTCCGGAGAAACCCGAAACACCCGAACCGGCAGCGTCCCGTGCTAAGGAACCCAAACCCACTCAGAGGGGACCCGAACCGGGACCGTCCCGTTTGGAAGGACCCGAACCGAACCCCCAAAACTCCTCCAGAACAACCCGAACCCACTCGGGTGAGTGCCGGGACCCACCCTGAGGTCTTGAGGGGAAGGGGGTGGGGGATCCTGGGGTGCTCCCTCCCCCGGAACTTTGGGGTCTCTCCCGGACCTTTGGGGTCTCCTCTGCCCCTCGGGGGTCTCCTCTGTCCCTCAGGGGTCTCTCCCGGACCTTTGGGGTCTCCTCTGCCCCTCGGGGGTCTCCTCTGTCCCTCAGGGCTCTCCCCCGGACATTTGGGACCCCCCCCATCACCCACAGGATGCAGCCAGCGCCCGGGCGGGGCGGGGCGACCCCAGGATGAGGCGAGGGGGGGGGAAAGGAAGGAGATTCTCCAAGGCCTTATATGGGCACAGCCCTGACCGCCCCCAGCCCTGCATGCCCGGGACCCCCCCAGACCCCCGGGGTGAACCCCAACATTCCTGGGATCCCCCCCCAATGCAGGGAATCCCCCCCTAAGCCCCAATTTCCTTCACTCCTTTCAGCCTGCCCAAAGCTCCTCAGCTGCCTGATACCCCACCCACCCTCTGCAGCCCCCTCCCCACAGGTCCCTGTACCCCCAGTATCCCCCAGGCCTTAATTCCCCCCCAGTACCCCCCAGTCCTCCACACCCCAAATCCCAGTGATGCTCCCCAATTCCCCCCTGAGCCACTCATCTCCCACATCCCTGGGATTTCCCTATTCCCAGTCTCCCCAGTCCTGCACACACCAAATCCCAGTGATGCTCCCCAATCCCTCCCAATAAACCCCAATTCCCCTGAGCCCCTCATCTCTCCACATCCTCTGTGATTCCCCCGTTCCATCTCTGCTGTGTGCAGACCCCCCCCTCCCAGCCCCTCAACACCCTCAGGGTGTAAACCTGAGAGTAAAAATTAACCCCCGACCCCATTAAAAAAAATTACAAAAAAACCCCAAATTTAAACATTTACCCCTAACCCCATTTAAAAAATTACAAAAAAAAAAAAAATTGGAAAAATAAATTTACCCCCAACCCCATTAAAAAGAAAATTACCCAAAACCACAAAAAAAAGTAAACATTTACCCCACCCCCACTAAAAATCACAAAAAAAAATCAAAAATTTACCAACCCTATTTAAAAAAAATTACTAAAAAAAATTACCAAAAAAAATTTCAAAAATTAAAAAAACTGAACATTTACCCCCAACCCCATTAAAACAATACCAAAAAAAAAAATAAAATTTACAAAAAAAATTAAAATTTATCCAAACCCATTAAAAAAATATCCTTAAAACCTGAAAATTTAGGGTGCTCCCCATTAAAAAAAAAATATCCTGGAGGAAAAACAAAAGGATTAAAATCCAGGAAATGATCCCAAAAGCCCCAAGTGTGAGAGGAAAAAGGGGCAGAAAATGTGAGAGGAAAAAACAGTGAGGAATGTGAGGGGGGAAAAAGAGCGGGAAACGTGAGGGGAGAAAATGGCGGGAATTGTGAGGGGAGAAAATGGCGGGAAGTGTGAGGGGAGAAAATGGGGGAAAATGTGAAGGGGAAAAGGGAAACGTGAGGGGGAAAGAGAGGGAAATGTGAGGGGTAAAGGGAAATGTGAGATCTTCCCACCCAATTCCCTCCCCTGTCCCCGCTGAAATCCCAGACTCCCCATTCCCAGATCCCCCCCAGTTCCAAGTCACCCCCGTTCCCAAACATCCCCCAAATCCCAGCCCCTCCCAGGGGAAAAGGGAGACCCCAAATTCCCCCAAATTCCCCCCAAATCCCAAATGCCCCCAGATCCCAAATCCCAGATTTTTTAACTCTGCAAGTCAAAAGTGGGGAAAATTCCCATTTTATTGAGCAAAGCAAAAATGGAACGAGGGAGGTCTGGGGGGGACACCCAAAGTGGAAGTTGGTGGGACACCCCAACCCTGGGGTGTCCATGAGGCTCCAGGGGTGTCCAGAAGATCCTGGTTGTTCTGTCGAGGTTCTCCTCGTGCCCATGAGGTTCTGCTGAAGGTTCCTCAGGTCTGTGAGGGGTTCTAGAGGTGCCATGGGGGTTCTGGAGGTTCCTATGGGATTCTAGAGGTTCCTATGGGGTTCTTGAGGTTCCTACAAGGTTTTGTAGGTGTCTCCAGGGTTCCATATGCACCTATGGGGTTCTAGAGGTGTCTACAGGTGTCTATGGGGTTCTAGAAGTGTCTATGGGGCTCTAGGGGTCTCTATGGGTTATTAGAGATGTCTGTGGGATTCTAGAGCACTCTATGGGGGGTTAGACATTCCTACAGGGTTCTAGAAGCTTCTACAGGGCTCTAGAGGTGCCTGCAGGGTTCTAGAGGTGCCTGAAGTTTTATGAGGCTCTCTGCCGGGTTCTCAGGCAATCAAAAGCTGTACGTCGTGTCAGATTTGAAGTAGGCCCGAAGAAGGTCCTGCAGCATCTCATTTCTCCTGGACCAGTCTCCCTCGACCTCCCAGGTTTCCCCTGTCTTGGCCTCCTCCCTTGATTTCTCCTCTTCCTCCAGCACCACCTTGATTCTGGAGCTCGTGTCGTTGGACATGGTGGCCATCACCTTGAAGGGGCCGTGGCTGAGCTGCGCGGCCCCGTGGTACTCGCCCACAATGACGTGGGCGAATTTGATATCCAGGTCAGGTCTGAAGCAGATTCCGTTGTCCACGCAGCTGTAGATGGCCCACAAGTTGCCCAGGATGACCTTACCTGGGGACAGCTCCAAGCCCAGCCTCGGGGAGGAGCTGTTGTGGTCGGAGGGGTTGTAGAAGTGGATGGCCAAGGTGAAGGACTCGGCC
The DNA here is from genome assembly GCA_024865655.1 of Emberiza elegans. Lineage (NCBI taxonomy): Eukaryota > Metazoa > Chordata > Aves > Passeriformes > Fringillidae > Emberiza > Emberiza elegans. The sequence continues at coordinate 331,951 of JALJVW010000131.1, read as the reverse complement.
TCGTAGACCACGGTCCCTGACACGCCCCCATCTTCTGAGTCACCCCAGAAGCGGCAGGTGTCACTGGAGCCAGGGGACAACTCTGGCCGGGGGCGCTTGGAGCAGTGGCCACGGCCAATGAAGGTCCTGGGGGGAGAAACGTGGTGGGATCAGTGGGGGATGCTGGTGGTGGGACCAGAAGGGGATGGAACAACCCCTGGGGAGCTGATCCCTCCATGGGATGGAGATCCCACCCGGAGATGGCTCCAAGGGGTCCCCCCAAAGCCCCCCCAGCCTCACCTGGCATTCATCAGGGTGATGTCCTGGGTGTTGTTGGTGATCTGGAGCTCCACAGAGCGGCTCAGTAACGCCCCCATCCTGGCTCTGGATCCTCTCAGCTCCGGGATCTCCTCAGCTCCGGCTCTCCCTGGTTCCAGAACCTTCTCCCCCACTCCGGGCTCTCCTCCCGCTGTTCCCGGCACTGCCGGGTTCTCTCCCCAGCCGCTCCCTCGGGTCCAAGGTGCCAAAGGCTGCTCCTTATCAACAACGAGAACTTTCACCGCAGCCTTCCCAAGCCCGACCCCTTCCTTGTCATGGAATTCATGATTGGACCCAAAACCGACCCAAATTTGGAAAATCCTTGAAGTCCCCGACCCCGGGATGTCCCCGGCTGGGGTGGGACACACCTGGAACAGGTGCCTGAGTCACCTTGGTGGCGCCAGCGCCCACCTGGGCAGGTCCTGGCAGGTGTCCTGGAGCTGCTCCCTTTGGACACGGGGGCCCAGGTGTTCTCCAACCTGCCCAGGTGGGCTGGGACCGCGCTCACAGGGCCCCGAGGGTGAGGGAAGGGACGAGGATCCGACCCCACGTTTCAGGAGGCCGATTTATTATTTTATTGTATTTATTATTTTATTGTATTTATTATTTTATTGTATTTATTATTTTATTGTATTTATTATTCTAAAACTATACTAAAGGAACAGAAGAAAGGATTTCATTGGAAGGCTGGCTGAGAATTGAAAAAGAAATAATGAATAACAAAGGATTGTGTGCTGGACAGAGAGCCCGAGCCAGCTGGGCTGTGATTGGCCATTAATTAGAAACAACCACCCAAGACCAATCCCAGATGCACCCGTTGCATCCCACAGCAGCAGATAATCAATTTTCACATTTTGTTCCTGAGGCCTCCCGGCTTCTCAGGAGGGAAAACCCTAAAGAAAGGATTTTCCATAAAAATCCTAAAGAAAGGATTTTCCATAAAAATCCTAAAGAAAGGATTTTCCATAAAAATCCTAAAGAAAGGATTTTCCATAAAATTCTAAAGAAAGGATTTTCCATAAAAGATGTCTGCGACACCAGACCCCACCCCAGCTCCCGATCCCTGCCCAGACCCGGGGCTCCCCAAACCCCAAACCCCAAACCCCAAACCCCAAACCTTCTCCTCCCCAGTTCCCTCCCCTGTCCCCGCTGAAATCCCAGACTCCCCATTCCCAGATCCCCCCCAGTTCCAACTCACCCCCGTTCCCAAACACCCCCCAAATCCCAGCCCCTCCCCGATCTTTCCTTCCCCCTCCACCCCAAATCCCCCAAATTCCCCCCAAATCCCAAACGCCCCCAGATCCCAAATCCCAGATTTTTTAACTCTGCGACTCAAAAGTGGGGAAAATTCCCATTTTATTGAGCAAAGCAAAAAGGGAGAGACGGAGGTCGGGGTGTGGCACCCCAAATTGGAAGTTGGTGGGACACCCCAACCCCGGGGTGTCCATGAGGGTCCTGGGGTGTCCAGAAGGTCCTGGTGGTTCCCCCGAGGTTCTCCTGGTGCCCACGAGGTTCTGCTGAAGGATCTTCTGGAGTGTCTACAGGGTTCTAGAGGTGTGTAAGGGTTTCTGGAGGTGTCTACAGGTGCCTGTGGGGTTCTAGAAGTTTCTATGGGGTGCTAGGGGTCTCTGTGGGTTATTCGAGGTGCCTGTGGGGTTCTAGGGGTGACAGTGGGGTTCTAGCGATGCCTGCAGGGTTCTAGATGTGCCAGCAAGGTTCTAGAGGTGTCTATGGGGTTCTGGAACAGTCTATGGGGTTCTAAGGGTCTCTATGGGGTATTAGAGGTGCCTGTGGGGTTCTAGAGGTGCCTATGGGGTTCTAGAGGTGCCTGTGGGGTTCTAGAGGTGCCTATGGATTTCTAGAGGTGTCTATGGGGTTCTAAGGGTCTCTATGGGTTTTAGACATTCCTACAGGGCTCTAGAGGTGTCTACAGGGTTCTAGAAGCATCTAAGGGTTTCTGATGATGTCTGCAGGGTTCTCAGGCTGTCCAGGCACTTCCAGGGCTGTCCTCGGGGTCCCGAAGAAGGTCCTGCAGGTTCTCACTTCTCCTGGACGTGTCTCCCTGGAAAGGGATCCTCTCCCCTGCCTCCTGCCCCGATCCCTACTCTTCCTCCAGCACCACCTTGATTCTGGTGTCCCGACCCCGGTGTCACCTTGACGAGGCTGGTGCCATCACCTTGATGGGGCCAGGGCTCACCCTGGGCGATCCTCGGATGTCTGAAGGATGTCCCTGGAGCCCTGCCCACAAATGACAGGAGGTGGGGCTGAGATGTTCCACTCGGGTCTCGATGTCCTGGGGATCAGAGCTGGAGTCCCCAGCACCCAGAGGTCCTTTGGCCATGCGTGTTGGAGGGTGGTCTCCAGCTTGTCCAGGTGGGCCATATCTGGGGACAGCTCCAAGCCCAACCTCGGGGAGGATCTGTTGGGGTCCCAAGCCCTCAGGAGGGGTTGGAGAAGTCCCAAATTCCCATGGCCAAGGTGAAGGACTCGGCCTCAAAGCACCCAGAGACCCAAGCCCCTGACACGCAAGCTCTGGAAATCAACCCCAGGCCCATCTTCTCCTCAGCTCTGGGATCTCCCCAGATCTCCTCAGTCAGGATCCCAGGCCTCCCATGATCCCTCAGCCCCTCAGGTGGGACTGGAGCCAGGGACAACTCCCAAAATCCCCGGGCCTCAGCTTGGAGCCCAGTGGCCCAGGCCAATGAAGGTCCTGGGGAGAAACCCATGTGGGATCAGTGGGAGATGCTGGTGGTGGGACCAGTCAGGGATGGAACAACCCCTGGGGAGCTCAGGATCCCCTCCATGGGATGGAGATCCCACCCGGAGATGGCTCCAAGGGGTCCCCAAAGCCCCCAGTCTCACCTGGGGTTCTCCTCAGGATGATGTCCTGGGTGTTGTCAGCTCCGGGATCTGGCTCTCCACTCCTCAGCTCCCCATCCTCAGCTCCCAATCTCCTCAAAATCTCCTCAGCTCCTGGGATCT